>JAZFAU010000247.1:590000-945370 GCA_037178615.1 Dione vanillae
GTGTAATGGTTAGTGTAATAAGCTTTCTAAATGTTCACCAACACTATACATTAGAATTTAGTGTTCATACTTAATTACTAATCATTTACATACAAACGATGGTACTACTGAGAAAGCTATCGTTTCGAATCGCGAAATAAACTTTATTATTTCAACTTCACGTTATATCTCTAGCTGGGTAGTCAGAGAGAACGGAGCGCCAAACGCTTCGGTCCCTGCATACCTCCCTCGCCTCGTCTACTGTCATTAACCTCGTCACACATGCTCTCCGGGGAGTCCTCATGCTTTTTACGTGATCTTCCTCCTGTATTTACGATATTGTGTTTTTTAAAATCAACCGAGATTACTTACTTCCCCTTACTTCTAGTACCACTGACTTTTTCTTCGTGTATCTTTTTTATTATTCTTTTTTTTCATTTCTCTTGACGTGCCCAAACATTCTTTCTTCATTCTCACTGTGACATCCTTCATTGCTGGTACCTACCATTCTAGATTTTTCACCATTCTTCGTTTTGGATTCAGTCAGTTGAACATATCCTTCAAAGAGATCGCATCTTTGCTATCTTAATTTGGCGTTTTAAAAGTTGGCTTACAAGGAAATGTTATAATAGTCTGCATGACAGCGTGGTCATGGTTTAAATTTCTTATTCATAATGTCACTATCTGTTAGTTAGCTTTGAATTATATTTTTCATATAAATCTTCTTAGTGTCTAATCGCCTCACCGCAAAATTATACGTGGATAAAGATAAAAATGTCCTCTATACTCATCTTCACATTTCAATACATTAACTATAACAGTATTTATTCTATTTAGTTCAATATTTTACAGAACACTCAAATTTCTCGCAGCGGGACTTATACCTGTGAGTCTTGGGTTTCGGTGTAGGTCGTGGGATTTTCATTAAGTATTTTTTCTATCTTCAGTGTGGATTAACAATTTAAGTCATAAAACTACTCAATTTTTTTAGTACAAATTAGTGATGTAACGAATGTCATTTGTTTAACGTTCGCGAATGCGAATATGTGCTATTGACATTCGCGAATGCGAATGGCGCTAATTTTTACAAGATAGCACTTGGAGTGTCCGTTGCGTCATTACTTATTATTCTTTATAGTTAGAAAAAATTTTATATTTATAGTTTACTAGCTGTTGCCCGCGGCTCCGCTCGCGGTTTATCCTCCCCCCTTTTTCACTCTTGTTAAGCCAATTTTGAAAATCCGTCCAGAGGTTTCTGAGATTAGCGTGTGCAAACAGACAAACTTTCAAACATACAAACAAATAATTTTTTAAAAAAATTCTTACTTTTTTTTTATTTCTTAACTTTTTTTAAATATACAGATGTCAGATCGTAAGAAAAGAGAGTATGTGTTTGATTATTATTTTTGTTTATGTAGATGATTATATAACATTGAATTCCTGAGTAATAACTAATAAAAAATTTTTAATAGAGAGAGAATTTGTTTTTGTTTGATAATGTAATAATACAATGAAGACTGATAATGTGATTACGAGGTTAAGTGTGTTTATTATACAAAAAATAGTATATTTTTTGTATAATAAACACAAAAAGTGAACTGATTTCGATTTTATTAACGCATTATCGTCATCAAATTTTTATTTTTCTGACATTCACTGTTCGCAAAACATTCACAGAATTTTTGGCGAATGCGAATGCGAATCTGCAAAAATGTGCAAATATTCGCAAATGTGTATGCGAATATTCGTTACATCACTAGTACAATATATACAAGCAAAGTCGAGCTTTATATACATTCACTACCAAAATCATAGCAAACCAAAAAAAACACCACTTTTCCACCACAGACAGACAGATGTTCTCAAAAACTTTTCATTTCACGTGGACATAAAAAAAATAACACAAGTTCTCGCAAGAGGTACTTCTTTGACGAGATCAAGTGTCCGCAGTATGAAAATCTAGCGTAGACAAAGCCACATTTGTGGGGAAAAGCTCTTGTCGTCGCGTTGACTCCTTTCCAACCATCCAAATGTATACGTATGTGCGCTTTAATTTGTCATATCATTTAATTAATTTCAACCCATACCTAATAAAGACGTTATAGAGATCTATGGCAAATATGGTAGTGATGCGATATGTAAGATCTTATGACTAATGTTTTATGTTATTTTAATTTGTAATTACATACTTATGTTATTTTTCTTTTAAAATTTAACCATCTGCCTGTATACGCGACGGTTTGGGGGTTCGATTTCCACTTGAGGAAGATATATTTTTCATTTCTTTTTCCTTCGCTCTGGCAACTAGGCAAAGCGCGGCGTTGACTTCCGCCACTCAACGCGCAATGCCTCGAGAATGGCGGAAAGCGGTGAACGGAGTGCTGTGAACGGTTCCCTCTGCCTATTCTGCTATGTGCTGGATAAAGCGTGAAGCTACACAAAACGTAAAAAAGAACATAAACTTAAAATTTTTGAAACAATTTTCTTTATTTCTATTCAAGACAATTAAAATTAAACCTAGTTTCTAAAATGTGTTTTTCAACTCATTTATGTATTTGGTACGTATGCATAAAAATATCTTAAGTCTCCAGTAAATTAATACAAACTGGATCGAGTTCGTATTATTTCTATTAAACTTCTAACAGCTAATAGATTATTAATAAATCCCATCGATATAACATTTCTTCTACCTAAAATTTTATTTATCACAAAGAAGTCGGAATCACATGCAAGAATTCAATTTACATAGAAGGAAAATAACGAAACAAGAAGCTAGCAAATAAATAATTTATAATTGAAATATTTGAAACCTTACACATAAGTACCAAACTGTTAACAAAAATAGAAATTTACACAAAATCCATTCTTTTTTTACCTGCATATTACAAGGTGAAGTTTAGTGATAAGCGATTCCGTTCTCCTTTTCCTACCCAATTTTCAAGACATTGCTTTATTGAGTAGCGGAAATAGTTATTAAAATAATAATGAAAAAAATATATTTATATAAAAAATACGATAAAAATAATTATAACTTACAACCCAAACTATACGAGCTAAACAAAACCACTGTGCATCTACTATATACACCCTACTCTACCCGCCGAGACCTGAGACGTCCACATTGTTCACAACACTCTGTATAAAGAAACATTTCGATTGGCCACTACACGCTTCTAATGAGATGGTTTGACAGCACCCCTTGCAAGTTAGACTTTAGAGCTCATTGAATACGCCTCTCAGACGAGTTAAGATACTTTACTTTGAACGCCAAGCACAATGGGCACTTTAATACTTTCCTTTGTTTTTAAATACCTCTGGATACAAACGTCTGGTGTAGTTGAGATGATAGCTACGCTGTAAAGCGAGTTATAGTTCAACTGTTTTATAGTTGTATCATTATATTACTAAACAAATTAAGAAGTGACACTCCAAAATTTATATATTATACTTATGTGATTTTTTTTCAATATTTTATGTTGTATATATGGGCCTGAAAGTCTCAGTCTCTCAAGACTGAGGCCGTGCTATTCCATGGCCCAAGTAGGGCTTCCCCACTTGGGGCGACTTTGCGCATCCTAGGGCAAGAAATGGAGGTACGACCCCAAATGAAGTACCTGAGCGCTAGGTAAAAAGGTTGTTTGATGTCTTGACATATTCAGCCTGGTGCAGGTACCGACAGGGCATGGTTGCTTCGGCAAATACCTGGACTAGATTGTGCGTCGAGATATATCACCAGCTTGTCGTGAGTGCGATGCCTCCGTCGATTCAGCGCATCATACTCTCGCAGAATGCCCCGCTTGGGCCGAATGGCCCCACAACGCTATACTTTGATGTCTGGGCAGAGATCTTACTTTATCCAGTGTGGTTATGTCTATACTGGATAGCAAAAGAAATTGGTCTGCAATGGTCTCTTTCTGTGAAGCAGTCATGTCACTAAAAGTGACTGCGGAGGGAGTGGCGAATCTAGCACAAAAGCAAAACCGTTTCGCCGCCGTAGACCGGATAGCAGGAGAAGTCGATACGCGCTTCTCCAGCCCTTACTTACAAAAAAAAAAGTCCCGCTGAGTTTCTTGCCGCCGGTTTTTTCACGACTGAGGCATTAACTTTAGAGAAAGTATGGTAGCGTTTTTGACGTTCAAAAAATGAATCATGTATTCATTTTGAATAAAATTATTGGAATTTGAATTTACCCTTACCCTAGAGGAACATTCCAGGCTATGGGCACCCTAAAGCACCCTTGAAATGACAGTGGCTTGCAATAGGCGGGCCTTCCATTGAGGCCTCGTAGTTACATGCGCAAGCGATCCTACGACATCTTATATATGTGAAAAGGGTTTCCGCTGGGTTTTAGTGGATAGTACCGAAGATACCGGTGAGTACCACAGTACCGCCAATAAAGCACTTTTGTGTGCACAGGCGGTCTGCGTAAACGCATTTCCCAGCATAATAAAAAAAAGGAGTAAGGAGTAGGTATAACAGTAAGTCCTCTATGGTTTACTAAAAATTTCGGCTTGTTTTGAATTATCTTGAAATATCTATTACTGATTAATTTCTAGAACGTACTTTAAAGGTGGTGGTGGAATATTTACAATTTGGTTAGGTTAGGTAGTGGAAGGAGCTGGGACACACTTTAAACCGACACTTGGGTCGCAAGTCCCAAGCACTGCTCGGAACTTCTTTTCCTACAACACGATGGACCCGGCACCCGCAATTTGAATCCATGGAAAGCTAAGTAGTTTCTTCTCACTTATATTCCCTCAATCTGAACAAAATTATTATTTTTTATTCTTCTTCTTTATCAATTTTCTTAATTGCTGAAGGTGAGATGTCTTTCACATAGTTTCAAAGTTGGAGTAAAATAGTTGAGAGCTTAATATTTTAACGCTAGACTCCGGCTTACCCTAAAAGCCTATAACCATAATACGCAGATGATATTTTGCCTTTGAAATATCTAAATGCAAAATCATCAAATACCTTGAATAATGCATCGATCGTCAACTAAATAGGCTTGGACGTATAGTACCAAGCACCGAAACATCACATCATATGGCACGAGTAGGTAGTAAATAATTTTAACACAGCACAGTATAATGGCAGTGCCGTATACAGGTATCTATTTATCGGTAGCATGACAATGGGATTGTACAAACTGACTATATAATAGCACTTTTATTATTCTGATGATTTAACTTGTATTTTTTATGTCTTCACACTTTATCCCGCACATGGCAAGGTAGACAGAGGAAACTGCAGGAACCATAGGAACCTAGTGTTAAGACACTCCGTTGATTAATATTTTAAAAATATATAAATAATATTAGGAACAAGACAAAGGCCGGCGTTGAGTTTCGCTAATCAACACGCAATGTCTCTTGAATTTGGCGAAAAGCGAGCAGTGCCTTAACACTAGGTTCCCTCTGCTTATCCCGCTATATGAGGGAAACAGCGTGAACATATACAGATCTAGATATTGAGGTAACTGGATTTGAACCAGTTCCCCTTGCACGGTTTGCAAGGGTCGCGGGTTCAAATCCCGTTACGTTCAAATTTTCTTTAAGTGTAAGAAACATTTATAAGCACTAAACAATGTAACAGTTCATTTAAATATTACACATTGGCGTTGACACAATTAATTACATAATGTACTTTACGCTTTCTAATCATATTCATATATCTGCATGTAGCGGAAAGGCATTATAATTGTTTTTAGGTCTGTTAATTTTTTATTATTAGCGAAGCTTGTTTTATATCTTGATTACAAAACTGTTGACCGTCTCAAAGATAAACTGCCATACCTACAGACACCTATTAATTTTTAAGTTCTTCTTCTTCTCTTTATTTATGGCGTTTTCGAGCGTGCCGGTTGAGCACAATTCACTTCGCCAATGTCACGTTGAATGGAGAACACACAAAGGAGAATGTATGGTAAAAAAAGAGAATTAATTTTTACTGTTATTAACTAAATTACAACTGAATTAAAAATTTCATTTAGAATCCTTAAATTTTTCTTAGGAATATTTTAAAGTTTAATATAAAAAAGCAAAGCTGGTATTGTAACATTAATTTAAACCTGCTCTACTTCTCTTTATAACGTTTCTCTACCAGAGAAAAACTAGTGCAATAACACACACAAATTAGAATTTTATATGAAAACAAGTTTAATACCCAAAGTAAGACTCGAACTCACAACCATCACTTTAACAATCTGACGCAGTGGAACTATGCCATAGTAATTTTTAAAAAGATGCTACATAAATATTCACAAACCTAATAAACAAATCAGTTATTCTTTCACATTTACATAAAGTAGTCCAGAAATAAAATCAATATTGAAGTTATAAAACACTTGTTATATCTTGAATGTAACCCTAACCTTCGTACGAAAATCGATAGTCACCCTCTATAAAAGATCGCACCCTTAGCGGGCCGCTTTGACCGATTTAACTTATACAAGAAGGATCCAGTAAATTAATATTTCTTACAAATAATCTTAATAGTTAAAGAAAACATGTTAAAATTTTGAACGCAGCGGGATTTGAACCGCCCTCTTCTGAACCATGCAAGCTCTCTGACCACTGAGCCATGCGTCGAAATACTTACATGCATTATACAACTTGTTTCGTTGTTAACATCTCTGAAAGGAGATTTTTACAAATTTCCGCTACCCAAAGAACTTTACAAGGAACGATCATTTGGCGCGAGAGAATGCTATTCTATAACACTTTAAAAATCATAAAAATATCTTAATAGATGTAATGCAATTCAATTCATATCTTTAGATTTTGCATCACTTCACCAAAGTCACGTTGCATGGCGAGCACACGTAGGAGATTGCACAGTAAAAATAAGATAACATTACCCAATAGAAGAGTGCATACTTTTATGATTTTAAAGTTATAATCGACACTAAGGATAGAAAAAAATCTTAAAGAAAACATATAAAATTGAATGCAGCCGGTTTGAACCCGCACTTATCGGAAGCGTTTTGTCTACTAAGCCACGCGTTCTTCATCATGCTGGGTCGAAATTCTTATATGACTTATACAACTTATTGCGCTGTTATCAAGCCTGAAACTATATTTACGTATACATAGAGATGTCAATTCGCTTTCGGGTGTTTTAATAACAATGAATATGTTATCTATCGAGTTACCCTGAAGCAAAACACTAGGTTTCTATAAAAATATTACAAGTACTTATTTCAATAACCCTTTTAAAAGTTATTAAAGAAAGCGCTCATAATTTGCGAGCATCCGAACCGGTTTAAACCAGATGTTCACATACTTTTTTTTTCATATGAAACCGTATATGTACAAGAAATAATAAACAAACTACGCTGGTTCTCTTATGCATGAATATATTTACACGGTAAACTCGTATCTTTTAGGGTCTCGAGGCGATTGAAACCCTAGTAACGAGACCCCCCACCCCTTCCTTAGAAGACAAAATATTTTAATGTGCAATTCAATAACAATATTAGCTTTGTCACCGTGTTAATATTAGTTATTATCAAGTGTCCCGCTAGGTAGCTTAAAGAAAAAGATAATAAATTTATTATACCTATATTTAAAGAAAAAATAAGAAATACTTACTTAAAGAAAACATATAAAAATTTGAACGCAGCGGGACTCGAACCCGCGCCTTCTTGCTCTTATTTATATAAGTATATATGAAAAAATATGCCTGTCATATAAATAACAAAACATAGTTCTAAAAAGCCTTATTACGTCACCAATAGCAAATAATTACATACATAAAGTTCAAATCTGAGATCAGAGATGACATCATGACTATTACGGGATGATTATTGCAGCATTTTACTTGTTTTAAATGACTAGTGGCATTGATAAATTTAAAATGGCAACAAATAGAATAATATTAGCAAAGTTAAAGGCGCAGAGAGCTTATCACGCTGTAGCCCGCACATAGCAGGTTAGACTAAAGGAACATAGTGTTAAAACATTCCGTTTTCACACTAATCTAATTCACAATAAGGTTTGCCGTGTTTCGAGATACTGTATGTTGAGTGGCAGAACTCAACGCCGAGTGATACAACAATAATTCTTCTCTGCCTTTGTTTTGGAAATTTGGTACGTTACACATTGAAATATCAAGGCTTCACAGAGAACATATTTTCGATACATTTTGTTCTCCGTTTTGCCTGAATGCAAGACAGTTAACGAAACTGAGCAGTTTTTTAAATTTATGTAAGATATTTGTTTGTGCGTTTGTGCACATGAATCTCAGAAATAGCTTAACAGATTCAAATGTTCTATACAAAAGTTTATTTTATTTTAATAGATTCTTAAATAAAAAGTTGACACAATTTACAACTACCAAATAACTTAAGTGTTCGATTCCCACTCTGGGAAGATGGATTTTTCTATTTTTATTTTCTTCGCTCTGACAACTAGGCAAAGCGCGGCGTTGAGTTCCGCCACTCAACACGCAATGCCTCGAAAACGGCGGAAAGCGGGGACGGAGAAAGCAGAAACTAAGCAGCGGAGGGTCTTAACACTAGGTTCCTATGGCTCCTGCAGTTTTCTCTGCCTACCCTGAGATGTGCGGGATAAAGCGTGAAGCTAAAAAAAACTTAAGTGGCTGAAACTTAATTTAGTGCGGAGATTCACATTTTATCGTAAACAAGTAGTGGTTGGCAAAACTGAACCCAAAACTTCATTCATACACATATAGACTAAAGCTGAATTGTGAGACGTAACTCAATCGAATTTCCCAAATACCCTTGAATCCTAATTTAAATGAAGCATTCATCAATTGATACAAAACGATAAAACTGGTTTAGCAAATTACCTTACGTTTTTAGTTCACGAAGGCAATGGATGAAAAAGTATTATGGCAATGCGAAAACATACATTAGAAACATTATATGTTATTTTTATTGACGATCGTTGTACCGTAGAGGCGCAGCGTCTGCTCAATGGTTTGTGGGTTCAATTCCCGCTCGAGGAAGGTGAATTTCTTCATTTACATTTTTTTCTCGCTCTGGCAACTAGGCAAGCGCGGCGTTGAGTTCCGCCACTCAACAAACGATACCCTGCGGCGGAAAGTAGGGAACGGAGTGTTTCAACACTAGATTTCCACGGTTTCTACGGTTTCTCTGTCTACTCCGCTATGAGCAGGATGTAGCGTGAAACTAAATTAGTAAAACTAAAAGTTCTTAGTACTTCCCAATCTTAATTCATAAGACAGAAGTATATTTGTATCGTTGTGCTTATTGATAATTTTCTCTTTATATGTAAAATATACACCGTATAATAATAATAATTTTATGTTTATTCTTTTTTTATAGAAAGGTATGCTCTGCTTAGCTTTTATAGGTTTCTGTTATTGTAAGACAAATAGACTTAGATTTACAATCATTGCATTTTACATTTAAAAATATATATTAAAATAGAGATAGAAGAATTTAAATATTAAACATACATGAAAGCTCATCCTTGTGGTTATAAATAAGATAAACAAAAATTTCACTCCAAATTCAGAAGACTATTAGCTAAAGTTAAACATGCGCGATAAATAATAACACGACGAAGTATGAAATAACTTATGAAGTGTCGAAAACACTAAACGCAAGCCACACGCGTGTGTACTAATATACATACATACATACATACATACATACATACATACTTACTTACATACATACACACACACTCATACATATCTTTACGCTCTATCCCTAGGGGTGTAGTCAGAGAGAACGAAGCGCCAAACGCTGCGGTCTCTGCATATCTCTATCGCCTCGTCCACTGTCATTAGCCTCTTCATACATGTAATCTATACTATATTTTTACTTCTATAGACAATCATAAAGCTGAACACTTCGTTTGATTAAACACGCGTATCTCGGTAACTAGTATTATGAATTGAAAATATATTATTTTTTTTGTACATTTTGTACAGTTCCTCGATAAATGTAAAAAAAAGTAGTAACTGTAAGAGCTAAATCTAGAACTTTGATTATGTCATAGACAATTTTTTTTAGCTTCACGCTTTATCACGCACATGGTAGAGTAGGCTAGTGTTAAGACATCGTGTGTTGATTGACGGAACTCAACCCCGCAACACAAATATAGACAAACTTGTATAAGTAATTACCATTTGACACGTTTCACATCGGTCACGTTACTAAGAATTCAATTACTGGTTCAAACGCCGCTTAATATTGTCTTAGAATTGCCGAGTTTCGAGAGTTAATATTTCACATAAATGCTACATTTGCATTTAAAATACACATTATTTCTTATTTAATTTGAATATATATATATATATATATATATATATATATATATATATATATATATATATATATATATATATATATATATATATATATATATATATATGACACTAGAACCTACTACTATAACTATATATATATATATATATATATATATATATATATATATATATATATATATATATATATATATATATATATATATATAGAGCAATAAAATGACACTAGAACCAATGTATATACAGAATACATACATACATATCAAGTACCATAAAACCGGATTTGAGAGAAGTATTACTCAAAAAAAATAAAAAAGGCAAAAATATCAATTACAGTTTTTGTGAGATAAAATCTCCCATATATGCTTACGCGATGCTTAGTAGAATTGAAACAAAACATTGTTGATTAAACGTATATATATGAATAAACAAAAAATGGTTATTCAAGTTACTACCTACCAGTTATTTTAATTTAATGATAAATGTACCACAATGTAAAATAAAGCAAGACGCTTGAATTTTTGCGGTTAAAAAATAATTCTATCCAACGGATGCCAACTTAGTACGTGACAAACCACCAGATTATGCAGTATTGCAAGCTTGAAGTTTTGAAAACTTTTAATAAACAATATATAAAGTTCAAAAATATATTTTTTACTATAGACGAACTAACCTTAGGAACTTGATTTGAACTAAATTGGCTTAAATTGCAAAAACATATTGGAGCAGCTTTTTCATATTATTATAGCCTATTCCATATATTCATGAAGACTAGGCTCACATCAGATCCTTCGTTACACTGTACCCTCTGTACATGCTTCTAGAGTTGCGTTGCTTAGACTGGATCATGTATTACAATTCTTGGTTACTTCTATTTGACCATGAGGGAGAAGATATACTTGAAAGCAAAATACGATACTTTCATCTTTAAATTGCTCAAAAATGAAGAAAGGAGAAAACGGAGTGATACTCCTAAACTAAATAAAAGATATCACCTGTCAATCAATTTGATTTTTAATTAAAATTTAACCTAATTAATTTTTAAGCGGCATTTCTTACACTAGGACTATACCAAATAAATAAATAAAAAAAAAATGATCTGAACGCTGCATTGAATAAACAATTTCATATAAAGCTGCAATGGTTTGTGCAATATTACAAAAAATATACTTTTGTATAAAGCAACAAAGGACGAGCTTATCCGAGAGCAGAAATGGGACAGCGACTAATGAAACCATCCCCATTTTGTTGCATTTCTTAATTTCTCACAATATAGGGTTGGTGTTAAATTTCTTGTAACGGTAGTTTTCAGGTCTGAGGTATTAACTAACTTTGGGAAACCAGTGGCAGTAAAGTACTTGACTATTTTTTTTTTTATTTGAGCAAAATACATAAGACTACTAAATTAATATGGGGAAAATTTTGAAAGCAGGCAACAGAGGTTTCCACGATCTCTGCGGTTTCCTCTGCCTACCCTGCTATGTGCTGGATAAAGCGTAAAGCTAAAAAAAAAACAAATCAAAAGCTAATATTAAGAACCATATAAACACACAACTCACAGTACTTATATATATTTTTAACATACAATTAATATTCTACAACAAAAAATTCGACAACCCTAGCAGCAAGTAAGAAAGCATCCCATTTTTGGGTCAAAACGGTCCGTACTCGGTACGCTTGAGAACTGTATTGCGAACGTATTTCTGGTCGAGAACATATTAACTATAAACGTGGAGCTAACACATTATTATCATAATACAGCATGTAAAGTAAAGTACGAGAAATTCATGATTTTTCTTAATTATATATAAGAACCGTCGTGGCGCAGAAGAGCAGCGTCTGCTTGTAGACGCGACGGGTTGTGGATTCCTATGGTTCCTGTGTTCCGTCTGTCTACCCTGTTATAAGCGGGATAAAGCGTGAAGCTAAATATATATATATATATATATATATATATATATATATATATATATATATATATATATATATATATATATATATATATATATATATATATATATATATATATATATATATATATATATATATATATATATATATATATATATATATATATATATATATATATATATATATATATATATATATATATAATCACTTACATTTCCTCGCATTTACCACTCAACATATCGA
Source organism: Dione vanillae (assembly GCA_037178615.1). Lineage (NCBI taxonomy): Eukaryota > Metazoa > Arthropoda > Insecta > Lepidoptera > Nymphalidae > Dione > Dione vanillae. The sequence goes on from JAZFAU010000247.1 coordinate 602,394, forward strand.
AAGCTGGAAGGAGTTAGAGAACAAAGTGTTAACATTTTTCACGTTTTTCTACCTACCCGGTACACATTACATTGCATTTTTTATATTATATTGAAAACTACTGAACTACTTAAGAAATAACTTGGAAACAGTCCATTTTTATAAAAAAAAAAATATAATAATTATATCACATCCTAATTCGCAATTTATAGAAATTAGGTCGCTGTTGACCTTAATTTTTTATTATAGTATTAAGTATGTATGAGCAGGCTATTTGTAAAAACCCTATTCCAATTAAATTGTAATAAGAAATATATAAAGCTATGTTTTTATTCACATAAGATTGTTAATGGAACAAATATTTCATCTTTCTTAGTTCCGCTTATTATCTAGAATGATAGAAAGAGGACCCAATGTTGAAACACTCCATTCTCCGCTTTGCAAAAATTGAAAAAAATGTAAGGTAGTAAGTAAGTAAGTAAGTAAGTAGTAAGTATATAAGTATAGTATATAAGTAGGTAAGTAAGTAAGTATTACCATAAAATAAGTTTAAAACTTAAATTATTCTGTCGTTAGTAAGTATTAGCATTCTCGGCTACGACAGTCGGAAATATTCGTAATAAAATAAACGAGCAAATAGAAGGCGATAAAACCAAAGAACGGTTATATACTGATAAATAAGCTTAAACGGTCGCTACACTTAAGTAAACGAAAAGGAACTAAATTTTAAGTTATGTAATGATGTATCATAAAAATAATTTTTACATACATTAAATTTTAGGGGAGTTTAGATTGTTTTAACTCACAAATGTGTTTTTAAAGATGAGTCGAATCAGGTTAAAAAAAAGAAATACGTACATATATAATATTGTACATAATACATATATAATAATTTTCTTTACTTTACACTGTATACTGGTAAGACAGGCAAAAATAGAGTTATCCTAAGACACTCTGTTCTGCGCTTTACACCAACATGACGTTGCGCATTTCAACATACGTTTATCTAGTAAGAGATGGGACTTGAAAATAATTCTTTGCCCCTAAAAGGAATTGAACCCACGACCGTCGTTTGCCATTAGACATTCCCCAGCTGTACTACGACCGCATCTATTACCTTTAGTTACAGCTATTATTATAAAATAATCAAATCAGAGTGACGAAGAATTACTCTGACAATACTAATAATTGTTTATCGATTTTATACATATATTCGTACGTAGCCATAGAGAAACTATTGACACGTTATTCTTCTACACTTTCCACTTAAAAAGAGACCCTTACACAGCACGATATAATATAGAAATATATATTACGAATATATTAATAAGAAAATATCAATAATAATATTATAAAAGTAAAGAGCGTTTAGTTGAAGGTGTTATTTTAGTTTGGTTGCTCATATATTATGTCTTAGGAAATACTGGTTGGATCTTTGGAATTGTATAGCATGGCTATATTGCAGGCTATAGGCTATGTTACATCCCTTTACCACTTAAATGTAACCGACTGCAACTGTCAGATTAACCGAGGGCACTTCGAATATGACATATGTCAAACACACTCTTAGTTGTCATTATTTGACGGTTAAATACTAAACATTAATAAACTGTGTGTATTTAAACAGATTAAAAATATTTTACTATTGAATTTTATTACATACAATATAGATATAAATAAACATATAGTTAGAAACCTCTTTTAAAAAGGAGGGTAGTCTTATATAATGAAGAGTATAAAAGCGATGAAATAATGTCAATCTGGGTTGTTACATACAACAGCCCGTATTGTAAGGGACGTCATTTACTACAATTACGCAGAATCTCTAGTCCGAATACGCTCGAATCTTGCATCTGCTTAAACTTTAACCACTTCTAGTTTCTAACAATATAACATATATTAAACTATTTATATATGATATATATTTAATACATTTGTATGTACATTAACATATTAATAATTAATAAGAAAATTATCAATATAAACACCAAATAAGGAACTAGCCCATACACAATACAAATCAAACATCGACATTTATTTGTACAACGCACAGCACCGCGTAAAACACGAACCATACCATCTAAATATAAAGGGAATAGTAACAGCTGTTATTTAAAGTTTATAGTTAAGGAACGGTGAAACGGCGCGTAAATCATTTATGATGGGACCTATAGTACATAATATACGTAACATACGTTGTATATATATATATATATATATATATATATATATATATATATATATATATATATATATATATATATATATATATATATATATATATATATATATATATATATATATATATATATATATATATATATATATATATATATATATATATATATATATATATATATATAGTTGTAGGAATTTCCAGGTTAGTATCAGTGCATTTTCATCTTGTTTCGTGATAGTGACTTATTTACATCTGCTCTATCAAGACAATACGGCCAAAATGGTCAATATATGGTAAATAATCATCATTTGTCGCGAAGAATAAAATTTGTAAATAGGAATATAGCTGATATCTTCCTAATTTTTCTATACAAAACCAAATGAGGCCACATTAGGCATATCACCTATCATACCAGGCCTATCACCTATCATGCCAGGCCTATCATCTATCATACCAGGCCTTTTATCTGTCACGCCAGGCCTATCAACCTTATCACCTATATATTTAATATTCAATCAATGTAGCATCGTTCTCGCATACTTATTTAATTCACAATATATTTTGCAGTCAATTGCACTACAGTTAGTGACATGAAGATTGTATTGCCGACCTGTTCTTGTACCGTTAAAAAGAGCATACGCTCCGGTCACACGGCGTTCGAAGTACAAAGGTGGAGACGTAAATTGTAGTTTTTTTTTATAGATTCATGCTTCATCCCGCACATGGCAGGATAAAAAGAGGGAACCGCAGGAACCATAGGGATTTAGTGTTAAGACACTCCGTTCCCTGCTTTCCAACTTTTTAGAAGTACTGCGTGTTGAGTGGTAGAACTCAACGCCGCGCTTTGCCTAGTTGACAGAGCAAAAAATGGAAATAAAAATTTTATCTCCCCTAAGTCAGAATTGAACCCACAAACCGTATTTAGCTTAAAAAACCCGCTCGAATTAACAAAAACCAAAAATCATTTTAAATATAGGCTACAAATATATAGAAAACGTACATAAGTAAAACGAGGTGTAAGCATATGTGAAAATGATATAGTAATATAACTTATACTAGTGTTGACTTAGTTTGTTCTATTGGATCCGCATTGTGTTGTTTTACGATTCATTTATATAATGATTCGCCATATGTAAATCGTAAAGAACCTAGTTAAACTAAATAAATTAAAAAAATAACACTGCTGCGTACACAAATATAACTCAATAGATTTTCTTATTTCCATTTTCTTCGCTCTGGCATCTAATAAAAAGCGGCGTTGAGTTCCGCCGATCAGCACGCAATGCAACGTATAAACGCACGCAATATATAAACTTTTTATGTGTGTATATATTTCTTTTTTTCTTTTTCCTTAGCGACGAAACAATTTGTCGCCTTACACCGAATATGCTGATAACAAGGTGACTGCTACGGCGTCTGTGACTAACAAAACATTCAGTTTCCGTCAATACGCTAATTAACTGTATCGATTAGATAATTTAACCAGTTCATTGGTACTGCATTCATTAAGTAAAAAATTGATAAGTTTCTTCTGTACCTACTTACTTATTTAAAATAAAAATATTTAGCCGTAAGTGATTAGTTGCAGCTAGTAGCGATAGAAAAATATACATAGGCATTTAATATGACATACTATGGCATAGCATGGGGAATATGTGACGTTACGTATCTTATATCTTGTAACACCATAGGTTCTATGATAGAATTACTCGAGCTTCTTTAAGTTAGTACTAACTGCTTGGCACACATGGCTTAGTGGTCAGAGCGCTTGCACTGTTTGCAAGAGGCCCGGATTCTAATGCTATTGCGCTCAAAGTTTAAAGGTGTTCTTTAAGTATTTTTTCTATCCTCAGTGTGGATTAACACTTTATTAATCATAAAAACATTTACTGTTTTACTATTTACTTAATATTCAATTTAAGCAAACACTTAAACCTGTACAGATAATAGAAATGCAGACGTAATTGTATCATTTATTTTTTTTTAAATATTCTACTTTAAGTGAAAGAAACATTTAAGAAACGTATAAATATTTCAACATTAGACCTGCAACTCGTTTCTATTGTACCGTTATAACTTAGAAAATTGGCTTTTAAGAGGTATATGTACAACCATCAACAGCTCCTTTACTAAAACATAATTATGTATACACGTCCTTACACAGTATATCATATTGTGTCGCCCATAACATAGATATTTATATTCAATCAAAAAATAATAGAAATTTAAGTATATCAAAGTAGTTGTTAAACAAAATCTAGAATTACAGATTTTATTAATATTACCATATACTTAGATATTTTTAGACTAACAAATTTTTTGATGATAATTTCTAAGAAAGGCTTACGAGTGCGAACAAAAAAATAATTAAATAAAACAATAGCACATTGACAGTGCCGACGTACGTATGGACAACGACGTAACACATTGCATTACAATATTACTGCGTGAAATAGACCGCGACCGGACCGAATAGTGCGAGTCTCCCGTAATAAGTCGATCGTTTTTAATTTGCACTGTTAAGGTCAAGATTTACATAAAGAAATAAAATTTATGTGTATATATATATATATATATATATATATATATATATATATATATATATATATATATATATATATATATATATATATATATATATAAATATATATATATATATATATATATATATATATATATATATATATATATATATATATATATATATATATATATATATATATATATATATATATATATATATATATATATATATATATATATATATATATATATATATATATATATATATATATATATATATATATATATATATATATATATATATATATAAAACTTTGATTAACGTTGCTTACTTACTTATGGAGTGGCGAAGCTCAGCAGTTCATTTCTTACTCTTATACTAGAGAGAGCGACTAAATAAACATAATAATAAAAAATAACCAGTAACCACAAAATAGAGCTTGGGCTATGCTATAACATTTACATGTAACGGCGTTACGGTGATACAAATCGGTGTCACATAACATAATATCTTCTTCTTCTTCTCTTTATTTATGGCGTTCCGAGCGTGCCAGTTGAGCACAATTCACTTCGCCAATGTCACGTTGAATGGAGAACACACAAAGGAGAATGTACGGTAAAAAAAGAGATATCATTACACAGTTGGAGAATGCATGTTTAACATAATATCTTTAATAATAATCATATATGACGCTAACAACGTAATAAGCTGAAAACAGTATATAAAAATTTCGACATGGCGTTATGAGGAACGCATGGATTAGTGGTCAACGCGCTTGGACTGATTTTAAAAGGCTCATGTTCAAAATCCGCCACGTTCAAATTTATTCCGTTTTCTTTAAGTATTTTTCTATTCTCAGTGCGGATAAAATTTTAAAATCATAAAACAACTCCTCCTTAACTAAACCAACTGACGAAATCCAGCGTAAACAGCGAAACAATGCAGTTTAAAGACCGCAGTAGTTAATTGGACACGAAACCATACCGAAGTGTAACAAACGATTGGAAAACTTTAATTAATCTATCGCAAACATAGTCGGCCATTACTGCTATGGAGAGAAAAAATTAAAGTAAAATGATTTAAAGGATACACTCAATACGCAATGCCTCGAAAAAGGCGGAAAGCGGGGACGGAGAAAGCAGGGACTGAGCAACGGAGTGAACACTAGGTTCGTATGGTTCCTGCTGTTCCCTCTGCCTACCCTGCCACGTGCAGGATAAAGCGAGAAGACATTAAAGTATATTTTTTTTATAAAACAATCGAGATATGAATCCAGATCTACAACATGGTGTATCTACTAGTTAACTAAGAAGAAGGTATATTACCTTTAAATACTATCTAATCAAATAAAGGTTTACAAGAGTTGCCGAGTACAAATCTTATTTGCACGCATAGTACTAGGTGTAAATTACATTACGTAAGAATATATTTTAAATCCAGCGCAGCCGTGGCCGGAGAGTATATGACGAGAGAATCCAATATAAATGATCCATCACGGCGCAGTAACCGTGATATAGTGACGTTTGATGGATGAGTCCAATGTCTTCCAGGGAAATTGAAGTATTTGAAATAAAAACTTTTCTTTAGTTTCGTTAGTCAAAGATTGACTTTACAGTTCCTTATGTATTTTTCGTTGGATATCGAGAGATGCTCGATAACCAACATCAGTATGCATATAAAAGGGACCTCCAAAAATCCACCTGGATCGCAAGCATTCCATCTAACAAAGCAATAGACAAAATACTTACTTTTCTACTACAATAATGTAATTCAATTGTCTAATAGTGCATAAATCATGCTAAAATTAATTTGTAAATAATCAAAATATCCTGTGTTTATTTACCTTGCAAACATTCTTTAAATATTGCGGTTTGCTTTGCACATTCTAACATAAGAATTGAAACAGATTGCACGAAATAAATTGTATTTTACATCAAGAATTTAATCTTTTAATTAATTTATACAACTTTCAACTGTACTTAAAATAAAATCTAAAATAAAATCAAAACAAAATAAAATCTATAATACTGTACTTAAAAACAAAATTTATCAATGGAATTGTCTCTTATATCTAAAAAAAGAGGACAGTTAACCAAGAGAGCTAGTTATGTTACAATAATACAAGTTCATTTAATTTTTTAAGAAATTGGTATTTTAAAGTGTAACAATTTTAGTTACTGACTTTTGCAATTTTAGTAAATGCATTAATATAAAACATTAATTTAATTTCTATACTTGTACTTTAATTCATTTCATTTTGCTTGTAAATGACAATTTCATACACAATGTTAATCCAATTCCATTCCATAGAGTATGAAAAAAAATTTAAACTACAAAAAATAACTTTAAATTGTAGTCATAATAGTTTTATAAAATAAAAAAATAAATAAATCTTTTATTGATTGCTTAGAATTTATGTTTTTTTTTCAGAGCTTAACTTTCAGACTGTAAATGGTTTATTTTTTAATTTTACATCAATAATAAATATTTTAACTATAAGTGGGTTGTAACCCACATATAGTATATGACAATTGATATATTATATTTAAAATATTTTTTGATTTTTTTTTTTTTCCTTTTACAACCAGTAATATTAATTACATAATTTACTTACATAATTATCTTTACAAAGATGGCTTAATGTAAAAAAATGTGTTTTCATACAGAAAGGTTTCTTATCTTTGGCTAATGACAATGTGGTCATACCATCTTTTTAGGGTCATTTTTATTTTCGTTTTGCATTTCTTAGATATTAGTATTTAATTTTTATTATTTCTTATTTTATTTATAGCAGCTTACTGTTATACGCAATACTCAAGCTGATCTCAGACTAATAAGGTTTAAATATTAATGATTTTAATATGTCATGTAAACATCAATACTATTTAAAGTATAAATATTGATGGGCATGTTCATGCATGTTGATTTAGAAGATGAACACATCATGTACTGTTAGGAATTTTAAATTTTGTTTAAATATTATACTAGTTTGGTATCATAAATGTAAGGATTATAAATTAAATTATCTTTATTTATTATTTAAAACAGGCTTTTTGAGAAGTACATATCAATAATTAATTAAAAGAAAATTTATTAAAAAATATAATAAATTAATTGGTTATTAACTTATCATTCACTCATTTCCTTTATATTTCTCGCGAAACTAATAAGGAGTCAACTTTTTAATGTAATAAATTTTCCTAACGGTATGGCGTTCGCGTAACCGTGTTATTATAAAAAGTTAGATTTTCCAAACAAAGATAAACATATTTCGTTCAATTTGAGCGGTTTTAAAGAACAGCGTAGTAAATGTGGACTAACAACTTCCGATCTAGAAAACTGTCGACCAACTGTGACGGACAAATTAAAATCTCATCGTAATTAAGATTTTCTTAATTTTTCTCTTATTAAATAAATTGAAACTAAATCTTTAAAATGAAAATGATCTAATTAAAAAGTTCTAATTTACAACAAATCATAGATTACCAGAATAGAATTTTCACTGTCAAAACGACCTACCTTCATATCTGACACGATTTGCTGGTATAGGTTCCACAGGGGAGAACAATCCTTCTCTGTAGTCCCCTCCATTGTCAAAATAAACACAAATTACACTCAATAACACGAAAAACAATTAAGCACTTTTCACATCGCACAATGCCCTATATGCGCCATAGCCACAATACGGCAACTGTTGCATTTTTGTTTAAATAACAGTAATTAACTGGCACTAAATTATTATGTACTACCTACTACATTTCACTTTTTCTTCAAGGACAAAATGCAATGCTTTAACAACGAATGTAATAAATCAATATTTATAAACACAAAAATCCTCCATTGAAACAGGACACGACTCTAAAAGTTTATATTTTTGCAAAATTTTATATTACATACACATATTAAAATTAATGGTACATTAAATCGAATCTAATTAATTCTTTTTCATTCAAAAAAAGTGATAAGAGACTCGTTTTCATACACAAAACACGATTACAATTAAACAAAGCTGTTACAACGAAGCGACAAGCCGACTGCCACAATCGGTTTGTTTGGTAGTTGGGAAATTAGGGCTGCCAGTATAAAGATGTTTAGCTACCCAGCTCCTTAATATTCTAGAACACAATGTAGTCATTTAATTGCGTAACACCTGGATTATCAATCATTTTTTATTTTGAAAAGGCTTATTAATTTTTAAACTTAAGAATAAAAATATTCGTTTTAAGCATTCCATTGTAAAATAGTATTATTTTAAAATAGCACAATAATTAATAAACTTGGAGAAGAAACTGGGAAAATCAGAAGAAAATTAGATATTAACTCAGTAACACCCATTAAAACACGTTATATAAACACAAAATGCTATTTGCTTACCGATTTTTTATTACTGTTGTTTTCAATTTAATATTATTTTTTACCCTATATTTACAAAAAAATGTACGTAGTGGCAACTCCTCTTAGTGTTGCTATTAGTACCTATTTCTTCTTATTCTTATTTATTTTTGTTGCCATTTAAAATAATATACAAATAAACACAATTAGCGTCATACTAATATACAAAATTGAAAATTGAATGTATATTAGTCAATACTAATATATATTCAATTTACTTTGTAATATTTAATTAAATAAATTAGTTTACTTTATGTATAACATCACCCAAAAATTGAAAATAGTTTCTGGACTTACTGTCACAATGACTCATATACGACTGAAAGTTGTCAAATTCTCATGTAAATAAAAGGAAGTGCTAGCTAGCTTGCCGGCTGGTTAAAAAATATTGTATACTTATAAAATTCTACACATATATTACTTATAACAGTATTCATATATTAAAATACAATTAAAATGGTTCGAGTAATAACTCAACAGACATATGACGAGGTTGTAAAGGAAAATATTGATGAATTTGATATGTCACCTGAAGAGGCTATCAAAGAAGCTGTAGCACAATTTGAAGCACAGGTAAATTAATTTTAAATAAAAATATGAATACTAAAAAAAATAATTTATATACTTGTTACTAATAAATAAATGACTTCTATAACTTTTGCCTTTAACGAAATCTTTAAGAAATGCTTCATTCCTTAGCACAGATACTTTACTTTGTCTTAACCTTTGCTCAAAAAGCAATATAAGTAAAATTTGATCTGCAATACACTAGGTTTCAATGATTTATTGTCTTAAATATATTAATGATTCAAATGCCACCTTAAATTCCTTGTTATTTTCAAAAAATCCCTACAATATTATATTTTGGCTGAACAAAACAATATTTATATTATATGCATAATAGAATTCTATCTTTTGTTTTGTGTATCTTAATATGTATTTCGTCTATTTGATTTCAGGGTGTAGACTTATCTAATATAATCAAAGATCTTGCTTTGAGTACAAATGAAAATCATCTCATCAGTTTATCTGTTAACAAACTAAAAGAACTATCCACAGGGTCTCAAGATAACAATCTTATTATTGATGAATTAGATATATTCAAGGTATATTAAATTATCCATTACAAAATATTTATGTTTATTATTTACTTTTTTACATAAAATTTATTTTAGCTCTAGGCAGTATATTTTAATTGTTATAAATATATATTTTTAATTAAAAAACTATAGTCTTTTCATAAAAATGGAAACAAAAAAGTTTTTTATTAAGTATGTTTCATTCTAATATTTTTTCTATGTTTATTAGGCAGAATGCGAAAAAGATATAGCACATAGAATTAGAGCTGGAAATGAAGGCGCATATGAAATATTGATAAATTTACTAGATACAAAATTGAAGACACAAAACGAAAACAATAAGGATGTTGTTATAAAACTTTTAAATAGTTTGTGTGCTTTGATGGATATGAATCCTGATTTACTCGATGCGAAAGGTATAGAAATAATAAAGAGGTAATTGAAAATTATTAAATTATGTCATATATGGAATATATATTATTATGTTTTGCTATTAGCCTGAAAATAAAAATAAAATACTATTTATATTCCACATATATATTATTCATTCAGTGTCATCATTAAGTGGCCAAGGATTTAAACCTATACACTAATGTTAAGTTTAGTCAGACACTGTGCTGCTGCACTAAAAGGGCCTTACAAATATTTAATAATGATAGTAAAAATATATTCCACCCTTCAATGTAATTGTTTAAAATATTTATTGTGTGGAAATTGTAGTGTCTTTTGTATAAGTGAATCTTAAAATTTATTTTCCAGTAATCTAGATAATATATCAGATGATGATATAATTATAGCAACATTACAGTGGGTTAGCGTGTGTTGTTTAAAACATGAAATGAACAGACAGAAATTATTTGCTAAGGATATAAGTAAAAATATTAAGATACTGCTTCAAAAGAAGGGAAACACTAAGGTAAATTAAATTTTGTTCTTTTATTACATTATTTTAGTAGACATTACATAATATTCTTCTATTTATTAAGCGACGGTTGGGGATTCGATTCCCAGTTGAGGAGAATATATTTTTCTATTTTCATTTTCTTCGCTCTGACAACTAGGCAAAGTGCGGCGTTGAGTCCTGCAACTCAACACACAATGCCTCGAAAAAACGCTAAAAGCAGGGACCGGAGTGTCTTAACACTAGGTTCCCACGGTTCCTGCAGTTCCCTCTGCCTACCCTGCCGTGTGCGGGATAAAGCGTGAAGCTATAAAATATATATAAGAATTTCATAATGTTTTTCTAGTTATTGAGTGAGACATTACAAGTAATAAGACGGTTTACCCTCGACGATGACATTAGAGTTGAATTCGGGAAAGCGCACGAACACGCGCGCGATATAGGCACTAATGTTCTGGAAAATTTAACTGAACTGTGGCGTGGTAAGTTTTAATGTAATTTTATTATTAACATTAGAATTTGAAGATTTTTATTATTTTTTTTCTTATTATATACATTTACGAACCTGTCGTTGCATAAAGTTATCTTTATTTTTACTACCTTATAAGCAGATAGGTTTGTATGTTTGTTTATATAGAATAAACTCCGAAATTACTGAACCGATTTTGAGGAAATTTGAAATAGCGGGAACTTAATCCCGAGAAGTAACATAGGATAGTTATTATTGTAAAAATGAGTGGAGAGGGAATGGACGTGAAAAGTAATATATTATTATTACAATTACAAATATGTCAATAAACGGAGTGTCTTAACACTAGGTTTCTATAGTACCTGCAGTTCCCTCTGCCTACCCTGCCATGTGCAGGATGAAGCGTGAAGACTTAATGTCTTACTTACTTAATTGCACGTTACCTTTTTTTTAATAATTTTGATAAAAAAAATATGAATAATATGAAATTCCTTATAGAAAACACAAAACCTCCCCTAGTATCGGAACTAATGCTAACGATATCGACTTTGCTCGTGCGCCACGAGCTGTGTGCGCGCGCGCACGATGACGTCATGTACACTGTACTGACAGACAACTACGACAACGTAGCTGTCGTGCAGCAGGCAGCTAAGTTGTGAGTACTTTAACTTTATTTTTCAGCTTCACGCTTTAACCCGTACATGGCAGGGTAGGCAGAGGAAACCACAGGTACCGTGGGAACCTAGTGTTAAGATACTCTATTTCCTGCAGCTTTTTGTGATGAGATGCGAAACTCAATGCCGCGATTGGCCTAGTTGGCAGAGCGAAGAAAATGGAAATAAAAAAATCCGTCTTTCCCTCATGGAAATCAAGCCCGCAACCGGTCGTGTTTACAGGCAGACGCTATGATACAAAACTTGGCTTTGAGTTCCGCCATTCAACACGCAATACATCGTAAAGGCGGAAAGCGGGGAAAGGAGTGTCTTAACACTAGGTTCCTGTGTTTTTCTTTATCCTTTTACCTCGCTATAAAGCCGGAATAAAGCTTGGACCGCAAAAAAATATTCAGAATTTTTATTTATTGTGTTTTAAATTTAAAAGGTCATCTTTTAAATTTAAAACACAATAAATATAATATGTGATAAAAGTCGTTCAACAAGATGCTCGGTTTTGAATAATTTTGTTTTATCTGATGTTTAATGGAAGAAGTCGCTATATTACTTATAAACTAAGAGTTTGAAGATCTTATAAATATTTTTATTTAACAGCTCAACAATGAGATTTTTTATACGTTTTAAATTGATTTATGTACTTTTAGAATGTTTTAATTAGCCAATAAAAAAATAAATATAAAATAACATTTCGTGTCAGTTTTGACTACAGTGGCCTAACTAGAGCGCTAATTGTTATTTTAAATCTAAAACCCGCATAGTTTTTCAGCAGATTGAAAATGTGATCTCAAAAATAGACATCTCTCATTATCCAAGTAAATGGTTTTCATTTTAACCATTATTTCGTTCTCTATCATCGACCGTTCGTGTATTAGTTGCGCTCTCAACTTCTCCGTTTCCAACGACCTCGTCTGCAAAATACTCATAGAATTATTCAAATTCCTCACTTCTTCTATCAATTCTAATAAAGACCCTTCTCTACAATTTTCCACGTTTGGCCGAATATTTTTCACATTCAATCTCGTCTGAGCGACTTGAATTCTTTGCGACACCTTTAAAATTTCCTCGTGCAACGTTTCCAGTATATTCTCCGTTTCGGTTATTTTAACTAATGTTAAATTTAACTGATTTTCCAATTCCTTTTTGACTTGCTCAGTTCTGGCGATGCGTTCACTTAAGGATTTGTTCACTTTAACATCTTGCGAGCGAAGATCTCGCGCTGTATTTATCAAAACGGCGTCAACTTTTTCTCTTAACGCCTTAGATTTGTCTACAGCAGACTTGAACTGGTCTAAAGCATTCACAGTGTAGTTTTCCCAAGACTGAACGCTCGACTGGCCTTCAGACAGTCTGGTGGCACCAGACGAATCCTTAACATTATCCGATTTAGTTTCTAAATCAGAAATGTGACTTTCGTATTTAAAAGCTAAATACTTATTACTCCAATCAGCTTCTAAATCGTTTTTAGCCGACACGTTCATCTTCATTTGTGTTTCGATGTCTCGCAACAGTTCTCGATGCAATCGCTTAATGTTATCGATTAAAACCGATTCGTTGAACAAATCGTGTTGAGGTTCATCGTAGACCATATCAGATTGCATTCTATTTGTCCTAACATTAAGACATTCTTCTGTTATATATTCTGGAATTTTCAATATATCCATTGCATTTTTGAGCTGTTGTCTTAATGCTTCCAGTATAGATATTTCAGCATCGATATCTCTTATAGCTCTTTCTAGTTCACATTTCCAATAGTTTACATGACGAGCGCGATGCTTTACTTGGTCAGTACTTGCGCTAAAGTTATTACACGAACTCTGATTCACTTTGACAATGCAATTTTTCGTTATGGAAGTATTTTTGTCAGTTGTACCGATTATATCTCCTTTCAGTACACGTTTGTTGTGTGCATCCCAATTAGCTAATGTTGTGAGACCGAAATTATTGTTGCCGAAAGACAAATAGTGGCCGTTCTGATTCGAAGACATTTTGTATTGAATGTTGTGAATACTGTGGTATAAGGAAGGTGACTGATATCCGTGAAATAAGGTTCTCTCTAATATTGTCATGGTAACATATAAACAAAGTAGAAAATAAACAAATCGATATAAGCGTATATCGATTATTTTCGTATTGTATGTATGTATATATGTTCATACTATGGTAACTTTTAGAATTCAAAATAAAAGCCGGAAATTAAAATTATATATCACGTCCTAGGAGAGAAACAGATCTGGTCTTTATAACGTTTCCTTGTAAATTTTTCAGAATAACAGCTTTGGCCGGAAATGACGATGTCAAAAGACAATTGGTGAAAGCGGGAATCGCGCCAATTATTATAGCCTTACTCAAAAGACATTCCGTAAGTTATATATACTAATTTAAACAGACTAGAGGACGCGGAACACGTTACTATAGCAACGTATTTAAAACATACGATCTAATTCATTGATTTAATGTACTTTATATAAAAATTATTATTGACAAGTAGCGTTTTTTTTAATTTTCTATTTCCTCTATCCGCTTCACGCTTTATCCCGCACATGGCAGGGTAGGCAGAGGGAACTGCAGGAACTATATGAACCTAGTGTTAAGACACTCCGTTGCTTAGTCTGAGTGAGTGGCGAAACTCAACGCCGCGCTTTGCCTACATTCCAGTGCGAAGAAAATGCAAAATTGAAAAATCCATCTTCATTCAATAAATTTCAGAGCAACCCAATAGCTACATCTCTATTACTGAAGTGCATATCGGCGTTAAGTCTACGCGAGGTCAATCACGGGATAATGTTCTTAGAAAACGGCGTCATAGAGGTCATAGTTGAGTGTATGACTGTTCACGCTAACAACGCAAGTGTACAGGTAGGAAAAGTTAATTTTTCGTTTTTAGGTGAAAATTTTAAATTCTGTTTCAATATTATTATTATTTTTTTGAGTATATTCCTTTTTTTAAACAATAGTTTTTTCTCATGTTACTTTATTTTATTAAGAATATAAATGAGTAATAGTAACAAGCGTTTCTGCTACTTTCAAAATTTTAATACGTTATTCATTGCATTTTTATTTACTTGCACAATAAATGATAATTTAAAAATATTTTAAATATTTATTCTCTTAAATTAAATTTATTTTGCGTGATTTTGAATGACATACAATCAAACTAGCTATCATTTTATTTAATTTATATAACGACTTCAAAAAATACCTTTTCCCATACAGAAAAACGGTTGCTGGGCTATACGCAACATGGTGGCAAGATGCCGCGAGTACAACACAAAATTTCACGAGCTGGGAATCGAACTTGTACTAAACAAGGCGTACGAGAAATTCGGAAAGGACTTCGGTTTCGATATAAAATCTGCTTTAAGAGATTTAGAATGTAACGTCAAGTTTGACGAACAGTGGACGGGGAAGGGAGTGCAAATGGAATAAGAAAAATTAATTAGTTAATAAGAAAAATAACAATAGTTAATTTTTTTATTAACTAATTAATTTTTCTATGCTTTATGCTTTATTCTTGCATATTCAAAGAGAGAGAGAAAAGAACTTAATGTTAAGACACTCCGTTCCACAATTTTAGTAATATACATATATATACATAATATGTACATTCGCAATATAATGTTGAATTTTAAAAATAACTCGAATATTAGATTGAAATAATTTTTTGGCCTTTTGCGATTTTAAAACATGTTAAAATAATTTATTTCAATTGATAGAATCACATGTGTTTGGAAATATTTTTAACTTTTCAATATTTTATCCTTAAATACAAAAAGCAATGCGACGAATCTGGTTAAGAATTTTGAAATCACAATTACAAATTATATTTAAAGTATAAAGATAAGCAAGTTAACTTTCTATTGAGCAAATCGGATGATGCTTTTATTAATATGCAATATTTATAAGAGATTGATGACAATTAGAATGAAGTGTTAAGACACTATGTTCTCCTGTCTCTCCAAATCTCAAAACAGTACTAAAAGTTTATAATTTAAACACACCTTTTGCCTGTTATGAAAACGCGTAAAAGAAAGACTTATGAAGATTCATACTTATCGATACTTATCGATCGATCTTCATACTTATCGATATGGAATAGATTGACTTTGCCTCATAGTAACAAATGTATGCAATAATAAATTTTATAACACGCCTATATTGATTTTTTTACTACCAAACCAAACTTTGTAGTATTTTGTAAGACAGATTGTTACAGAGAAGATAACCATTATTTAATTTCAGTCCAAACAAAAAATTAAAACTAATTCTACTATGTACTTGATTAAGTCTAACATAAAAAAAGTATATAATAATAGAAATCATTTCTTTAAATACGATTGGAGTATGGGTACAATAATTATTTCCAAAAATTAGTTCAATTCTAAGATAATCGACTTTAACAATAATTGGTTCTAAATAAAAAAAACGCTGGTAATAGCACTTCATCTTGTAAATAAATACCCTGATATTGATTATTAAAAAAGCAGCTGCTAGTTACTAATATATATATATATATATATATATATATATATATATATATATATATATATATATATATATATATATATATATATATATATATATATATATATATATATATATATATATATATATATATATATATATATATATATATATATATATATATATATATATATATATATATATATATATATATATATATATATATATATATATATATATATATATATATATATATATATATATATATATATATATATATATATATATATATATATATATATATATATATATATATATATATATATATATATACATATATACTTACAGAAGGATGTATTAAAAAAGAATATAAAAAAATACATTTATTACATTAAATACAAAAATATTACAACTATTTAGTACTAATCAACTAACTACAATAAAGGCTAACTAAACAACTATAAAGACAATGGAACATACAAATATATTAATTCAAAATGTCATATATAAAACAAGTACTGACAGAAGTACTTGCTATACATCTAAATTCTCACAGTACAAGTCAAATTGCATGAAACAAAAACTAAGCAACAACTTAACTAAGTTTTTGTGATTATTATTTTCTTCTTTATAATTTAAGTGTCATATATATATGTATATATATATATATATATATATATATATATATATATATATATATATATATATATATATATATATATATATATATATATATATATATATATATATATATATATATATATATATATACATATATATACATATATATACATATATATACATATATATACATATATATACATATATATACATATATATACATATATATACATATATATACATATATATACATATATATACATATATATACATATATATACATATATATACATATATACATATATACACATATATATATATATATATATATATATATATATATATATATATATATATATATATATATATATATATATATATATATATATATATATATTTAGGACACTTTAGCACTTGAAGTACAATAAGTAAGTACATTACATTTATTATAAAAAGACTAAAAATAGCTTAAAATGACTCTGGAAGTAGAAAACTTAATACACCCTTGTGACCTGTTTAACCAAGTGACGGATTATTTGTGATATTTTGGGTATTTTTTTTTTTCATTAAAATTATTTTCTGTTCAAATAGTTTCCTCTAATTTTATCCATAAAATATCTTGTAGAGAGAAGTCGGGTTAAGTGAGAAATATCTTACACAGTATCTTACACTGTATCAATGTCAAACAAAATACTCTAGAAACAAATGTCTACAAAATTCTAGAGACTGATATGCAGAGGTTATAGCGGTAGTAACTGAATGGCCTAAATATACTTAAGTATAATATGGTTCAAGAATAAATGCATATTCTTCCATATAAATGCATAGACGTCAAAATCAATTAAACCATAATCAATTTACAACATAGAAAAAAAGAAACACTAAAATTTCATGTAATATATATATATATATATATATATATATATATATATATATATATATATATATATATATATATATATATATATATATATATATATATATATATATATATATATATATATATATATATATATATATATATATATATATATATATATATATATATTGTAAGGAAATATGAGGGTAGATGTAAGATATAATGGTGGGAAGTGTATAAAAACGAGTGTTGACGGCAGACGGTCTCTCTCTTTTTTAGACGTTTCGCTTGTGGTTAGTCGGTCGCTGTGATAATGTTCAATTACTGTTCGATTATAATTATTACTTGTTATAATTATTAGTCAGTGTTATGCTGCTAGGG
Organism: Dione vanillae; assembly: GCA_037178615.1. Taxonomy (NCBI): domain Eukaryota; kingdom Metazoa; phylum Arthropoda; class Insecta; order Lepidoptera; family Nymphalidae; genus Dione; species Dione vanillae. The sequence goes on from JAZFAU010000247.1 coordinate 620,913, forward strand.
TTCATTTTGTATTTATCAAGTAGGAATAGTGTTATATAGTTTGGTTTATTATAATTATCAAGTTGTTTGTATTTTTGTAAATGGATTAAATTTATTGTCGAGCCATGTGTAATATTATTTTTAAAAAAGCTGCTTCTGATCTGTTTTCTAAGATCAGAAGTGGGATTCTTACTTGTTTAGCCCACTACAGCTTGACCTAGTTTGTTACTTACTTTTACTACCCACATGTGGAGTTATATTTTTCTAGACATTTTGTTACTGTGGTTTCAATTTATTTCGAATTTCAAATATTTATTAATTGTCGAACCAGGTTATTGTTAAGGGTAATTGTCTAAGTGAGTAATTCCGATTAGAACTAATGTAAGCTGTGTTCGTGCACTACAGGGTAAGTCGTTTTGATCTTTTCAATTATCTTTTACGAAAAATGTGTGATCGGGTGTTAAATCTTAGTTACTGTAATGTGTATGTGTGTCGAAATGTTGATAATGGTAATTCTCATCGTAACCGTTGGGATAGTTTTTGCTGAGTTTATAACCAGGTTATATTCTAGTGTAACGTGTTTGCGAAGACGAAAACTTAACGTTAGCTATTGTCCGCGGCAGGCAACCAAGGCTACAACTACGAACGTCATCGCGTAAGCGTGATAGGTCGCGTATCCCATAGACCACATCAAATATCACCAGTATATCAGTAGTCAGTAATATGTATCAGTTCAACATACCACAACAATTAGCGATCAAAATCATCGTCGTAGTTCACAACCGCGCTTGACTATACCGCCAATACAATTTACAGGATGCGATGTAAGAACGTAAATCGCGTGATTCGATACAGGCTACTGTTTTTGATTGCATTGGTGTCTATAAGATATAGATTGCGCAAAAATTTTGAATACTTGGACCGGTCTTAAATGCCTTTCACGTATAGAACAATGTCTAATAGTAAACGAAAAATCGTGAAAATTAATACCCACTCATTAATTTTGCCTGCGGTTGTAGTTGGAATCATTTTAAGAATGAATTCGAATATGTGTCCTTAAAGTACCAGACTTCGCGGGTATATTGTTCAAGGTTATGACGAAAAACTCTGACTATCCGTTTACGAAAATTACTTAGTGACGAGCTTATATCGCCTATAATAATTCGCGGTCAACAAATGTCGAACGATTATCGAATAATTTAGTCGTCGAATAGTTTTAATGTCAGTTAAAACTAGTACAAGCAATGTCAACAATCATCGTCACAGCCCGATTTGCAATACTTTGCGATAGGTAAACGCGTTATTGATTATTCACGTAAACGCAACTTGGATGCTTCTCCTGCAGTCAGTCAGGACATAAACAGGCTACGCGTAGTAAGAGACGCAGCGATGAACAGTTAATGGATAGTTCATGTAATAGAGTGTTAAGTGGTCAGCTCCTACATTCGTACTATCTAGCCTTGGTTCTCACTGCAAAAGACCAGGGTACAAAGCTAAAACTTATTTTGCTTTGCAGCAAGCAGAAGCCTTGAACATATAAATTTTAACAAATACTCGATTCGATAACGTGTGTGATGTGGTTCTTTTCTATCATTACCCTTGTCGTTGTTGTTACAATATTTCAAATGCTCGTGTAAACCAACACAAGTCTGGCAGTTTCATTTTTGAAGTAGATTGTATCTTCTGAAATTATGAAAATTATCGTCAAATAATTAGTAGAAGTCAGGTATGACCGAGTCTGTTTTCACTTCTTTTAACAAATTCGCATATGCTCTGACATGTACGGTCTACTCTATTGGGGAGCTGTGCACGCTGGGGCGGAGGCATTTACGCAGGTATTGCTAATACTGGTGTGGCTTATGAGGCGTTCTCACAACTGTTCACATGTGGTGGTAAGACGTTCACGCCGCCGCTCTCGAGGTATGTAATTATCGTCGATATGACATAATGCGATCAGTCTATTGTACACACTGGGATCACCGCACAGCAGTACTGTAATTCTCTAAGTTAATTTAGTAATAAGAATCTAATAATTTCCCCTTTATATTTTTACATGTTGGAATACGACTGCGATGAGAGGCGTTTATGCGGCAACTGGAACGCTGTACACATGGTCACTACGAGGCACAGCTGATAGCTGGCTCATACCGCAAGTCCGCGCAAGCAGCTGCGGAATATATTATTCCGCGGTGAGGAGAATGGACTACCGATGTGGGTGCTACTTTCTATGACGGTGGGTGTTTATGTTATTTTTGCTTTCTGGCTTTGATTTTAGATATTGAGAATACAACAGCCAATACACTGTCTTTGTTATTTTTTGTAATTTTATGACAAGATCTTCCCGTAGAGCCTCGAGGCTAAAGCAGGGCAAGGTTTAATTATTGGTTATAAGACCGTTTGTTTTATTGTTTCTTGTGAGAGTAAAGATTCCTTAGGCCGACATAAGCATTAGTCCTGGAGAATTCTGGACAATGTTTGTTCTCGGAGGGGATCTGTACTGGGGATAATCATTTGTCTTGGAGAAGATCGGACGGTGGTTATCCTCGGGAGACTCTGTGCTGGGTATAACCAGTTGTCCTGGAGTAAATCGGATGATGGTTATGCTAGAGGGTTTGGCCCGGGGATAGCCAGTTGCCCTGGAGCATATCGGACAATGGCTATCTTTCGGAGGATTGTGAACCTGGGATAACTGTCTTGGAGAATATCGGACGGGTTGTCCCAGAGGTGGCTTTAGACCTGGGATGATTGTTATCTTGGAGCGCATCAGATGCAATATCTCAGGTCAGAGTCCTGATTTGAATCGTTTTTAAGAGTATTAGAGGTGTAATTCTATAGTGTATTAGTAGATAATCACTGGACACTTGACTTGGATAATCGGTTGTCCTGGTTCAAGTTTTGTAACGTATAAGAGTTAGCTTGCAATGGCTATAGTTGTAGATACCATTGCCAATTTATATTTGAAGAGATATCTGTGGTTATATTTGTTTGTTACAGATGCAGACATTAAAGGGGATGAATTTTCTTCTGGCGCTAACCTTCACCCCAATGCTGAGCAGCCTGTGAAAGACACTGAGTCGCAACCGGGTTCCTCAAAGACATGAAGGCTATCGGAACAAATTGTCTCTCTCGCGAACGAAGAAAACTCGCTGCTCTCTCTACTGATGAAGCCCGAGGACGGTCTTCCGTCAGGAAAGGCCGTGTAAGGAAATATGAGGGTAGATGTAAGATATAATGGTGGGAAGTGTATAAAAACGAGTGTTGACGGCAGACGGTCTCTCTCTTTTTTAGACGTTTCGCTTGTGGTTAGTCGGTCGCTGTGATAATGTTCAATTACTGTTCGATTATAATTATTACTTGTTATAATTATTAGTCAGTGTTATGCTGCTAGGGTTCATTTTGTATTTATCAAGTAGGAATAGTGTTATATAGTTTGGTTTATTATAATTATCAAGTTGTTTGTATTTTTGTAAATGGATTAAATTTATTGTCGAGCCATGTGTAATATTATTTTTAAAAAAGCTGCTTCTGATCTGTTTTCTAAGAATATATATATATATATATATATATATATATATATATATATATATATATATATATATATATATATATATATATATATATATATATATATATATATATATATATATATATATATATATATATATATATATATATATATATATATATATATATATATATATATATATATATATATATATATATATATATATATATATATATATATATATATATATATATATATATATATATATATATATATATATATATATATATATATATATATATATATATATATATATATATATATATATATATATATATATATATACATATATACATATATATACATAGATACATATAGTATATAATATACTTAAATAAGTTTCGAAGTATCAAAAACATGAATATTTATTTACTACCATAACATTATTTGTTCCATTTTTTATTAGATATAACGTAAAGCATTCGGTGAACTTAATGTAAAAAAATTAAATATAATTTGTAAACACGTTTTTTAATCTATCGATTAAAATGATTTTCAGAGTCGACTCAAAATGTCAACTGTCCTAATTTCGATGTCACATATAATATATTATTATATATTGTATTATTAAAGATAAGGCACTATTTAAATAATACAGCGCAGTAGAAACTCGATTAATACGTTTCCTTAACAACAACTAGTACATAATAACGAAAATCATTGTTTATTTAGAAATTTGCTTGAAAATATTTAGTAATTTTCATTTAGCGTAAGCCACTTTTTCTCCCGTCGACAGAAGACCGGATAATCGAGTTTCCACTGTATATGACTTGGAAGTTTCCTCTATACAAAAACAAACCAACTAACATAGGGTGAAACTAACTATATTAACTATAGTTATATTTATAGATATCTAATTTTTCTTCTAATTTCTTAAAATATTGGTAACTTGTTTTACATGACAAGAACCCGCTTGTTTCTAACAAGGAAATATTAACATAACGAACATACCCTAATTTTACTAACATAGAGGTAAGTAGGTATATATACATATACATACATATATATATATATATATATATATATATATATATATATATATATATATATATATATACATATATATACATATATATACATATATATACATATATATATATATATATATATATATATATATATATATATATATATATATATATATATATATATATATATATATATATATATATATATATATATATATATATATAATATATATATATATATATATATATATATATATATATATATATATATATATATTTATATATATATTTACATGAGGGGGATAGAGTGAAGGTAAAAAACTATTCTTTGTTTTAACGCACTAATCTCGGGAACTCTTGGTTCGAATTTAAAAAAAAAATTGTGTTTAGTAGTCCCTTTCTCATAATAGACAAAAATATTATTAAAATTTGGTGAAAATTGGTGGGAGAAGTTATATTTTTCTACAGCTTTCCTTTTTAAAAACTGTCATATTTCGTTTCATACATAATTTCATTTTAAGACTAAATGATCTATACTTATTATATATATACGAGGGTCAAACTGAAAGTTTTTAGAACTGGCAACTTAAAAGCATTATATTAAAAAAATAAGTTTAAATTTTGAAAATAGAACTCTTTACCAATAATATTGAGTATACATTTCATTCATTTGTCATTTGTTTTACGATTTGGCGGCAAATTGAAAATTGTCTGTGCACGTCAGAATGAATTTAAGCCGAGAAAATTTTCGTGCAATGATTTTTTATGACTTTCGATGTCATGTAAGTCAACAAGAAAGTTATGATAGACTTCGATTGGCTTTTCACGATGAAGCCCCATTTCGTGCCACAGTTTACAACTGGTTTAATGAATTCAAACGTGGTCGAACTAATCTCACCGATGATTTGCGTGAGGGACGGCCTTCTACAGCGACGACTGAAGATAATATCAGTGTTGTGCGGCGTATAATAGAGACTGACAAAAGAGTGAGCTATCAGCAGATTCGGATAAGTCTAGGCATAGGTATGAGTCAAGTGCACAAAATCCTCCATGAACATTTAGCGGTCAGGAAGCTTTATGCCCGCTGGATACCGCATAATTTGACCGAGGCTCAAAAACTCCGCCGTGTTGATTGGTGCCGAGAAATGATCCAAAAATTTAACGGAGGTGACTCAAATGCTGCGTTCGACATACTAACGGGTGACGAAAGCTGGATTTACTGTTATGATCCGGAAACCAAAAGACAGTCTGCTCAGTGGGTGTTTTCAAAAAATATGGTGGCCTCGTTATTCGGAAAGACAGGTCATTACGCGACAGTTGTCTTAGAGGATCAGAAAACGGTTAATGCAGAGTGGTACACTAACAAATGTTTGCACTAACTAACGACCTTGCAGCAGGATCCTCCTTCATCACGACAATGCCTCGTCGCACACCGCCAGGCAAACAATCGACCTTAGACGTGGAATTACTGGGTCACCCGCCGTATAGCCCCGACCTCGCTCCCTGCGATTTTTATTTATTCCCGAAAATAAAAGAAAAACTTCGAGGAAAACATTTTATGGACGCCGAAGAAGCAGTGGCTGCGTTTCAAAACGCCGTTGAAGAGACCCCTAAGGCCGAGTGGGCAAGGTGCTTTTCTCAATGGTTCCATCGAATGCAGCGATGTATTGATGTAAACGGACGCTATTTTGAAAAGTTATAATAAAACTAATAACTTGTCAGAATGCTTAGTTTTTGATTTTCTAAGAACTTTCAGTTTGACCCTCGTATATATATATATATATATATATATATATATATATATATATATATATATATATATATATATATATATATATATATATATATATATATATATATATATATATAATATATATATATATATATATATATATATATATATATATATATATATATATATATATATATATATATAATTCCCAAATTTAAAGAAATAAAGAAATATACACTACTCAAAACGTATACTGTTAAATTCGGGTTGATAACTAGATGTAAAGGTAACTATGTAATATGATGATATATATATATATATATATATATATATATATATATATATATATATATATATATATATATATATATATATAATATATATATATATATATATATATATATATATATATATATATATATATAATATATATATATATATATATATATATATATATATATATATATATATATATATATATATATATATATATATATATATATATATATATATATATATATATATATATATATATATATATATATATATATATATATATATATATATATATATATATATATATATATATATATATATATATATATATATATATATATATATATATATATATATATATATATATATATATATATATATATATATATATATATATATATATATATATATATATATATATATATATATATATATATATATATATATATATATATATATATATATATATATATATATATATATATATATATATATATATATATATATATATATATATATATATATATATATATATATATATATATATATATATATATATATATATATATATATATATATATATATATATATATATATATATATATATATATATATATATATATATATATATATATATATATATATATATATATATATATATATATACATAGTCTGGCCATAAATACTGTTACTATTCAAAAAAAGAAAATATTACGTTTGAATTTGGAATCTGTCATTTTTATATGATTGCTTGATGTGTTTTCTTATTTTCGCGCCATTATATTGTTAAATATTTTGTTATATTAAAATGGAGTGGGGTGATAAAGAGAACCGAATCGCTGTGATTGCCTTACATAAAGTAGGTATGGAGAAAAGTGCAATTTTTAAAACCCTCCACCCGCTTGGTATTAGTCAAATGTTTGTTTACCGGGCTATTGATAGGTACAATGATACCTCCTCTGTTTGTGACAGAAAAAGATCTGGCCGTCCACGTACCGTTCGTGTGAAACAGGTGATTAAAGCAGTTAGGGAAAGAATTCGAAGAAATCCTGTCCGTAAGCAAAAGATTTTATCTCGGGAGATGAAGATAGCTCCTAGAACCATGTCGCGTATATTAAAAGATGACTTAGGACTTGCAGCCTATAAGAGACGTACTGGTCACTTCTTAACTGATAATTTAAAGAAGAATAGGGTGGTAAAATCCAAACAACTACTTAAGCGGTACGCAAAGGGAGGTCACAAAAAAATTTTGTTTACGGATGAGAAAATTTTTACAATTGAGCAGTATTTTAATAAACAAAATGACCGTATTTATGCTGGAAGCTCTAAAGAAGCTTCGCAATTAGTAAACAGAGTACAACGTGGGCATTATCCCACTTCAGTGATGGTTTGGTGGGGTGTTAGCTATGAAGGGGTGACTGAGCCATATTTTTGTGAAAAAGGTATTAAAACGTCGGCACAAGTTTATCAAAATACCATTCTTGAGACGGTAGTTAAGTCTTTAACTAACACCATGTTCAATAACAAAGAATGGTGCTTTCAACAAGACTCGGCACCGGGTCATAGAGCTCGATCCACCCAATCTTGGTTGAAAACTAACGTTCCGGACTTTATCAGCACTGAAAACTGGCCGTCGTCAAGTCCTGACCTAAATCCATTGGATTATGATTTATGGTCAGTTTTAGAGAGTAAGGCTTGCTCTAAACGCCATGATAATTTGGAGTCCCTAAAACGATCCATTCGGTTGGCAGTGAAGAATTTTCCTCTAGAAAGAGTTCGTGCTGCTATTGATAACTGGCCTCAACGTTTAAAAGACTGTATTGCAGCCAATGGGGACCACTTCGAATAAACATTGTATATTTTTAATAGTTATATATTGATGTATTAAACTAACTCACTATGAAAGGAATAAATGTTACGTATAAAAAAAATCGTGCTTTTCTTTATAACAATATTTATGGTAAGACTAAGTATATATATGTATATATATATGTGTATATATATATGTATATATATATATGTATATATATATATATATATATATATATATATATATATATATATATATATATATATATATATATATATATATATATATATATATATATATATATATATATATATATATATATATATATATATATATATATATATATATATATATATATATATATATATATATATATATATATATATATATATATATATATATATATATATATTTATGGACCGTCGTGGCGCAGAGGCGTAAGCGTCTGCCTGTACGACGGTTACTAGGTTCGATCCCCAGTCGGAGAAGATGGATTTTTCTATTTCCATTCTCTTCGCTCTGGCAAACTAGGCAAAGCGCGGCGTTGAGTTCCGCCACTCAACACGCAATGCCTCAAAAATGGCGGAAAGCGGGGCTAAGCTATATATATATATATATATATATATATATATATATATATATATATATATATATATATATATATATATATATATATATATATATATATATATATATATATATATATATATATATATATATATATATATATATATATATATATATATATATATATATATATATATATATATATATATATATATATATATATATATATATATATATATATATATATATATATATATATATATATATATATATATATATATATATATATATATATATATATATATATATATATATATATATATATATATATATATATATATATATATATATATTTTTTAGCTTCACGCTTTTATCCCGCACATGGCAGGGTAGGCAGAGGGAACTGCAGAAACCATACGAACCTAGTGTTAAGACACTCCGTTACTTACTTCGTCCCCGCTTTCCGCCGTTTTTCGAGGCATTGCGTGTTGAGTGGCGGAACTCAACGCCGCGCTTTGCCTTAGTTGCCAGAGCGAAGAAAATGGAAATAGAAAAATCCATCTTCCCCGACTGGGGATCGAACCCAGAAACCGTCGCGTTAGTCGCGTTACAGGCAGACGTAGCGCCTCTGCGCCACGACGGTGTTATATATATATATATATATATATATATATATATATATATATATATATATATATATATATATATATATATATATATATATATATATATATATAAAACTTATAATTTCTGAGTGACAAATATTAGTAATTGTTTTGTATTCAATATAGTGTTGTCAGATCCAGGGTGTATCAAAACTAATTATAGGGGAAAATATTTTTAGGCTATATACAAAAACTAGTTAACTATTGTCAATAGTTTAGGCACGTTCACGGATCATTTTTTCTATTTCCCGATATTTATACATGCTGTGTAAGGCGTGAGGTAGTCATCATTAAATACGAACGACGTAAAGACCTCGTACTACAAAAATACTATTGAACGTTATCAACCTGTCACCTTTCATTCAAAAAAATAACCAAGAGAAAGAGCTATATCTTTGTCCCGCTTTAACAGTAAAAATGGCAAATGGCGTTTTATTTTGGAACAATAATTTAAGTATCTATTTTGTTTAAAAACAAATATTTTTTTAAATTTTGAAAATTTTACTTGTTTCATAATTTTACCAAGTTTATAAAGGCTAGTTAATACTACAGTGCTTAAAATTAAGGTCGCGGTAACCGCCACACTCTGAATAATTTAAATGTTATATAAATACTACTTATATATAAAAAAAATACTTAAAAAAAAACATTTAATGTTTTCATTATTTATGACAATATGACGAATGATACAAGTTGTATATAAGAATATCGAATGGGTTAGTGGTTAGAGCACGTGCACTTGTTTTTAAAGGGCACAGGTTCAAATCCCGGCAAGTTATATTTTCTTTAAGTATTTTTTTATCATTAGTGTGGGCAAACACTTTTAAATCACAAAAATGTTTATATTCAACTTTATATATATATAAAAAAACTTAATTTAAATGTCATGAAATTTTTATCACCAAATTAAACATATCACATACAACTTTTTTTTATAAAAATCATAGGATTATATATCCTATGATTACAATTATTTAATCACATAATTATTGTACAATGATATGGCACCATACAAAATGACAGGCACTAGAATAAACCCTTAGAGTATACTCTATTTTTTTTTGTCAAATATATAAGAAAAAAACAATAAAAAAGCAAATTCCCATACTAAATTAAAATCAGTTCTTAATTTTCACAGATTTATAACAAGTATTGTACATGAATCAATTTAAAACATTTATCTAAATCTTATTTAAGTAAATTAAAATAATACATTATTAATAACAAATATTACCTCATGCTATTAATTTTGCAACAATCTAGCTTTCTTCAAGAATCTGTCTATTTTCCACTCCCTGGACGAAGCGTTGGACTGTCCATTCATAACTATGTGCACTTTTACTTTATCATTGTAATTTAATCCCTTCAGAAGCTGTAAGTAAAAAAATAATCATTAATATATTTTTTAGAGGATCGTCGTGGCGCAGAGGCGTAGTGTCTACCTGTAAACGCGACGGTTGGTGGGTTCGATTCCCATAAGTTCCCCTCATGGGTTGTTTTTTTTAATTCTATCTTCTTTGCTCTGGCAAGTAGGCCAAACGTGGTGTTGAGTTCCGCCATTCAACACGCAATTGGAAAGGCGGAAAGCGGGGACGGAGAAAGCAGGGACTAAGCAACGGAGTGTCTTAACACTAGGTTCCCACGGTACCTGCAGTTCCCTCTGCCTACCTTGCCATGTGCGGGATAAAGCGTGAAGTTATAAAAAAAGAATATAATACTCACTTTAGGCGACAGAAGGAAGTACTGGCACGGGTTCAAATCCGTCGCCTCTCGTATCAACAGGTCGACTAAGTTGCGCTCGTTTCGAGCGTCCATTCCCTGGTTGATTTCATCTAGACATCTAAAACGAAATCATTCATTAAGAATTTTTCATATTTGTTAGTGATTCTCTTGGTATTTTATGTTATCCTGGTACTTGATGCTCAAATAAGTAGTACTGTATGAATGATATGACACAATATGTCATTTTATTAATTTAAATTTGCCGCGCGTATATATTGTCTGTGGCGGATAAAGGTGGAATGGTGGACGTTGTTAACATTTTTTACCGTACATTCTCCTTTGTGTGTTCTCCATTCAACGCGACATGGGCGAAGTGAATTGTGCCTAACTGGCACGCTCCAATCGCCATGAATTAAGAGAAGAAGAAGAAGATTGTATTGTCAAATTTCGTATTATAAATACCTATAGAAAGATTAACATTTAGGTTACTTGAGGATTTGATATTAGTGAACTTTGTGAGTGTGTGTGCCCATGTGAGTTAAAATGTAATCGTCTTAGTTAAACGATAACTATTGTGATATTGTTAAGGCTTATTAAATAACACAAGCCACGTAGAGATTTGATGGTTGAGAATTCAAATCTCCCTCTGAGAAAGACAAAAAGTGGAGAATAGTGTCTTAACTTTAAGTACTCTTCTTCGCTGTCAAAGACGCGCGCGATATCACAGTCAACGTAACCGTCACTCACTAGAAGGGTCGTCGTCGATGCGTGTACGCGCGTCCTTTACTCAATGTCACTGTCACGTGACGAGCGCGCGCTGTCACTGTCAGCGTCAGCGTCACCGTCACGTCACGCGACTCATTTGAAGGGCGCGGCGGCGACGGCCTGCAGCGCGAGCACGTAGCAGGCGGTGGCGAGCGCGCGCTGTCACTGTCAGCGTCACTGTCAACGTTACTGTCAACGTCAGCGTCACCGTCACGTCACGCGACTCACTTGAAGGGCGCGGCGGCGACGGCCTGCAGCGCGAGCACGTAGCAGGCGGTGGCGAGCGCGCGCTGTCACTGTCAGCGTCACTGTCAACGTCACTGTCAACGTCAGCGTCACCGTCACGTCACGCGACTCACTTGAAGGGCGCGGCGGCGACGGCCTGCAGCGCGAGCACGTAGCAGGCGGTGGCGAGCGCGCGCTGTCACTGTCAGCGTCACTGTCAACGTCACTGTCAACGTCAGCGTCACCGTCACGTCACGCGACTCACTTGAAGGGCGCGGCGGCGACGGCCTGCAGCGCGAGCACGTAGCAGGCGGTGGCGAGCGCGCGCTGTCACTGTCAGCGTCACTGTCAACGTCACTGTCAACGTCAGCGTCACCGTCACGTCACGCGACTCACTTGAAGGGCGCGGCGGCGACGGCCTGCAGCGCGAGCACGTAGCAGGCGGTGGCGAGCGCGCGCTGTCACTGTCAGCGTCACTGTCAACGTCACTGTCAACGTCAGCGTCACCGTCACGTCACGCGACTCACTTGAAGGGCGCGGCGGCGACGGCCTGCAGCGCGAGCACGTAGCAGGCGGTGGCGAGCGCGCGCTGTCACTGTCACTGTCAACGTCAGCGTCAGCGTCACCGTCACGTCACGCGACTCACTTGAAGGGCGCGGCGGCGACGGCCTGCAGCGCGAGCACGTAGCAGGCGGTGGCGAGCGCGCGCTGTCACTGTCAGCGTCACTGTCAACGTCACTGTCAACGTCAGCGTCATCGTCACGTCACGCGACTCACTTGAAGGGCGCGGCGGCGACGGCCTGCAGCGCGAGCACGTAGCAGGCGGTGGCGAGCGCGCGCTGTCACTGTCAGCGTCACTGTCAACGTCACTGTCAACGTCAGCGTCACCGTCACGTCACGCGACTCACTTGAAGGGCGCGGCGGCGACGGCCTGCAGCGCGAGCACGTAGCAGGCGGTGGCGAGCGCGCGCTGTCACTGTCAGCGTCACTGTCAACGTCACTGTCAGCGTCAGCGTCACCGTCACGTCACGCGACTCACTTGAAGGGCGCGGCGGCGACGGCCTGCAGCGCGAGCACGTAGCAGGCGGTGGCGAGCGCGCGCTGTCACTGTCAGCGTCACTGTCAACGTCACTGTCAGCGTCAGCGTCACCGTCACGTCACGCGACTCACTTGAAGGGCGCGGCGGCGACGGCCTGCAGCGCGAGCACGTAGCAGGCGGTGGCGAGCGCGCGCTGTCACTGTCAGCGTCACTGTCAACGTCACTGTCAGCGTCAGCGTCACCGTCACGTCACGCGACTCACTTGAAGGGCGCGGCGGCGACGGCCTGCAGCGCGAGCACGTAGCAGGCGGTGGCGAGCGCGCGCTGTCACTGTCAGCGTCACTGTCAACGTCACTGTCAGCGTCAGCGTCACCGTCACGTCACGCGACTCACTTGAAGGGCGCGGCGGCGACGGCCTGCAGCGCGAGCACGTAGCAGGCGGTGGCGAGCGCGCGCTGTCACTGTCAGCGTCACTGTCAACGTCACTGTCAGCGTCAGCGTCACCGTCACGTCACGCGACTCACTTGAAGGGCGCGGCGGCGACGGCCTGCAGCGCGAGCACGTAGCAGGCGGTGGCGAGCGCGCGCTGTCACTGTCAGCGTCACTGTCAACGTCACTGTCAGCGTCAGCGTCACCGTCACGTCACGCGACTCACTTGAAGGGCGCGGCGGCGACGGCCTGCAGCGCGAGCACGTAGCAGGCGGTGGCGAGCGCGCGCTCCCCGCCGGACTGGCGGCCGCCGTCGAGGCGCTGCACGCGCGCGCCGCCGCGGAACGACACGGCCACGTCTATGCCGTACTTGGAGATGTCGTCTGCGCCCGGCTGGAACGTTCGTACATGTTATTTATGTGTTCGTTACCTCGGCTCCCATATACAAAATGTTGATATTTAAAATGGAGTTTTAGCCAGATTTGACTAAAAGATGTTTATGAAAAAATCGAAAACTAGTAATATAGTAAGTAAGCGTCCGTTAAGTCTATCAGGTTGAAATACTTAAGTACACTAATATCCCGAATAACGTGAATTCAAATCTATTTGTTTAGCCGTCCACGAAGTGATCGAGTGGAAAGAGAAATCTAATTGTTTTTTCAACGTTAATCGTTAAATATAGCCATGTTGCTCGTTTCGCCAAAAGCACGAGACTGTGAGCGTCAATGGTAAAAAGAAATGATTTTTTCACACTAATAATTACTAATTTTTGTGTAAATTAACAATTTATTAACTAAATTACGATTATTTTATAACAATAATAAGTTTTATTTTTTCGTTTCTTCAACACTAATATTTTTGAACATATCCATTAATAATTTTAAATAATTTACCTTAATTTTATCTACGTTTTTTAGCTTAACTCTTATTTTTTTTTTACTAAGTAATTAAATTAGTAAGCATTTAGTTTTTACACATGCAACATTGAAATATGAGACGTTACTGCCTTCACTTGACATTTTCAAAAACGCAAATCACAAACAATATCATCGATGTCTATCGACACTATAGATCAAGAATTGGTAGTTGATATGTGTTGTCGGTACACTCCAAAAAAACACAGTAATATGCATCATCACTAGGTCTTAGTAAAAATATGCAGTTAACCTTGAAAATGGCTTAAATATGAAAATATACAAATGTACTATTCAATCTCTAATAATAATAATCTCACCCCGTCGCCTGTGTTGAGCAACACTTCTCCTGCAAAGCGCAGCTCATGCACTATACTTGAGAAACGTGTGTTTATAATTTCCACTATACGTTGCAGGTTACTGACCCAGTCTGGCCTGGAATTATAAAACATCATTGCTATTTAATACATACATACATACATATCTTCACGCTCTATCCCTAGCGGGGTAGTCAGAGAGAACGCAGCGCCAAACGCTGCGGTCCCTGCATACCTCTTTCGCCTCGTCCACTGTCATTAACCTCTTCATGCATGCTCTCCGGGGAGTCCTCATGCTTTTTACGTGACCTTCCTCCAGTATCTTCCATACTGTGTTTTCGAAAGTCAACCGAGGTCTCCCCTTACCTCTCTTACCACTCACTTTTCCATCATATATCTTTTTTACCATTCTTTCGTCACTCATTCTTTCGACGTGCCCAAACCATCTGAGCACGTTCTTCTTCATTCTTACTGTGACATCCTCGCTGGTACCTGCCATCCTGTGTACCTCTTCGTTGCGGATTCGGTCAGCTAAGCTGACTCCGCATATCCTTCGAAGAGATCGCATCTCCACAGCATTCATCTTTCTGTCATTCTTCTTCTGTAATACCCACGTTTCACTGCCATATAACAGCGTCGGAACCAAAACTGCATTGTGTACGGCCAAACGTGCAGCGACGCTGACGTTCTGCCGCCTCAACAACGCAGCTAAGGCACCGTTCATTCTGTTACCGGCAGCAACACGTCTTTCCACATCCATTTCGTATCTACCATCTCTACTTAACGTACTTCCCAAGTATACTACTTCGTTCACTTGTTCCAATAATTTTCCATTCACGAAAATCTTGCATTCCGTCCTTTCCTCGTCTCTTTCAAATACCAGAACCTTTGTCTTACTTGCATTCAGGTTGCTATTTAATAATAATAATAAATAATAAATTCTAAAATATTTAGTTTTATATATTATTTTAGAAAACAAAGTTTTTATTTGTTAGTAGTCTGAAACTTTTGACCGCTTATTAGAAATATGTATAGTAAATATGTATAGTAAAATACAAAGTAAAATGCACATTATAGTACAAAACACGAAATACTTAAACTTATTAATATGCATCAATGTATTCTATATCACACATACAGGTGTAACTGACACGGCGGCCGTTATCAAAACTACTTATAGGGAAAAATATTTCGAGGCTATATATGAAAAACTATTTAATAATTATTAATAGTTTAGGTACAGCATCATTTTTTCCATTTCACGATATTTATACAAGCTTTGTAACGCAAGATGTAGACATCATTAAACACGAATGACGTACTACAAAAATACTATTAAACGTTGTCAATCTGTCACCTTTCATTCAAAAAAATAATCAAAAAGAAAAAAAGATATATCTCCGTCCCGCTCTGACAGTCCAGTGTACGCTCGCGTCATACTTGACTAATGGCGGTTTATTTTGGAACAATAGTTTAAGTATTTATTTTGTTTGAAAAGAATGTTTTTTTATTTTTGAAAATTTTACTTGTTTTATTATATTTACCTGGTTTATAAAGGCTAGTTAATACTATGCTTGAAATTAAGGTCGCCATTACATCCACACCCTGTATATATTCTTGTATAATATCACTATATACATTATACTAAGGAACGAAATATATATAAAAATTGACTAATCACTGTCAATGGCATAAACATACAGTTTAATTGTCATTATGAACTTGAATTTTTGAAATTTATATACAAAAAGAAATTCTATTTCTTTCTTTATACATTTTTAAGTAAACCCAAAGCGAATAAAATTGAATAAATTGCAATTTAACATGCAATATTTACTTTAATCTTGCAATCTCCGCGTCCAAGGCCTGTATCTCCGCCTCCATGTTCTCTATGGTCGCCTTCAACTCCACTTTAGTTTTCTTTCTCTCCATATAACTCTTCACTAGCTGTAACATTTAGAATAAGGCAAATTAAAAAAACATATTTTAAATAAATAAATTATTATTTAACATATAGATAAGGAGACTATCATGATGCAATGGTACGTCTGCTAAAAAAGGCAGCGGTATGTGGGTTCGATTCCCGTGAATTGGAAATGTGAACTTTTATAATATCTTTTTTCTGATAATAATCCAGTAGTAACTCAACATATAATATCTCAAATAGCCTTAAACGGGGCACGTTGTATGTAAAAACACTCTGTAATATTATTTTAGTAAATTTAGTATCAGCTTTGCAGAATTAAAGGTAAAAATAAAAAAATGCTTTATTTTTTAAGCTTCACGCTTTATCCCGCGCATAGCAGAATAGGCAGAGGGAACCGGAAGAACCATGTAGTAGTGTTAAGACACTCCATTACTCATTTCCGATTTTCGAGGTATTGCGTGTTGAGTGGCGGAACTCAACGCCGCGCTTTGCCTAGTTTGCCAGAGCGAAGAAATGGAAATAGAAAAATCCATCTTGTCCGACTGGGGATCGAACCCAGTAACCGTCGCGTTTACAGGCAGACGTTGCGCCTCTGCGCCACGACGGGCCTTATAATTATTATTATTTCTATAATTAATTCTTTCTAATTAATATTAATTCTATATATTATGTATTAATATAACTATAATTAATATTTATGATAACAACATATAGTACAATTTAAAAGGAGTACGGACCAAATGTCTGTAGTGTTAATTACATTTAAAAAAGTGGGAATCGAACCCATAAACCATGGTGTTTACAGTCAGACGCTGCACCTCAATAAAATTGTCTACTTTCTATATTAATTATTTTCAATTAATATTTTCCCCTCTAGTATGCGGAACTTAACGCAATAAAGCAATATTATACCGAAAAAAACATGCTAAAAATTATAAAAACAAAAATTTTATTACCTCTCTGTCAAAGGATATGGAGTTCATTTCCCGGTCAATTTTGTACTGTTGTCTTAATAACAGATTCAAATCTGACGGCAATCTCTCGAAATCATTTTTATATGGAAAATCGGAATGAATAGGTAATTTGTTCTGACACGCTCTTTTTAATTGCTGTAATTTTTCGTCTCTCTTTTGTTCCACTATTTGCTTTTCTCTCGTCATGTTTCGCCAAATTTCCTTAAAAAATTGTACTTATAACTTTATAGCAACACCTTAAGATTTTATGTATCAATATGCAAATAAAAAAAAATGATTTTTAAAGTATTAATCCACACTGAGGATAGAAACAATATTTAAAGAAAACATATAAAAATTTTGAACGCAGCGGAACTCGAACCCGAGCCCTCTTGCTTGCTCTCACCACTGTGTTCTTCATCACGCAGCGTCGAAATTCTCATATGCTTTATACAACTTAAGTTGTAATTTTTTTTAAACAAATTATAGTTATATGTAAATTTTTGGACAATATATTAAAATGTATCTAAATAGGTATTAAAAATATATTGTAGTATGTAGGAAAGCTTTTGAGCTAATTCTGATGAGTATATATCATATTATGTATAATGTAATGTAATATGCAGTAATCTCACCTTAACTTCTCCAAGATTATGTTGAATTTGTTTCACTTCGTCTTCATATTTGGCTAATATGCTGTGTAAATTCGTTAGACGTTTCTGTAACAAACATAAATGTAATTAATATTCATAGAATTATTTTTATTTCTCGCCCGGCGTTGAGTTCCGCAATGTGTTTAAAATTGACAGATGTTCAGGTAACATAATGTCTTAACACTACATTTCCAGTGCTATCCCGCTGTTTTCTCACTTTATTATTAAATAAGGGGAAAGCACGTTGTACCCTGCGTGATAAAGCGTGAAATTAAAAAATATATAATCCCTTCGCTTCATCAATAAACAAAACGTGTCTAAGTTCTTAATATAATGTTAGGAATGTATAACCATCAAAAAATGATCGCCGAAATACGCTTAAAGCTATGAAGAAATGTAAAACCACTTAAGTTCGTTTATATATACATATCTGGCAGATAAACTTATGACCTA
Organism: Dione vanillae; assembly: GCA_037178615.1. Lineage (NCBI taxonomy): Eukaryota > Metazoa > Arthropoda > Insecta > Lepidoptera > Nymphalidae > Dione > Dione vanillae. The sequence continues at coordinate 639,872 of JAZFAU010000247.1, forward strand.
TCTGTGACTTTATCAGCAGGTGTTGCAACTAGAACTTAATTTATCCCTTTCAATATTATTATTATTTTTTTTAGCTTCACGCTTTATCCCGCACGTGGCAGGGTAGGCAGAGGGAACTGCAGGTCGCTACTTTCTCCGTCCCCGCTTTCCGCCGTTTTCGAGGCATTGCGTGTTGAGTGGCGGAACTTAACGACGCGCGTCGCTTTAGATGCCAGAGCGAAGAAAATGGAAATAGAACAATCCATCTTCCCCAACTGGGAATCGAACCCAGTAGCCGTCGCGTTACAGGCAGACGTTGCGCCTCTGCGCTCTTTCAATATCCATACGTTAGAACTATAACTACCACTTATTAAAAGTACTAGGACTCCATAACTTACCAGGAGAGCGTTGCGATAGATCACAACTGTATGTAACTTCGTCACCGCTCGTATCAACTCGGAATGTCCCGCGACGAGGCGACGCGCCACATCGGACTGTTGTTGTCTCGCTCTAACACGTTCCTCGTCCATATCTATTGGTCTTGTGTCTCTTTCTTCCTGTACTTTTGTGGTTCGATCGTTGATCGCTCTTGTGATTTTCTTTAGCTATAAAAATTAAAAAAAACATATTAAATTAAAAAAAAAAGCTTTAATGTTAATATAATGTTTTTTTGTAACATATTTTAGTTTTTATTTTTTGTCAGTGTATTTTATTGTATATAGTAAAATAAAGTTTTATTTGTTCGCATGAACAATATTTAATTATTTGCCTACATATTTATTTACATAAATTTCTCTTCTTAAAATCTAAAATTATATGGAGATACGATATTGAGTTCCAGCACTTAATATGCAATATCTCGAAAATTATACTATGGAGAATAGCGTGCCTCAACACTATTTTTCGTCTGCCAAATAATAAAATTTTAAGTACTTAATTATGCGGTTTTTTTTATCTTCACGCTTTGTCCCGCACATGGCAGGGTAGGCAGAGGGAACTGGAGGAACCATAGGAACCTAGTGTTAAGACACTCCGTTGCTTAGTCCCTGTTTTCTCCGTCCCCGCTTTCCGCCGTTTTACCGAGGCATTGCGTGTTGAGTGGCGGAACTCAACGCCGCCCTTTGCCAAGTTTGCCAGAGCGAAGAAAATGAAATAGAAAAATCTATCTTCTCCGACTGGGGATCGAACCCAGAAACCGTCGCGTTACAGGCAGACGTTGCGCCTCTGCGCCACGACGGTCCTCGGTTTTTATATTTAGATGAATCCGCAAAAGGAAATTCCTGTAATAGATGCCGATGAATTCTGCTTAGGTGAAAGCACTGCTCATTTCGAACATTAAAAAAATTAGTGTATTTATTTTGTGAAAATAGTTTATAAAAGCATATAAATACCTTATCAATATACATATCTATATCATTCTTAATATTTTCTAGTTCACTTATTTCTTCTGATATTTTTTGTTCTTTATCTTTAATTTCAGCCAATTTTATCATAATTTTCTCTTTTTCAGCTGTCCAATACGACAAACTGAAAAAAAAATATTTGTGCAATACCTCAGTCTCCATAGAAATATAGGCTCTATGTTATGTTTATATAATATTAAGTATCTGTTGAATCCATATAAAATAAATCAATATAAACTTTTATAGTTACGCGGCGTTAAGTTCCGCAACATTATTTTTTAGGACTGAGGCAGACGGCACGACGAGTTCAATTCCTACGGCGTTAAGTTCCGCAACATTATTTTTTAGGACTGAGGCAGACGGCACGACGAGTTCAATTCCTACGGCGTTAAGTTCCGCAACATTATTTTTTAGGACTGAGGCAGACGGCACGACGAGTTCAATTCCTACTCGGGGAAAATGGATTATTTTATTTCCATTTTCTTCACTCTGGTAACTAGGCAAAGCGCGGCGTTGAGTTCCGCCACTGAACACGCAATGCCTCCAAAGGCAGAAACACTTCTAGCCTTACCAGTAGGTTCCTTCGATTCCTGCAGTTACTTTTACCAATCCTGCTATGAGCGGGATAAAGCGTGAAATTAAAAAAAAGCTATTATTATTAACCTCATTACTAAATAGTTACGTCGTCCTAAGTCGCTCAGTCGGCACATGCCATTCCCCAACACCGTATATTCTAAGGACGTGATACAAAGGAATGCATATTGAATTGTGCTCAACTGGCACGCTCCAAACGCCATAAATTAAAAGAAGAAGGAGAAGAAGGAAGGAAGGCATGCCTTTGGGTGGCCGCATGTACTTCTCATGTAATGTAAATCTAATATTAAGAATTAGTCTGTTTAAGGTAGCTTAAGAAGTCGGTGGTAATTAAAAATATAATTTTATAATTAAAATAAACTTTTTAAGTTGACTAAATACTTACGAGTTCTGCACATCGTGTATTTGTTTACGGTTGCTGCCGAGCAACCGCGCCGGACCGAACTCCGATATGTTCTTGGAACATTTATTACTGTACATAGATTTCTTTACGCGCACCCTGTATTTATCTATAAAAGAGAAAATAATATGTAAGTTAGTTAATTTTTTTCACATTGTAATAGATTTGATCTTGTAGTAGTATTATAGAACTGAAATATGTGGCAAGTTTAAAAAAAATACAGAAAAAGTCCCGTTGAGTTTCTTGCGTCGGTTCTTCTCAGGTCTAAGGCATTAACATTAGCGAACCGGTGGTAAATTAAATTATTTGACGTTCAAAAAATGAAGCTTGTACTTCTTATTTTGAATAAAATTGTTTGCCTTTTACTTTGAACCAAGCTACAATAACACCAGTAACTCTAAAGGGCCAGGCTCAATACAATTTAATAATGTAGATACTATCGGCCTTATTCATAAAAAAGTCTTATAGAACGTTTTAAGCATATTTTAGTTAACACGCTCTTTAGGCTTATAGAACGTTCGATAAATGTTTGTATTCATAAACGCTCTATAAGCCTTCTATAACTAAAGTGTCACTAATTTGATTTATACGTTCACAATGTTGCCACTATACTGAAGTCAGTCGACTTGTTGCCGAAAATACCAGTAAATCCACAGATGATAAGTGACAAACGCATTGACATAGTATGACCACAGATAATATTACGTACAAAAATATATTATTGGATCTGGCTTGACATATACCGGCTTCATTTACGTCGTTGTTATCACAAAAACACAAATGTTTATTTTATTTTAGTTTATAAACTTACTCAGTTTTTAAAAAATAAAGTCAAAAGAAGTAAAACGACAAAGAATTGAAAATTGTTTAGACGTGGACAAGTATTACCTATGTTCTGTGCACCTTTCTTATGTAGAATTTATTATTAATAAACTTGTTAATAACTAAATATAGTTAATAAATATCGAACAGAATATCAATTGTTATATTGTTTTGTTTACGAAACTGAAATTGACACTCTTGATGACAAGCGACTCGACGACGTCATATCAATGCTCATATTAGTATGAGCTATAATCAGCTGTTATATGAATCGGCCATCTTTGGACGGTAAAACACTCTTATAGTAGGGTTCTCGGCTCTATAACTTTATGATAGGTTTGTAGAACTGATTGACACTAAAATGCTGTTATGAATAACGTTTTTTGACAACTGTACTATATCGAGTCTTTAAGCGTGCTATAACTTTTTATGAATAAGGCCGTATATATTTAGTCTCGAAAACGGCGGAAAGCGGGGACGGAGTAAGCAGCGACTAAGCAACAAAGTGTCTTAACACTAAGTTCGTATGGTTCCTACAGTTCCCTCTGCCTACCCTGCGATGTGCGAGATAAAGCGTGAAGCTAAAAAAAATATTAAAAAAAAAACACTTCACGCTTTATTCCTCATAACGCAGTGTGTTAAAACATTACATTCTTAGAAATCGAACCAAAATCCATCTCATTTATAATTAAAGATAACCCAAATGACATTTTAAAGTGGTAGAGCCCACCAACACCAGTAGCTCTAAAGGGCCAGACTCGAACTTTGTACTACCCACCCACAGAACACCGTCGTGACACAGCAGCGTATTAATTCTGCTGTATTTCATCAGGTGAGTGGAAGTTCCGGAAGCTCATATAGAAGAGTTGATCTTAGTATTAATGATTTCAAGACTATCATTATTACTAATAAGTGTAACGATATAGAACAAGCAACGAACCCGCTACCCACCTGTGAAATACACGTTAATACTGCTCGGCACGTGATCCATATTGGCCGTAGTGTGAGCGTTTCCTATCGGTATTTGATGTACATTGTACTGTTCACACAAATAACGTTTGATTGCGGGAGGCGCTTCGAAGGTATCTGATATGTATTTTGTGAAGCCCAGATGCCTGAAAAATTAATATTTAGTTAAGTTAGCAATCAATATCGAGTGAAAAGTAAATCAAATGATGACCGTCGCGGCGCAGAGGCGTGGCGTCTGCCTGTAAACGTTACAGTTTGTGAGTTCGATTCCCATTAGGGGAAGGTGGATTTTTCTATTTCCATTTCCTTCGCTCGGGAATCTTCGCTCAACACGCAATGCCATCGAAAAAAGCGAATATAAAAGCGGGGATGGAGAAAGCAGGAGCGCAGTAAGTTACGGAGTGTCTTAACACTAGGTTCATATGGTTCCTGCAGTTCCCTCTGCCTACCCTGCCGTATCCGAATTAAGCGTGAGAATAAATTAGTACATCACATTGTGACACACACACACACACACACGCACGCACACACGTACTCACGCACACACGCACACACACACAAACACATATATACACTCGCGCTCCCTCCCCCCCAGTCACGCACCGCACGTGGTGCAGCGCGGGCGCGTGCGGCGGCGCGCCCCCCTGCACGTGCAGCGCGGCGACCCGCTTGAGGCCGCGCCGCAGCTTGACCTCGCGCAGGAACGCCTCCATGTCGTCTGCGTCCGCGAACGAGAACGCCGCGAGGTCGCGGTTCGACACCGTGTTCTCTAGGTACGGCGCGAGCGATTCGTCCGGGAACGTTATCTGTTTGCAATACAAATTTAAATTATGATTATTTTTTATAAAACACAATAACGACCGAAGATCGGGACGCTCTAAAGTGTAATAAAATGTTTTAAGAATATTAATATATTCAAAATTTACAATGTACGAACAGCACATTAACTAAACACGCAATGTCTCGAAAAATGTGGAAAGTAGCAACTAAGCAAAGAAATGTCTCAACACTAGGTTCCTATAGTTCTTGCAGTTCCCTCTGCCTACTCTGCCATGTGCGAGACAGCCTACATTATCGTATATTCAAAAACAAAGTACATTGTTCATTTCGACTTCTACTTATATAAATGGCAAAAACTCATCTGGAAAAGTTTTGTCTATATACCTTTTAAAAGTACTTAATTTTAAATTATAAAGTTTATTAAGTTCAAATGATTACCTCAAGTAACATAGGCTCATATACAGGGTGTTGGAACAAGTGTTTATTACTTCTAAGCCACTCGAGCGCTTGGTATGTGTGATTGAAATGTTTCCTCAACAACTCCATATGCCTCTTTTCTTGATTAGAAAGCGATTTTAACCTGAAATATAATTATATGATATAATTTTAGATACTGTCTTTATTTCAAGAAAATAAACATAAATAAAATAATTATTTATCATATTCACTTTTAGTTTGGTTCATCAGCGGTTAGATTAGATTAAAAGTATATATATATATATATATATATATATATATATATATATATATATATATATATATATATATATATATATATATATATATATATATATATATATATATATATATATATATATATATATATATATATATATATATATATATATATATATATATATATACATACATACATATAGTATATATGTATGTGTGAGTGTGTGTGTGCATACACATATATAACTAAATAACCCACTCACTGTGCATCATAAGAGGTTATATTGTCGATAATATTTTTATATGCAGAACCATATTCAATGTCCATTCTTATGTCTTCTTGTTCTTTCTTTTCAGCATGTTTCAATCTTATCTCTTGATATAGGCTTCTAACTTTATTTTGTAATGTATTTTCTGTTAAAAAAATTAAAAGAGGAAAAATCTAAATGAATATTTATACAAATAAAATATAATATACAAATTTGAAGCAAACATGGTGTAAATTCGACTATTGTGGGTTCGATTCTTGCTCAGGAGTACAAATTATGTTATTTATCTTCCTCTAGTAAGAAGAGTCACTCATTAAATAAAGTCATAAAAATAAGCTCCTTCTAAACTCCTCGACATCAGTATGATGAAAAAAAAATAATAAAAAAAAATAACAAATATATACAATATATAGTACATACCATCCCCATAATTATTTACAAATGCGTTCCTATCTTCTTTAAGCTTTTCCAATTCCGCCTCCATTTTGTTTAACTTCTGTTCTCTTGTTGCGTTCTCTTCTTCTTTCCTCAACAAATGGGCGTCTATCGTACGAAATTTATTCTCATTGGATCTTATAGAATCTTGTATATTTTCTATTTTGTTTTTGAAGTCCCTCATTTTTTTATTCTGAAATAAAAAAAAAAATTGAATATGTAACTAGTATCGAATAAATATAAATGGTAAAAGTGATCTAGAAGACCTAATCCAATAAAATACAAATTATAAGAAGCTAAAAAAAATATATTCAGTTTTAAGAAAAAAAAAACGTTTTTAATAAAGAAAATCAAGTAAGTCTAATTTTTCACCTAAGAATGAAATATATGAGAATATAAATTTCTAATAATCCTTCATATTTTATCATATATATAGTACAAATATAAATGCGAATGTAATTCTGTTTGTTTTGCTTTCACTACTCAACTATAACAAGATAATTATAAAACTTTGTTCACATACTTTTGAAGATATTAGTAACAACGTAGGTGATTTCTATTTAAAAAATAGTTTTTTTAATTTAATTTTTAAAATATAGCAATATAAAACATGTATATATATCTTCACGCTTAATCCTGCACATGGCAGGGTAGGTAGAGGGAACTGCAGGAACCATAAGAACCTAGTGTTAAGACACTCCGTTACTTAGTCCCTGCTTACTTTGTCCCCACTTTCCGCCGTTTTCGAGGCATTGCGTGTTGAGTGGCGGAACTCAACGCCGCGCTTTGCCTTAGATGCCAGAGCGAAGAAAATGGAAATAGAAAAATCCATCTTCTCCGACTGGGGATCGAACCCAGTAACCGTCGCGTTAGCTGCGTTACAGGCAGACGTTGCGCCTCTGCGCCACGACGGTCCTTGGTATAAAACATCATATGTCAATTTCAAAATCTAGTAATTCCAAACTATCTAGCATACCCCATGTCCAAAAATAAAATTGTGTCATTTGAATTTATTTTACAACGCTAATAAGATAGTACATATATTTATGTGATATGTTTATCAATACAAAAATAAATATAAAAAACAATATATAGATAAGAGTTCATTATGATTAATATTAATTCTATATATTATGTAAAAATATTAATATAAGTAATGTTTATGATAAGAACATATAGTATAAGTTAAAAAGCGTATGTACCAAATGTCTGTATAATAAAGTAAAATGTGCTTACACATTTACCAAAATAAAATTAAAAAAAAATTATAATATTAAATAAATATATACAAATAAATGTTGAGAGAAATACATACAATAATATTTTTTAACTCCTCCTTATTTTGCAACTTTGAATGTACATTATTTTTTTCCTTTTCTTTTTTTTTAATACTTTTCTCAATTTTGTCCACTTCTACATATTTCGCTTGTATATTTTGGTCAAGCTTTTCTATATCTTTTTCTAATGGCGCCAATTCCAGCCAATTTTGTTTCAATCTACACATGTTTAAATCGTGTTCTAACATTTCCTTCTTCTTCATATTGTCCACACTTATTTTGTCTCTAAAATATGTTCAAATTATAACTTAAATTGTTTTACATTAAACAAGTATATTACTTTTTAAGATTTTAAATTGGCAAAATTTTTAAATTTTAGGTTTAAGCAAAGTCAAAGAAAAACATATATAAAATTGAAAATGTATATAATTTCTATCAAAATTACTACTATTTGTCTGTAGCAATAATAATAAAGATAAGTTTCCTAGTAAGGATGCTTCAAACTATTTATCTTCAAATATTTTTATGTACTATACATATACATATACATATACATATACATATACATATACATATACATATACATATACATATACATATACATATACATATACATATACATATACATATACATATACATATACATATATATATATATATATATATATATATATATATATATATATATATATATATATATATATATATATATATATATATATATATATATATATATATATATGTATATATATAAATTAAGAAATTCATTCTGAATTTAGATGATGTATTATTGAACTGAGTCATCTTTACTTCTATACCTCTTACATATAACTTATACTAAGGGAGCACACCTTTCATTCAATTTCACAATTTGTTGCAATTCCTTTTCTACATTTTTCTTCTCACTGATCTTTTCCTGCAGTCTTTGGGACATTTCTATTAAATTATTCCTCATATTTGCTCCACTCAGGCCGGACACTGCAGTAAGAGTGTTAACTAGAAGCTCAGTTGGAGAAAGATTTGAAAACTCATGTACTCTTAACTGTGGTAACACTTGACATAAGTTGTTGACCTAAAAAATATGTATATCATATAAATAAATGCTCTTTATTGCACATTAAAAACAAATAAGAAATTTGAAAATAAATTTAAGTTTACAAAAGTGGACTTATTTCTAAAAAAAATCTCATAAAGCCAGACATTAATAATGAATAAGTGTCAAATGTCTATCACATCATATAAAAAGTTTGTAATTGTTGAGGTACACAAAAGTTTCTAACGTTGAAATATTTTATTCACTATAAAACAAGTATTGAAGATAGTTGCTAAAAAAATCCATCTTCCCCTCATGGGAATCAAATCTGCAAACCATCGCGTTTACAGGCAGACACTACACCACTGCGCCATGATGGTCTTCGTCATCAATAATCATTAAATATATAATATAATAATCAATATAAAGATATGACAACTTACTTGAATTTTATACTTATCCAATGTTTTCAATAGATTTTCTCTAGATGTTGATTCACCATTAATTTCCCAACTTATAGATTTTGGTTTTTTCAGTATTGTTGTGACAACCATGTTCTTTTTGCCTTTCTTTTGATACAGTTCAATTTCTATTTTGGCATCATTACAATTTTGATTGATAAAGTCGGACAACTGAAATTATTTTTTTATTTCTTAATTAACAATTGAATAACTGACCGAATGGATCAGTGTATAAATTATTTCATTAACCCATTTGGTCATTTTGTGGGGATTATAGCAAGGCATAATATATAATATAGTTTTAAATTTGAGCATTATTACTCATCATCACATCAATATGAAAATTCTATAAACTATATAAACTAAATTCAGAGACAAATAAAGACAGTTTACAATAATCTCTAACACTTTTAGGGCCACTTTCACCACTTGCCAATAAAGTCTCAGATAGGAAATATGTTCAAGTTCTCAAATGTGACTATCTGGCAGATAAAGACCTGTTTAATATACCAGCTTACCATCTGAATCTTTATCCATGACTGGTGAAATTGGCCCTTAGACTCTTTAACTCACAACACCTTGCTATAGTAATACCATAGTTGTGTATTTTATCATACACATGGCAGTGTATGTGATGGTTTATTTATTAATTTAATATACTTTATTAGCATTATTATTGAAAAATATTTCTACACTTCTTCTAGAAACAAACTATAAGTGTAACAAAACTTCAAACTACTGCATCTCTCTAATTTTCCAAGGGGAAGGGGTCCAAAGTTTATGCATACTAATAAATATATACTACTTACTTTACCATTACAAATGTCGCTCGGCTTGCCACCAAGTCCTAGTATAATGGCACTTACTAGTGAAGACTTTCCTGTACCATTAGGTCCTATAATTATATTTAATGTTGGTCCTGGAGTGAACTCTATATCTGTATATGACCTAAAATGTGTAAATATATTTATTTAGAAGCAAGGGTAAAATAAGTTATTTTCATAATCATGTTCTCTTGATAAGAAATTAAAGCCAATATATAATTTTAATTAATTATTAATATATATAAAAATAATTTTTAATGATATCCACACACTATTAGGCAATGAGGATCACCTCCATATTGTATCTCTCATTTATTAACATAAATAAAAGATTGCAATTTTGTTTTATAACAATATTACTGTTAATTCATTGAAAAGTGGTTTCAATTAGGTTTTTTTAATTTAAACAGTATTACAAGATTTTTATTATGATTATAAGTTTAAAGGAGTAATGACTCATAGATCATTTTATGTCTAATAATTATTTTATTTTATTATAAACAATATTTTCATAGTTAATTATAATATTGCAATTGATACACAGGATTAATATGGATTACAACAAACCATTATGTTTATCTTTACATTAGTTTCTATTTTTTATTTTAAGATTATTTTTTTAATTTGCAGCATGGTCTTCATTCTCATAAAATTGGATAAAAAATATCATATACAAAATATACTTACATGAAATTATGTAATGTTATTTTACAAATTGATCCAGGTTGGAAACCTTCTTTATTGATATCAGACATCTTACTGGTTTCCTTCAATTGCATTACATAGTTTATTATTAACTTTTTTTTAATCTTTATATCCTTATCTCTAAGTCAGTTAATTTAAATTATTAGATATAGATTTAGATTAGATAGATTTAAATTTAATTTAACAATCTGAAAATACACAATGAAACATTATATTTTAACACAAATCTTATTTTATGTGTTAATATTTATTTTTAAACTATTTAAGAAACTACATAATTAAAAATGAAACAATATACCAAGTTGACATTTAAAGTAATAATTCAGTGATAAAAAGGGAACTTATTTCATAGCTAAGCTGTACACTCAATTTACAATTAAAATTGAATGAAATATAACGGAAAATAAATAATCTAATACTCTAGCCGACAAATTCATAAAAATGTTAAAGAGAAATAATTTTGGCGGGGAATGTATTATTACCTTAATGCAGTAAATACACAAATATGAAACAAGCACTGTCAATGTCAGTTAGATTAAAAATAAAATTTTTGACTAAAAAATTAAACGAATTTAATAAAGAATGTATTCAACAGATAATTTATATATTTTATTTAAAATACAACTTCTACTACTACAACTACATATATTTGTACTAGTATGATAATAAGTTATTAAAGGCACTAGATATGACCAAAAGAATTTAAAATTTTAAAACGGTAGGGAATTTAAATAATAAAAAAGCAACAAGGTTTGAATTTAAATATTGAGTTTACATAATGTTTGGCTGAAAAAATATGAATTTACTTACGAAATAGATCATTTATTTCTGCTAAACAAAAACAAAACATAACAACTACGCTACACTAAACTCTATTAAACACATGAACAAAAGATACTTGTAGGAAACAAAGATTAAACATATATCAGGGGGGTGAAACTCCCATACAAAATAAGTTTCAAAGGAAACTAGCGCCAACTCTCGCCCAGGACGTAAGAAAGTTTGATATTTTTTACGTATTACGCCACTAGATGGCATTAACAGGTAGGATAAATTATAAAATTAAAATTATTTCATTATTTTTTATTTTCTTTACTAATAACTTTATTTTCATTTTTAATGTTATTTTATTTTTCATATTTTAAAAAAAATTAGCTTATTTATTTTAATGGCAACATTGTATAACTACTAAAGTATGGCAGCATACTTAACGTTTTTAAAAATTTGTGCTTGCTTTTGTGTTCTGGATGTTACTGAAGTTTTCTTGGTGTTTATTTTGATAATTTAATATCACGTTGCCTTTTACTGGACTCTGATACTTGTTTTGACGATCTACCTTAGGAAGATACTAGAATCTTTGATTTCTTACGTCTACGGATTAACTTGTTATTTCCTTTGCAGTAATGATGGTAAGTGTGACCAACAGGTGTTTTTAATTATATCGTTAACGATAATTAGCCGAAATATGTATTTGTGTAAAATATGTATTCATTTTCATTTAAAAGTGAGGATAATATATAATGGAGATACTAAATGTAACTTCTTAGTAATCTAACATACACATCGTATATGTTTATTTACTATACTCGTATATAAATTTGAGTTCGCCTATATTAATAAAAATGTTTAAAAAGATTGATTGACACTAAAATCAAAACTGTAAATATTCTAAGAAACCTGTAGCAGCACTTTGTAAGACGTTCCTTAAAACAAGATGTGCATGCCACAGAAGCAACGTCTGTCCGATAAAACGGTATGCCGCCACTAGTGACGTCATCGAAACGAGATTAGTCCCGAAAAGGACTGTTTTGTTACGTTTGTTAACGTCATAGTCAATTAAAACACGAAGCGTATAGTTCTGAAAAGAACTGTTTTTATTTTCATCTGCGAGCATCTTCTCATATTTATTCTTTACATCACACGACGAGTTGACACGGCGAACTTCGGTGCAGACATCCTCTCTCCGCGCGGCGCTTGAGCAAAATCATAGATGATACACTAATACTGGTATAGATGCGCAACTCTCGATATTTTTCAATACAAACTTTTTTGTCCTGGGCGAGAGAGGGCGTTATTAGTACTAAAAAATTTCACTAGGTGGCAGTTTAGAATATCCGGAATATCGTATATTTTTAAAATATTAGGTATATTTTGAAATTACTATTATTAAAAGAATAAAATAAATTTAAGTCTAGTTGATATGAATATTATTGTTATGTACATAGTATTTTGCAAGACAAGTTTTATCTTCTAATAAAATAAAACACTTGACTATCAGTTTAATTTTTTATTTCTTTTTTACAAAATTCATATGCTTATACTTTAAAGAGGTCATTCATATTAAAGGTTGTTTATTTGCCATTTAAGACTATTTACACATTTACACCAACTATGAGTAATTAATTTAATGTCAAGATCATTAATCAATTTAATCAACATAACATGCCTTTATAAGAATGACCATTAAGCAAATCAAACAATTTATCAGAGATAAAAGAATTCAGCAGTTTTCTGACATTCGTTGGGAAGTGTCTTGTGTTCTGAAATAATAAAAGATCAATATTTAAAGCCTTACAATTATAAAAATAATTTGCCAACAATAATTTAACAATATAAAATATATATTATGTTAACTAATATAATAAATCATAAATTATGAGTATTATAAAGTGAAATTTAATATAGATGTTTATAGGTTTCTTAGAATATTTACAGTTTTGATTTTAGTGTCAATAGTTATCATCTCCGGTTTTATTCCTTTTTAAACATTTTTTATAATATGAGCGAACTCAAATTTATACACGAGTATCGTGAAATAACATATTCGATGTGTATGTTAGATTACTAAGAAGTTACATTTAGTATCTCCATTATATATTATCCTCACTTTTAAATGAAAATGAATAAATATTTTACAATGAAAAAATATATTTCACAAATACATATTTCGGCTAATTATCGTTAACGATATAATTAAAAAAAGCTGTTGGTCACACTTACCATCATTACTGCAAAGGAAATAACAAGTTAATCCGTAGACGTAAGAAATCAAAGATTCGAGTATCTTCCTAAGGTAGATCGTCAAATCAAGTATAAGAGTCCAGTAACAAGCAACGTGATATTAAATTATCAAAATAAACACATCCATACATCCAGAACACAAAAGCGAGCACAAATTTTAAAAAACGTTAAGTATACTGCCATACTTTAGTAGTTATACAATGTTGCCATTAAAATAAATAAACTATTTTTATTTAAAATATGAAAAATAAAATAACATTAAAAATGAAAATAAAATTATTAGTAAAGAAAATAAAAAATAATGAAATAATTTTAATTTTATAATTTATCCTATTTGTTAATGCCATCTAGTGGTCTAATACGTAAAAAATATCAAACTTTCTTATGTCCTGGGCGAGAGTTGGCGCTAGTTTTCTTTGAAACTTATTTTGTATGGGAGTTTCACCCCCCTGAGCAAAATATTCGACGCCACGCGTGGGGCAATATTTATAGTATCGCGTCAGCGTAGGCGACTCGGCAAGATGCGCGCGCAGCTCGACGCGAGATGGATGCGCGCGCAGCTTGGCTCGTGACGTCAGCATCCGAAGCAATATTTTTATCCAATTATTTTTATTGTTTTATAAACCGTTTTCTTATTGGTCAATTTTACTCAGATTTTTGTATATATACTGGCACATTTTGAAAATAAATTATTCCTTCAACCACTAAACTGGAGTATTATTTCCAAAGTTGAGCTCTCCTCTAAAAACCTATAAACATCAATATTAAATTTCACTTTATAATACTCATAATTTATGATTTATTATATTAGTTAACATAATAGATATTTTTATTGTTAAATTATTGTTGCTTAATTATTTTTATAATTGTAAGGCTTTAAATATTATTTTTTTATTATTTCAGAACACAAGATACTTCCCAACGAATGTCAGAAAGCTGCTGAATTCTTTTATCTCTGATAAATTGTTTCATTTGCTTAATGATTATTCTTATAAAGGCATGTCATGTTGATTAAATTGATTAATAATCTTGACATTAAATTAATTACTCATAGTTGGTGTAAATGTGTAAATAGTCTTAAGTGGCAAATAAACAACCTTTAATATGTATGACCTCTTTAAAGTATAAGCATATCAATTTTGTAAAAAAGAAATAAAAAATTAAACTGATACTCAAGTGTTTTATTTTATTAGAAGATAAAACTTGTCTTGCAAAATACTATGTATATTACAACAATATTCATATCAACCAGATTTAAATTTATTTTATTCTTTTAATAATAGTAATTTTAAAAATATACCTAATATTTTAAAAATATATAAAATTCCGGATATTCTGAACTGCCACCTAGTGAAATTTTTTAGTACTACTAACGCCCTCTCTCGCCCAGGACAAAAAAGTTTGTATTGAAAAATATCGAGAGTTGCGCATCTACACCAGTATTAGTGTATCATCTATGACATATATCAAATAATGTGAAGAGCACTTCACATTATTATAGTTTCGTTGATTTTTTGCGAAAATAATTGACTAGTAGCGACATCTACAAATTAAATATATACTTATACATTAAACGTTAATGTTTGTTATTATTTACTTAATTGTGTTTTAGAAATGCTATAAAAGATTATTATCATTTTTTATTAGCTATGACTTTTATATTTTGCAATACAACTAAGCTAATAAATAATACAAACACCTTTTCCAACGCAATATTTTGTACAACTATTGTGGGACGAAGTAATGAGGAGAAGAGTAAACCTCGATTCAGCGCATTTTATATATTTCTACAAAAACAATAGATAGAATTGGGAAAATAGAGACACGCATACGAATGAAGAGTAGCTAACATGTTGCATAATTATTTATTTCTCCGATTACATTTAGTTTTTTTTTTATAAAGTCGGCAATATTAAATTTCCAGAATAAAATTTTATTTTATAAAGAAAGAATAGTTTTTTGATCCACAAAATAGATGGCGTTTCTAAAATTAAAAACTATTATTATGGAAGGGAACCTCCTCTTGTTGACATTATGTGTCAAACGACATCCTTGACATTTATTTATTTCATATTATATAGTGTCAAGTTCAAGGAGAAGCCACAGATACATTATATTATATAGATTCTACATAATATCCATTATGGCTTATAAACGAAATCTATTTAAAATTTTTAAAAACTAAGATCTGGCATTATTATAACAGTTCGTGTATAAATGTATCCTCAAGTTTTGTTTTTTGTTATCTTACCATATACCAAAAGTCCTTCTAAAATTGACAGAAATGAGCAGCCTGTGCAACATTAAGACTTATTTTAGACAATTATTAAATTTGAGCAAAGATCTATTTGCCAGATTATTCTAGTATTTATTTGGACATGTTACAAATTAACTTTTTTCTGAATCCATTTTGACTTCTGTCCTGCTGCTAAGATTGTTGGTTTCCCGTTGTAAGTTTTTTTTTCAGGGGGTGTCATTTGGCTGAGCTTCTTAAATCTCTTACCATAGGTACCAAATTTCATAGCCCGCCAAATGTCGCCATACTTATCTTTCAATTATCACCAACCAATTCTTTGCAGAAATCAATCCCAACTGTGAACTGTAGTATGCGGCGATCATAATAGATCAGCAATAGTCGTAATGACACTGGGCCAAGGGAACCAACCACAGAGCTCTAAGCAAATATCGGCACAATTTTATTTCTGCGTGATAGTGGAATTACACGTTCAGAGAGGCTTTCAAACTGGTGCCATTTCTCTTCTCCTCCTTTGGGGTACTGAGAGGTAAATGCGACACCCTTGCTTTGCGTATCTCAGTTCGTGTAAAATATAGGAGCGTAGGAGCAGAAACAACAAACAAGTGTCATCTTTGATGACAACAACAGCTTTGACGAAGGAATGATATATATTGAAATTAAATAATTGTTATATTTCTGCTATTTAATATTTACATAGTTAAATTATTTAGTTTATATATTTATATTTACGTAGTAAAACTTAGTGTCTTTTTGTTTAGGTTGCTTACTATATTTTTCTATTTTAGCTAGGTTATCTACAATATTTAAATTTTGTCCTTACTATTCTGTGTTGTATAAGTTCGAAATGTACTACGCGTAAATACTGATTGGTTAATTTTTATTTTATTATATTTTAATTAATAAAGAAAATTATAAATTAAATTTATTTTAACATATTTTTAATATTGGTGTGGTATTTTAGAAATATTTTCTTATCACAAAGCAATTTCTTGTATTTAACTTATCAAAAGTCCCTTACTCATGCATAAATGTTAGTCGATATGATTTCAAAACATGGCAATAATAGATGACGCATACTGCTAAAAGAAGAGAATTGAACTAATATGTAATTTTGCCATTTTTACGCGTAATTTGTTATTCTTAATATATTTCAAGTGTTATCGTTTTTATTGTATGCAAATAAAGCAAAATGAGTTTTTTGGGGAAATTATTTGGTGGGAAAAAGGAAGAGAAAGGACCAACTACTCATGAAGCTATACAGAAATTACGTGAGACTGAAGAACTGTTGATTAAAAAGCAAGAGTTTCTGGAAAGAAAGATTGAGCTAGAAATACAAACAGCAAAAAAAAATGGCACTAAAAATAAGAGAGGTAACTGCAATGTTATAAGTACCTTATATTTTTTGTTTGTTGACATTTTGTAATTATAGATGTATATATTCATTATATATCTCCTTATAAAGAAGTAACAAAATGTCCATTATAATTGAATTGGAATGTAAATTATCTATCTAGATAAAATTTGTAAATTGTATCTATATAATTGTATCTGTAAAGCCAATAATTAGTCACTTTCTCTGCTAATCTTTTAAAACAAACAAAGAACCAACAGTAAAATAAGTATGCCCTTGTAAAGCTTTAATTGTTTTATATCATTGTAGGAAAAAAGGTTTAGTAAGTGAAAGTTAGCAATTTAAGATTATTCTTTCATTTGTCTAATATAAACAAATGAAAGAATAGTCTTAAATTGCTAACTTTGCTAGTTCTATTGCTAGTTAGGCTGCCTAATGTGCATTTATTATAAATAAATATAGTTTTATGCTTTATCTCCTTTATAGCAAGGTACACAGAGGAAAACATAACAATTGTGAGAACTTTGTGTAAGACAATTTCATTCCCTGCTTTGAATTATATAAAATGAATCGTACTGACATTATTATTTATTTGACATAACTATTTATTTGAACTTAATCTTAGTTTTTTAATATATAGATGTAATAGAATTCAATAGAAGAATTGAAATTTGTAATTTAAAAGTGTAAAATTAAAATATTCCTTATATGTGCAGGGTAGGCAAACAGAACCTATTGTTAAGTCCAAATCTAAGACATAGAGTGCTGTCACTGGTATCTTTTCTACTAAACTTTGGAGTGTAAAATTGTTGCATAGAAAATTCACAACTGTTGCCTTTACATTTGTTTTAATGTTAACATAACCTTTTTATATTGATTTAAGGTTAAGACCAGCATTTAATTTAGGTAGCCCCAGTTTTATGAAACTGCATTTCCCAATGCTAAAAAGGCGGGAAACAGGGATGGAGAGTGGTTATGGTTCCTGCAATCCCTTTGCCTATCTTGCCATCTGTGGGATAAAGCGTGAAGATATATCCCAATACCACTAATATTTTGTAGTGTTAAGTGGTCAATATTAGAAAAGTATATTAAACATGTGTGGAAACAGAACTCATAACTTACCATAGTCAGATGCTGGCCCTTCAGTTCACATAAATATGAAGTATTTATATTAATATATATATAATTACAAGTTAGTGTTATTTATAAATATAACAAATTTTAGCTGCAATTGCGGCTTTGAAACGCAAGAAGCGTTACGAGAAGCAGCTAACGCAAATAGATGGCACTTTAACACAAATTGAAGCTCAGCGAGAAGCTTTGGAGGGAGCAAACACTAATGCCCAAGTATTGAATACCATGAAGGAGGCGGCTAATGCAATGAAGTTAGCTCATAAGGATATGTAAGTTTATTTAGTTTTTTTTACAATATGCAGTGAGATAGTGTAACTGTAAATGTGATATTAAATAACAGTTAGGGAAATGCCAAACTGACAGAGCCACTTTTATGATAATAATAAACAAAAATTGACTTAGTTTGATTCTAGTGTGTAAAACCAGAGCGATTTTTCCATTTTTTCAAGTTAGAGTGCATCAATTAGGCAGTAGAAATATTCATCCACATATTAAAAACAATTAAAATAAAATTAGAAAATTATTTTTTTTTATATTAAATGTAACAGAACTTGTAACATAACATACAACACAGATGGGCCTAAATATCACATTATTTCCTTCGAATCTTCATATGTTTTAGTTTGAAGGTGTGGAATGTAATAAATTAGTTTTCAACTTATACAACAAATAGGACCGTCGTGGCGCAGAGGCGTAAGCGTCTGCCTGTAAACGCGACGGTTTGTGGGTTCGATTCCCACTCGGAAAGGATGTATTTTTCTATTTCCATTTTCTTCGCTCTGGAAACTAGGCAAAGCACGTTGAGTTCCGCCACTCAACACGCAATGTCTCGAAAAAGGCGGAAAGCGGAGACGGAGAAAGCAGTGACTAAGCATCGGAGTGTCTTAACACTAGGTTCCTATAGTTCCTGCAGTTCTCTCTGCCTACCCTGCCATGTGCGGGATAAAGCGTGAAGACATAAAAAAAACGCATACACATATATATACATATATCTATATTTATATCTATATCACAGTGACGTCGACAAAGTCCACGACATTATGGACGACATCGCGGAGCAACACGATATATCGCGCGAGATTACGGACGCGATTAGCAACAACGTGGCCTTCTCCAACGATGTGGATGAGGACGAGCTGGAGAGGGAGCTCGAGGAGTTGGAACAGGTGAGTTGTGGGGTTCGAATCTAGTTTTGGGGGAATATTTTGTTGTTTCTTTTTCGTTTTATATATATATATATATATATATATTTTTAATAATGCTTATTTTAGTTCAAATAAGATTTTGGCGTATCGTTAAGGTTATATACGTGTTTTAAATAATTTAGTTAAGTGTTAGTTAAAGGAATAATAATTTATCCATTAGTCTAACGAATTATTAAAAAAATATGAATCATAGATTTATATAGATGACCCAGAAATATGTTTCTGGGTTATTGCGCTTAATATTATTTGCTAAGTAAAAAAATCTTTAGAGTTATTTTAGTAAGTAATGGAAATAAATAATACACACATAAATTTCCTCATTCGGGTAATATATTATGGGGAGGTGCATTTTGAGTTCACCTTGGTTAGCTTTTTTTAGTTCTCACAAGTTGAGTCAATAGTTAACAAGTAATAATAGATAATTATATTTCAATTGTTATATGAATAACTTAAATATAGTAATTGACGGTTTGTGAGTTCGATTCCCACTCGGGGAAAATGGATTTTTCTATTTCCATTTTCTTCGCTTTGGCAACTAGGCAAAGCGCGGCGTTGAGTTCTGTCACTCAACATGCAATGCCCTGAAAAAGGCGAAAAGCGGGGACGGAGAAAGTAGAGACTAAGCAACGGAGTGTCTTAACACTAGGTTCCTGTGGTTCCTGCAGTTCCGTCTGCCTACTCCGCCATGTGCGGGATAAAGCGTGATGACAAAAAAAATAAATATATGAATATATAAACAATTCCAGGAGGAACTCGACAAGGAAATGATAGGCATCAACGTGCCGTCGGACGTGTTGCCCGACGTGCCTTCTACCGAGCCTGTGCCTGAGAAGTCCAAGCCGAGCAAATCTCAAGGTATTTCTTGCTTTATATATACATAGGTATCTGACACGGCGGCCGTTATGAAAACTAGTTATAGGGGAAAATATTTTAAGGCTATGTACAAAAATCTAATTAACAATAATGAATAGTTTAGGCACAGGATCATTTTTCCCATTGATAAAATACGAATGACGTATAGATCGCGTACTACGACAATACTATTGAGCGTTGTCAATCTGTCATCTTTCACTCAACATATAATCGTTTGAGAAAGAGGTCTATCTCTGTCCCGCTCTGACAGTACAGTGTACGCGAGAGGAAAGAGCAAGAAAGAAAAAGTTATTTATTAATCACAATACGTTATACATATATAATGTAATTAAAAAAATTATAATATAGTTTTTTTTTTTAATTTTGTTTATTTTTTAATTGGCATAAAGTGAAAAATTTACATATACTTATTAAATATATATATGTTGGATGTTACCATAATTGTAGGAAAGTAACGTCGTATACATAATAGTTATTATTAAGTCTTTTTTTCTATTTTCAGAGGATGACAAAGACTTTGAAATGCTCAAATCCTGGGCTACATAAATGTATTTTAAGCTGGTGATATAATCTGCATTATTAATAATCTGTGGAATAAACAAAAGAAAAGCTACTAACTGTCAAAAACAATATGATATAAACATTTTTTTTTAAATACATAGCTAGCGTCGAATTAAGCGAGTATTTGTGTTATGGTCATATTTGTTTAATTTTTGTATATATATTTTGTTTATAATATTAAATAAATTAAAATATAATTTGTGTTTGGTTTTTTTTTACTTTAATTGTTTTTGTGATTTGCTAATTTAATTGTAGATGTCACTAATGGATAAGATATTTTTATATATTTATTTTAAATTTATACATATATAATTTCATTACTAATGAATATTAAAATAGCGGCCCAAGATTCGATTCTCAGTCAAAACAAAATATCATTTCCTTTAATTGGTAAGATAGTGCGGCGTTGAGTTCCGCCACTAAGTGTCTAACAAATTAGACGTAAAAGAGAGAGTCTTAACACTAAAAACAACTTTAGGGCTAAAGTGTGAAGATATATATGAATAATATATGCTATACATATTCTGACTTTAAAGAAGGTAAAAAATAAAAGTTTGGATTTAATTATTTTAAAAATAAATAAGTTCTTTTTTTTTAATTATAATAAACATTTGACTCGTTATTCGAAATAAATTAAAAATAAAAAGTTTAATAATTAATTTAAATGTAATATTAATTCGATTTAATTTTTCTTAATTTCAATTAATATTTTAATTGCATTTAAATTTTAGAGTATATTTTATTTTTGTTTTCGTCAATTTCCATATAAGTAATAGCACTGCCTTAATAAATTTAGAAAAATAATATAAGATGTAATCAAATTTACATAAATTACATTTATTGTTATTTTAACTGTCAAATCGATAGTTGTAGGTAATACCAATATGGGGAAATTAAATATTTCGATATCTTCGTTCTAGTAAAAAAGCGCGGCGTTGAGCTCCGTTTTTCTACAAACTGTGCCTAAATTGAGCGGAGAGAACAGTGTCTTAACAAGGATTTCTCTGCCTCCCCTCCCCTCCCCATATATAATGCGGAAAAAAAATTATTTATTATATTTTTTTATGACTTGAACACATTTAAGTTTCTCTTTTTAATCTTTTTTTTTTACTTTTATTATTTTTATAAATATTAACTTATCATCAAGGTAATATACTCAATCATTTAAATATAAATTTCGCTTAGTAAGAGCAAATTATATGCCTTATATATTATATGTTGAAGATCCTTTAAACTGCTAGATAAAATTTAAGTAAATATTAATATCAATGACTTAGTGGGTCTTACTGTAAACGGGATGGTCATGGGTACGATTCTCTGCCTACCCTGTTGATGAACTATTATGAGGTATTGGTTAGCAGGGAGTTATCAATTACTTATGAAGTGTTATTTATTTTATACGTTATACGAACTAATATATACAGTTACTTAATTTCAAATCTCTGCCTGTAAACGCGATGGTTTGTGGGTTCAATTCCCACTCGGGGAAGATGGATTTTTCTATATCCATTATCTTCACTCTGGTAACTAGGCCTTTGCCTAGTTGCCCGGCGATGATTTTCGTCATTCAATACGCAAATACCTTGAAAAAAGGCGGAAAGCGGGGAACGGAGTGTCTCGACACTAGGTTCCCTCTTATAAAAAAATATATATTTTACTAACATTTCATCTTAGTGACGTGGTAAACCATGACTAGAAATAGTAAAAACTATTAAATGATAAGTAAGCTATATGAAGAGTCACTGTTTAAAGGATTTTCATAATAGTATAAATATTGATGGTGTTTACATATTGTATGAGTTCTATGTCGGAAGAGGTTCGAATGAAAGTGCCCTAACTGGAAAAAAGTATAAGTTAGAAAATTTTGGGATACACGTCTTGTTAAAAACATGATTACAAAAAAGTTATGGAAATCTTGACTTAGGTCACTTTCATTCTATGAATACGATAGAGTTGCTTATGGATTTAGTGGAGCTCGAGCTTGTATTGTCGTAGGCGTGGGTTTGATTAAAATTGAAAAACAGTGCAAACTCGATTAACCGGAGCTATTGTTGGTGTAAGGTATTCGGATATTCGAGAGTACATGCATACATACATATGATCAAAATCGGGTTTTCAGTATACATATATAAGTATATAGTATTATACGTTTATCAAAAACAACTAATACTTATTAAAGAAAATCAATGGTTTTTTAGAATTTTGGTTCATTTGACGTAAGCCCTTTTCTTTTGATCTGTAGTCCGGATAATCGCGAATCCGTATAACTGAAGAGCGGATAATCGAGTTTTTATTGTATAGTAAGAGTATTGCGTTTTTGACGATCGGTTTATACTAATGTTAATATTTAGTTAAATATTCTTAAAGTGAGAAGAAAATAGTGTCCATCTGTGGTCTAAGAATAATCTGTTAATTATTCAC
This sequence comes from Dione vanillae, assembly GCA_037178615.1. Classification (NCBI taxonomy): domain Eukaryota; kingdom Metazoa; phylum Arthropoda; class Insecta; order Lepidoptera; family Nymphalidae; genus Dione; species Dione vanillae. Next base: position 663,321 of record JAZFAU010000247.1, read on the forward strand.
TTCTCTCTCTCTCTGCTATATGTGGAAAATACCTAAATAAAAACCAAGGGACGCACGTTCAAGTCTTGCTACATTAAAATTTTGTGTGTTTTTAATTTTTTTTTCTTTAGTAATAAAAAATAATACCTGAATATCAATTAGAGTAGGTAATACTTATTTTAGTTTTTTTTCGTCTGCTGAGATTTAGACTTTTATTTGTTTTAAAATTGTGAACAAAATGCTTCTTATTTTTTTACAAAAATTAATATGTTAGAGATATTACACACTATATTAGAATTATTTTATCCAAATGTAGCGTTTGCTTTTTGAATGTAATTATGTATGTATGTAAGACACTTACTTACATTACATGACGTTAAAGAAAAAATAAATAAATATGACGTTTAAAGCAATGTCTTTGTGATTATGAAATTCTAAATATAACTGATCTTTTTTTTTTACATGAATAATACTTTAAGCAGAAAAAAAAAATAAAAAAGAAACGAATACAACTTTTTTAAATCAGTTAGTTAGTTAGTAATTGTTATCTCGACTTTTTATTATAAGTAAAAATTATATATAGGCAAACGTGTTTAGTTCCCGTCATTTAACACGCAGTGCCTCGAAACAGTGAAAAGTGGGAACAGAGAGTCTTAACACTAGGTTCTCACGGTTCCTGCGGTTCCCTCTGCCTATCCTGCTATATGCGGGATAAAGCGTGAATGTAAACCTACAAATATTTGTTTGTCATACTAATATTATAATGCTATGCTTTAAATTGTTATTATTGCTAGAAATTCATTTTATAGTGTATTGTAAATTTAGATATTAACCCACACAGCAGCTTTTACTATTTATAAAATAAACATATATAAGTACATATGGACTTTTGTTATTTACCCCAAATAATTAAATTACTATAATAGTTTTTATTTTATAACACATTAGGCACATATTTGCTTCAAGTTATAAAATTTACAATATTTTAAAAAGGAAAATGAAATGAAGTGTCCATTTTTCAAGATATAGACGGAAAAAAAGTATATTTTGTTGCTTTTACAACCACAAATGACATTGTCGCACTGTAAAATGAACAGAAAGAAAGGTATCTATACATATCCGTTATGCAGGAAAACAAAGTATCGAAGATACTGGAGGAAGGTCACGCAAAAAGCATGAGGACATCCCGGAGAGCATGTATGACGAGGTTAATGACAGTGGACGAGGTGAAAGAGGTATGCAGAGACCGCAGCGTTTGGCGCTCCGTTCTCTGACTACCCCGCTGGAGGTAGAGCATGAAGTTACAGGACTCTTATTAATTATTATGAAGGAGCCAAAATCTAAAGGACTTCAAATTGACTGTCCCAATAATCTAAGATATTTGGGAAGATAAGTAGATGATTTAGGCATAGGTGTAGAAAATGGGGGCTGGGACGCCCGTGCCCACCCCATAGTTAACTAATATCCTTGTGTTATATAATACTGGTTACCTCTATTTTCCTTTAGTTTTACAAGACAAGATTAGTTTTCGAGAAATATTTGAGAAATGTTTAAAGATATATTTACAAAATGACTAATCTGTGTTTTTAATAATAAAACAAGTACCTACAAGCTAGAAGACCCTAGAAACCTCCAGTTGCTGCCTCTAGTTGCTTTATTAGGCCTAGGCCGACCTACTTAGCCTCGTAGTAAATCCACCATTGCTTTGCGTGTCCAAATTTATAATAAGCACTTTCGAATCTTTAATTAACATAATAATTTCAATATTGAGGACCGTCGTGGCGCAGAGATGTAGCGTCTTTTCATGCGGAGAAGATGGATTTTTTTTATTTCTATTCTCTTCACTCTGGTAACTAGGCAAAGCGCGGCGTTGAGTTCCGCCACTCAACACGCAATGCCTCGAGAAAAGGCGAAAAGCGTGGACGAAGAAAGTTCGTATGGTACTGGTAGTTTCCTCTGCCTACACTGCTATATGCGGGATAAAGCGTGAAGACATAAAAAAATTCAATATTTTCGGTCTGTACTCTAAATAGTTAGTAATAAGAAATAATAATTATATTAAAACATAGATTTGATAGGGAGAACGGGGATCTTAGTCTGTGTACGGATGTGAAGATATAATTTTTTTATTTGATTTTAATTTTTTTATGACATAATTTACTCATCATTCAGTAAGGGTCTATTAAAAAGTCATATATATATATATATATATATATATATATATATATATATATATATATATATATATATATATATATATATATATATATATATATATATATGTAGGTATGTATCCTTATATATCGATCACCTATACCAGTTTTTTTCTTTGTATACGACATCTTCATTTATCTTTTTATAGCTTCACGCTTTATCCCGCACATGGTGATACTCCGTTCCCCGCTTTCTGTCTTTTCCAGAACTTTTTTACAGCAGAAGTCAACGCCGTGGTTCGCTTAGTTGTCATAGCGAAAAAAATGTAATTGAAAAATCCATCTTCCCCAAGTGGGAATCGATCGCACGAACCGTCGCAAACCAGGCAGACGCTGCGCCTCTGCGCCACAACGGTCTTCATATAGTAAATCTCAGTGTGACCATTTATAATAAAAGCAATTCTTTATAATTATTTGCAGTCTGCCAGTTAACGTGATGGTTTGTGGCAAACACGGCGTTGAGTTCCGCCACTAAACAAAAAGGCAGAAAGCGAGGACGGAGTGTCTTAACACTAGGTTCCCACGGTCCTTCCCTCTGCTTACCCTGCCACGAGCGACATAAAGAGTGAACCCAAAAAAAATATATATTATACATACCTATGAGGTCATTATAATATGTTAGTCCTTGTTAAACATATTATTATTTCAATTACCAACATATAGTATATCTTAACATATTACCTGTACTATATGTATATTACTGTACTATCTAACCTAATCTGACCCAAATTTCGACACATCCTTAACACGTAATAATGTATAATTGTTATATAATTATACAAATAATGTTTTAAGCCACGCATATATAATGGAAGGCAATATACCCTCTATATCTAGGCGCTTAAGGAGTATTTTATTATAATTTTATATGAAATAAGAATCTATTTTCATGATTGTGATGCGCGGAAGAACGCTAACCTCGCGAGTTGAATTTCGATATATTTTGACTTTCCCTCGCGGGTATATTCTGGTTGATTGATTTTTAAATGTTCTTTTATTTAGAACATTGCCTCGAAAATGGCGGAAAGCGAGGACGGAGAAAACAGAGACTAAGCAACGGAGTGTCTTAACACTAGGTTCCTGCAGTTCCCTCTGCCTACCTTACAATATGCGGGATAAAGCGTGAAGCTATAAAAAAACAATGATTTTGTTTAATATTTACTACTTGTTTTTAATAAACGTAGTATTATACGTTATATGTACTATGTACGCGAAAAACCCGATTACCCGATTTTATTTATGTTTCGATTATCCGCATGCTTTACAACAATTAGTATGGTTAATCGAGTTCTTATTGTACTTACTTCATTTTAAATGTTTTCGTCATGTACAGCGTAGTTCATATTTAATTGACTTAAAGTTACTTAAAGAAAACATATACTATAACATATATAACGCGGGAATCGAACCCGCGCCCTCGTGCGAACCGTGCAAGAGGGCGCGAGTTCGAGTCCCGCTGCGTTCAAATTTTTATATGTTTTCTTTATGTATTTTTTTCTATCGTCAGTGTGGATTAACACTTTAAAAATCACAAAAATGACTATAAGTTGTACCTAAAAGTTAACTTAAAAAATATGTTGCAAATAACTTTTATTTTTGAAATACATTAATAAAAAATATATTTGAGTTTTCATAATTTCCCTTCTACTTCTTTACCAAGCACACAACTTCTTTAGTAACAACGAAAATCTCACCATCTTCGTCCACCCTATATTTACAAATTGCTTGAAAATATATTTTATTTATATAAGTTTTTTTTTTCTTTACAATTTATCTCGCACATGGCAGAGTAGGCAGAGGGAACTGCAAGGACCGTGGGAATTTAGTGTTTAGACACTCCGTTGCTCAGTCCCTGCTTTCTTCGTCCCCGCTTTCCGCCTTTTTCCGAGGCATTGTGTGTTGAGTGGCGGAACTCAACGCCGCGCTTTGCCTAGTTTACCAGAGCGAAGAAAATGGAAATAGAAAAAATCCATCTTTCCCGACTGGGCATCGAACCCAGAAACCGTCGCGTTACAGACAGACGTTGCGCCTCTGCGCCACGATAAGTTATTTATTTATATATTTATTTATATGTATACAAAGTTAGATATTTAGTTTTTTCATAGTTTTTAGTTCTTTATATACATAAATATATTAAAATCAACAACTTCTAAGTCACAGAATAATCCTGCACAATAATTTGTACCGCAACCCCACATTATATTAGGATGCTATGATTTGACGCGTCCAGTCACTTCTACAGCTGTAACTACGGAGCACGATGAAGGCACATTTACTTGTAAGTACTTTATTTTTGAAACAAATAGAATTTAGTGATAGGTCACTCTCGTTCTCCGTAAATAGAAAAAATAAGTAAAAAAAAATAAGGACTAATTAGTTAATTAATATATATATATATATATATATATATATATATATATATATATATATATATATATATATATATATATATATATATATATATATATATATATATATATATATATATATATATATATATATATATATATATATATATATATATATATATATATATATATATATATATATAAATAAGCATTACTATAATTTTAATTAATAGTTCTATTGAGTGAGAATCGAATCAGAAACTACCATGACAAGGAAATTTGAGCGTTTTAAAATATTTTACCTCCACGAAAAGCAATGAATTATCTATTTTTTTAACTCAATTTCCCCATATTACAGATAATATTACTAATAGCCTTTCAAATGGCAACCGCCACGGTGACTTTGGACAAAATCACTGAGAAAGTTCACGCCGGCTTGAAAACTTTAAAGGAGAAAACGGTCACTAAACTACACAAACTAAAGGAGAGTATAGACTTGAAGAAACTACACCAATTAGACGTTTTACGTTTACTTCCTTACGCACACAAGCATTACGTCCACGAGCATTATTCTAAGAAAACCCCATTGGTTATAGAACAGCATCAGGTTGAAAGATTGAAGAAATACTTCGAACCCCATAAACCGGCGCCTTTACATTACCATCATTTTGAACACTATGGACATTTTTAATGGTAATTAGATTTTAATTGTGATCAATATCAAAGTAATGTGGTGAAACTTTAATAGTAATTAGATTTTAATTGAGATTAATTATATGTTAAAGTTATTTAACATTTTGTAGATGTTTGATACAAGCCAGTTCGATATTTGGTGAGAAAATGAGGCGTAGGCGAGAAATAATTTTTTTTTAAATAAGATATGATTATGCCAAAGTAATATTAAAAAAAATTAACATTCAATAGTGACGTGTAAAATTTAAAACATGTGTGTTCCATATAAAAAAATGCACAGGCATTATGAAAGGAAAAAAAGCGATATGTGGAATAAATAGGTATTAAAATATATATATATATATATATATAAATATATATATATATATATATATATATATATATATATATATATATATATATATATATATATATATATATATATATATATATATATATATATATATATATATATATATATATATATATATATATATATATATAAAATTGTATATATACATTTTAAGCTAATATAAATATAAAATTTTTGTATTTAAAATTAACATTATTATTACAAAATATTATGGTTTATGATATTACAAACCGCCAATTCACTTAAGGCATCACTCTGATCTCGCATAGCAGGATAGGTAGAATTAGGACACTCCGTTCCTCATTGTTTGCCAGAAATCAGGACTTCTATTATAAAGTACCGCCATTATTTATTTCTATCAATTAATGGGATCTATTCTTGAACGGTTCAATCACCTAATCAATAAGTAACACACAGATAGTTTACGTCAATAATAATTTTTAAAAGTTTCATACAATAAATATCATTTGAATATATAATATATAATTTATAATAAGATTATTAGTCCAAAATTTATGACGCCATGACGAGACGCGGCGTTGAACTACATCTCTCAATATACAATGTCGCGAAAGTTGAGAACGGAGTGTCTTAACACTAGGCTCGTTTTCTCTTAGCTGTTCTGCTATGCGGGAAAAAGCGTGAAGTTGTATTTTTTTAATATTTAATATGGAAATTGTATTAGGTATGTGAATTATATCAACGATACTTTTTGATTGTAATCCCTTGGTACATATTAAAACGACAACTGAGTACAAAATGTTTATATGCTAAAAAGATGAATGTGATTGTTTTTTTAATAAAAATCTTTTATAATATAACACAACACTTTATTATTAAATATTCTTTATTATAATTATATTAAATTCATATATATATATATATATATGTATATATATATATATATATATATATATATATATATATATATATATATATATATATATATATATATATATATATATATATATATATATATATATATATATATATATATATATATAAAAATTATCACTCGTCAACACCCAAATTCAACAACTTATCCAAAACATCAGAATTACTCTTATACTCGCCCAAGCCCTGTTGGAATTCCCCGAAATCGTCCCTCGCATCGACCAGCCCCAGCTCCGTCAACAACGTCAAGTTGTCACTGTCAGATTTGACATTTGTGCTGTCAACGTCAACGTCAACGTCAGCGTCCGCTGTCAGATCTGGCAGGAGTTGTTCGTCAGTGCCGTCCTTGTCTTTGCTCTGTCGCCTGTTCAGAGCCCTGACAGGCTTGTCCTCGTCTGACAGGTCGTGGTACTCGTGTATCTCTTTGCCGTACTCTATTTCTTCGTCGTCATCTTGATTGTCCTGTTAATATTATAAAGATATATTTTTGCGATTTTTTTTTGGCGTAGAGTTTGCTCTTAAATGTGACGGTTTGTGGGTTCGATTCCCATGAGGTGAAGATGGGCTTTTTCATTACCATTTTCTTCGCTCTGGAAACGTGGCAAAGCGCGGGGTTGAGTTCCGTCCCTCAACACGCGATGTCTCAAAAAGGCGTTGAGAGAACGGAGTGTCTCAACATTACTTTCCTAAGTTTCATGCGGTTCTCTCTGCCTACCGTGCTAGGAGCGGGATAAAGCGTGAAGCGTGTATAACTTAATATTAATAACATTAATATTGTAAAACTATAATTATATCATATAATGAAAGTTTCAATGTCACCCTATAGCGAAAATATTTATATATACAAGTATATAATTTAAATAACATATAACCAAAGAGTAAACAAATATATATGAATATGTAGTTAAATAATCAATAAAATTATATACAAAAAACCCAGAGAGCGTAGTGTCTAAACACTGAGCTATATCTTACAACAAAAGTACTTACTTGTATAATTTGCGTCGTAGATTTATATTGGAACGCGTTTTGTGAGAGATCCACTTCAACTGGAAACAGTGCAGCGTTCTCCTTCAAATGCTCTGTTGTCTCACTTTGAAGTAAAAAAAAAATTAAAATAGTAATATTTACAAATACATACATATATACACACATACACAAACACAAGCACATGCACACGCACACACATTCTTCAAAAGAGCGACTTATAATAAGCCACTTTTAATATATATATATATATATATATATATATATATATATATATATATATATATATATATATATATATATATATATATATATATATATATATATATATATATATATATATATATATATATATATATATATATATATATATATATATATAACAGAAACCTAAACAATGTGCAGTATTTCTTTACTAAAAATAAAACTTCTTCTTAAATCATTTCAAATCAGTCAGTTTCATCAAATTCAAAATCAGTCAGATCTAAGCATAGGCATGTTAACAGGTAAAGAAATAAAAGCCCGTCACGATAGGAGTAAATTTGATTCCTATGAGGTGAAAATAATTATTTTCATTGCTTCGCTGCTGGATCTTGGCTCTGGTACCAAGACAGGGCGCGGCGTTGAGTTACGCCACGTACTTACTTGTTGTTACCCTTTGCTTTAACACTTGCACTATCCATATATATATAAATATATATGAATGTTCTGTCTCTTTCTTCCCTTCTAGACTTTGACACGGGAACTGAACCCACTATTACTCACTTCAAATAAACAGCCAGTCCTTGTATGAACCTCCTCAACTGATAGGCAACATCTTGAGTTTTTTTATTGTCAAGCAATTCCAATTTGACTAAAACATCTGATCTCAGTCTTGCAAATCTGTTTCTTGCTTCTTGGCGACAACGCAGTATTAATCTGAAAATAATAACAAAGCGTGGCGTTTAATTCCGCCAACTCCACGTATTTTTGATATTTATACATTTAGATTTTCTTTTTAGTTTCACGCTTTATCCCGTACATGGCAGGGTAGGCAGAAGGAACTGCAGGGACCATAGGAACCTAGTGTTAAGTCACTTCGCTGCTTAGTTTCTGCTTTCTCTGTCTCCGCTTTCCACCTTTTCGAGGCATCGCATGTTGGGTGGCGGAACTCAACGCAGCGCTTTGCCTAGTTTCCAGAGCGTAGAACTATTTAAAAAATATTAATATTTAATAATTATTAGTCTTCCGTCTCTTTCAGCCCTTCTACAATATCGACACGGGAACTAAACCCACTATTACTTACTTCAAATAAACAGCCAGTCCTTGTATGAACCTCCTCAACTGGTAGGCAACATCTTGAGTTTTTTTATTGTCAAGCAATTCCAATTTGACTAAAACATCTGATCTCAGTCTTGCAAATCTGTTTCTTGCTTCTTGACGACAACGCAGTATTAATCTGAAAATAATTATATATTATTAAAATAAAGGACCGTCGTAACGAAATTAAATTCCTCGCGCGACGGTTTCTGGGTTCGATTCCCACTCGGGGAAGATGGATTTTTCTATTTCCATTTTCTTCGCTCTAGAAACTAGACAAAGCGCGGCGTTGAGTTCCGCCACTCAACACGCAATGCGTTAACAAAAGCTTACAACAGGGATGGAAAAAAGCAGGGACTAAGCAACAGAGTGTCTTAACACTAGGTTCCCACGGTCCCTGCAGTTCCCTCTGCCTACCCTGCCATGTGCGGGATAAAGCGTGAAGCTAAAAAGCTTAAATCCTTTATATACATACTCGCACCTGTATTCATAATTTCCAGTTTCAACTCTGTACAGCGGCTCCTGCAGCGCGTTGTATCCATACTCCTCGTCGTCCATCTCCTTCACTTTCAAACAGTACGACAGATACTCGAACTTGGTGTCCGCGTACTTACGTATCGTCAACTTTGTGTCCGGTATTGCTTTGTTCAAATATGTTCCCATATCTGCTAGAATCTGTTTTAAATATACAATTACAGAAAATAGAGACTGCAATTCTAGACAAAAAGTTTTTTTTTTACGTAAGTTATTATTTAATAATAAAAAACCTTAATAACACAATAAAGTCTTCGATTTTCGCGATTTTTATACATTTTAAATAAAACAATTTAAACGAATTAATAGCGTATGCTGCAGGAATCCAGGGCAGTATGCGAGGTAACTTAGAAACCGGTGGCGGTAGTTTGATATAATAATTATTCTTCTTCTTCTTCTTCTCTTTAATTATATCAAATGACAGACGAATGCCACCTCAGTCTACCCGTGACCACGGACTACTGCAAAGTGTTGGAAACGTCGGGTTACCAAAAAAAAATGTCTCAATATACGTGATTAATCCGTTTAAATTGCTTCATTTAAGAATAGCATTTAAAAAAAATAGCTTAATTTCTTAGGAAACGGAATCTCCGTCACGTCGTCTGGCCTCTAAACGCGACAGTTGTGGGTTCGATTTCCATTAGCGAAAAACATTAATCGTGTTCTTTGCTCTAGGAACTTAATGTGGTGGCGTTGAGTTTCACCACTGGCCAGAAAACTGAGAAAGGAGTGTTTAAGCATGTTTCCGCTAGGTGTGAAGCTTAGGAAATAAATAAAAAAAGAGCCGGTGTTCAAACATGAGGTTCCTGCTAGCTATAAAGGAATGTTCAACCGGTAAAGGAATTTTCAAACGTTAGATACCCGCTAACTACAAAGCTATAAAAAAAATTAAATTAAAAAAAAACCAACCGTCAAAGAAGCGTTCAAGCAACAGAATCCCGGTATTACATCAATTAAAAAAATAATAAAAAATAAAACGAACCGGTTTCAAAGTCTTCAACATTTTAATACCATCCCTCTCCAACAATCTGTGATATTGTCCGAACTTAGTGAACGCCTCCGAGGCCCTCGCTTGAGGCTCCCTGACGCCGATGGACGCGAAAATGTCTCCCAGAGACTTATACGTTTGGAGTAAATCGAAATACGATTTTAGCATTCTGTCGACAATTACAGTAAATTTATTTATTATAAAGAATAAAAGACGGAGAAAGCAGAGACTAAGCAATGGAGTGTCTTAACACTGGGTTCATATGGTTCCTGCAGTTCCCTCTGCCTACCTACGTGCGGGATAAAGCGTGGAGCTAAAAAAATAATAATAATAAAATAACTTGTATAATGATAAATAATAATTGCTTTTATAAAACTGGCAGGCGTTGCAAAAATTATTTCATTTAAATATTGAGTGACGAAACACTCTGTTCTTTGGCTGGAGGAGAAAAATATTTGTGCTAACAACCCAATAACTTATCTAAAATAGTCATATATGAAATTCGCCGCGGCGTGATGAAGAAGGCATTGCTTAGTTATGCAAAGCGCTTAGACGGTCTCTATGAGACGCGGGCTCAAAACCCATTGCGTTCATATTTTTAAAAATTTTCTTTATATAATTTATCTATACTTAGTGTAAATTGAAATATATAAAAAATATGAAATAAATTATTTTCATTCATTCACTCTAGTACGATATTACTCGACGTTTAGTTCCACCGCACCACCATATTAGACGTTTTGAATTTAAGCGGAGAGCGTAAAAAGAGAGTCTTAACCCAAGATTCTCCGCTTTAGCGGGATAACGCGTGAAGCTAGAAAAAAGTTTAAAGAAAGAACTTTATTCTCATTACGACAACGTCATTTACATGAGAACTTATATCTAACTTATAAATATAACAATTCGTTCAGATCAGCAAACAGATGAGATAACAGTTTCAATTAATTATCTTAACAGAGAATCCTTATACAAAATATGGTTATTAAGTCTAAAAGTTACCTTTTAGCGTGTTCAACCAATCGTTTGTAAGTATTTTCCGTCTCTCTCATCTCATTCAGTTTCGCCACTAACGTGTCGTTACACAAAATGGCGCGGGAAAGACCTAACGCATCTGCAGTTCCCGTCGACATGTTCTCCACTAATCTGTGCTTCATTTTCTTCATTATAATGTCTAAAGATTTCCCTTGCTTCGGATCTGCGTGGAGTTTATTGTAGTTTATTGTTACTTGGTCCTGAAAACGGAAATTTGAAAAATACAACTTCAGGTTTCCTGATTACTCCGAATGAGAGTCCCATAACTTCACCAAATTTTATTACAATATTCATATCTTCTTCTCCTGTAATTTCTATTATTATTCTTCAATTTTATTACTGTTATATGTAAGGACCTACCTTGTATATCTTTACGCTTAAATTACACCCTATACCTATATTTCCTGCATGGTTTGCAAGAGGCGCGGGTTCAAATCCCGTCGCGCTTAAATTTTATATGCTTTCTTTAAGTATTTTGTATCCTTAGTATAGATTGACATTTTAAAAATTATAAAATACCTAATATATATCTAAATAAGTAAGACACGTGACAACATTCTAAGTGCCCGAGATAACTCTAACCACACTGTTATATATGTAATTATCTACCATATAAGGAGATATTGATGACATAGTATTGTTGCTGCATATAAATTTGATAGACAAGATGTCAGCCAGGACTATACTTATTATTTTTTTTTAATAAATATTACTATAAATTATTAATGTCTTTTTTATTTAAAAAACCACAAGTAACTAGATATGTATGTGTATGTGTGGGAGTGTATGTGTGTGTGTGTGTTTGTGTGTGTGTTACCTTTGCAGCTTGAATCATTTTCGCAACTTCCACCTTGGTTTTCCCTTTAACAGTTTGAGAGTTCACGCCGACGAGTTCGTCGCCACTCTGCAGAGTACCGTCTTTGGAAGCTGGAGTGTTGTCGAAAATCTGGAAAAAATATAGACATCTTTAGGTTAACTAGGTATACATACGTAAGTTTATATTGCGTCAAGAACTCTAGTATGACATTTAAAAAATTATTTAAACTTGGGTTCGGGGTTCTGTATCACAAAAATTATATAATTTCAAACAACATATATATGCAAACAACCGTGAGTATATTTCAATTTAATAGAAATGACAAATTATTTTGATTTTTTATAGTTATCTTATTATATTTTTAATTTTTAATTACATTTTATATAAATATGTACGAACTTTATCTACCCAGATCAGAAGACTTAAAATCCTTTGCTTTATTAACAAACAATACTGAAGTGAACTGCTGAATAAAAAAATGGTTGCTTGTAAAGTGGGTTTTAGGGGCGAAAATTTTACGTGACAACGTCTTTTTCTCGGTAGAATATTTATTGATATGAATAATAATTATAGTATAAATTGCACAAATTTTAACTATAGAAAATATATTTTGTTTACTAAAACATTGTACATGTGTCAAGTGATACGCGCGGCGGACCGATCATAGTTCGGTGACAGTTGACACATCGTTACGTTACCATTTTCATATTTGACTCCGAGCCGCACAACCTAATTTAAGACGTTGTCACGTCAAAAATATACCAAAAAAATTATTAAAATCTATCTAAGATTATTAATAATATATAGGATAGTGGCATAGCGTTTATTTGTAAACGCGACGGTTTGTGGGTTCGATTCCTACTCGGGGAAAATGGATTTTTCTATTTTTATTTTCTCCGTTCTGGTAATTACGAAACCGCGCTTTTCGTAAGTTTTTTTCGTTGAGTTCCACTACTCAACACGCAATGTCTCGAAAAAGGCGGAAAGCGGATTGATGACCGTCGTGGCGCAGAGGCGTAAGCGTCTGCCTGTAAACGCGACGGTTTCTGGGTTCGATTCTCACTCGGAGAAGATGGATTTTTCTATTTCCATTTTCTTCACTCTGGCACCTAGGCAAAGCGGGGCGTTGAGTTCCACAACCAGTCGAAAAAGGCGGAAAGCGGGCACGGTAAAAGCAGGGACTAAGCAACGGAGTGTCTTAACACTAGGTTCATATGGCTCCTGCAGTTCCCTCTGCCTACCCCGCCATGTACGGGATAAAGCGTGAAGCTAAAGTTTGAAGCTTATATACCTGTACAATATATAAGCACGGGCATAAAGGCGCTCCTCCACCAATACTGATACCAATAAGATTTTTCTCATCCTTATTCAATGCGACACTCCCCGAAGTAACTGTCATGCCCCTGAAATATTAATTAATTTTTTGTTGTACAAATTTCGATGGAGTACTAATATTTCTAAAAAAAAAAGGTTTCGCTTTCATTTGTTTTCTTTTAGTAACAATATAAAATAACAAAACTTAATTAATTTTATAAATAACAAATATAAATATAAAAAAGAATTATGGCAAAATTCTCTTGTCGGTCTATACTTCTATATGTAAAAGATTGTAAAGCGAAGTTTCTGTGTTTTTACCGAACTTAACACTGTACGTACCAGAGAAGAGAAATGGAGGTATAGGAAACTGATTCTTTATGAGAGCTGTAATTAATTAGATTGATTTCAATAAGATTGATTCTATTATCAGATCATATCACAACTTAGCATATACTAGCAAAAACACATATATATATATATATATATATATATATATATATATATATATATATATATATATATATATATATATATATATATATATATATATATATATATATATATATATATATATATATATATATATATATATATATATATATATATATATATATATATATATATATATATATATATATATATATATATATATATATATATATATATATATATATATATATATATATATATATATATATATATATATATATATATATATATATATATATATATATATAAGAAATTGATTAGCCACTGCTACTTTTATCGCTCTATACGGATGTAAATAAAACACAATTAGCGTAAAAAGACATTATATTTTTATTAATAAATTACTATATACAAGACGACAAAACGATTATATCGATGACAAAATTTAGTTCAACAATTAATGATTTTTTTAAATGAGGCAAAAGTTGGTTAACACCAAAGTTTTAAACAACCTCTGTTAGAAACATAATTAGTTATTTATTATTATAATTAATTCAATTAAAAATATCTTTATTACATATGTATAAATAAAGACAAATACTGTCATAGAGCGTACAGTATTACAATTTAAATACATATAGCTTACAAAATAACACTTAGCTCCTTAACTAGAACATATCTTGAGAACATAAGCAAAAATATATCGAAATTAGCAATTAAATTGTAATATTTCTAATATATAATTAATTTAAAATGTAAATGATAACTAGTTTTTTATAATATGTGCCTGCTCTTCAAGCGTTATAATATCGATTTAATTTTAATCGAAAAAGGCATCTTTCGATTTGCTCGCATTAAGTATATTCTCTTATCAGTCAGGTTGATAAATATAGTTTTTTGAGTATACATCACTTCATGTTGTATGAAGAACGTGAAAGTAGAGATAATAATAAACAATATATAATAATATTAAATCTGCAGATCGTAGAGGCGTAGCATTACAGGCAGTAAGCGCGATCGTTAGTGGGTTCGATTTCCATTCCATTGTCTTCGCTCTGGCAACTAGGCAAAGAGAGGCTCGAAACAAAAGACGGAGAGTGGGGAGCGGAGAGACTTCACACTAGGTTCCCACATTTCTATAATAAATTATATATTTATTAGAAGCTCGTTGTTTCAAATCGTGGTCACCGGTCAGTTTTGCGTTTATGTAAATAAAATATTATATATACTTAATTTTTGGACAAGTTCTTGAAAAATACTATTTATTCTTAGTTAAACATGAATCGATGCATTGTATAATATTTATAATATACCTACTAGTAGGTGACCTACGCACATGCGCTTCGTTTTATTCGCTTAACACTCAAAAGGAGGTAAACTTCGTTTCGTTCTTTTTTTGTTAAAAGACCAAATTATGAGTGACAAAAAGCGTGATTTTTTTCAAGCAAATCCTCAATTAACTGACATGAAGAATTTGTTTCATCAATTATTGAACATCGGTTATTTTTATCACCAATGCACCTTTTCAAGATCTTTGAAACGGTACCAAAAGTAAAATTTTAAGTCAAAAACTCGCTGCTCTAAGTGTGCGCAATTAAAACCATCCCATAAATGTTATATAACAATTATTAGCACAAAAGGTAGCTAGCGTAAATCTAAATTGTTTATAATCTACTTAATAACGTATACTCACATTAGGTTTTGGTGTTGAATCTGATATCTCTCTCGCCGCAAGTCGTTGAAAATACAATCACTCTCAATATCTTCTGTAATTGGTCTAAATATTGAGAATTTCAAATGTTTATTAGAACTTTTTATTTCTATTAAATTCGTCTTGTCAGATCTAGCCAAAATTTAAAAAATATATATAAATTATTGCAAAGCGTTTATTTTTTTTACTTATGTGTCTTTTCTTTATTTATTTTTTATTATAATTTGTTTTTAATTAAAAATATGTTAACTTTTTTCAAATCACACAACTAAGCAACAAAAGTAACGCCGTTAAAAATTATAACGAATTTCACAAAAATAACTTACTCTTCCAAAGATTCTTCGCCGCCATCTTCAATTTTTTCTTCAGTTTTCATTATAGCACTGAATATTTTTAATATTTATTTTAAAATTCTATTAAAATAAGCATATAGTAAAAACATTTTAAAATTAAGATTTTGATATTTTATTTATTTACTTACCCGTCATCGACAGATACAGATAAAGAAGATTTAGAGTTTCCAGTAATAGTGTTGCTATACAAAAAAACAAATTAAATTGGGTATATGCAGCTATTTGTAAACTTTTAATTATTAGAGTATTTTTGGATTTTGTTTTATATTAATTAATGTTATGTATTGTTAAAATTGTAGTTAGTGATCATTTCTAAGGCACGTTTCTAGTTGACTAGTAAAAAGACTTATTTGTGTGACACGTCATTCGTGTTTTATCAATGTGAAAATAGTACAAACTAAAACTTTCTTTTAATAAAAAATCAAGCAATAATTATGAAGAACTATAAAAGACTAGCTTTTACGTACTAAAATATTTAACGTAAAGTAATGTTTAAAATAAGTTATTAAAATCCTCGTATATATAAATATTATAAAATATTTATATATATACGAGGAACAGAGTGTATTAACACTAAAGTTCCCTGTTTTATGAAAAATGTAAAACTATATTTATTATTTATTAACTGGATTGAATACAAATTACTAACACAAAATATAACAAAATAAAAATATTTACATTCGATCTTCAAACATTTTGTCGGGACAACTTGTAGTGCACCGTATCACATAAGTTAAAACTATACACTGCAACACAGGATGAGATAAGCATTCAGATAAAACATTTTTTTAAAAATCGACATACATTTTGTCCTCCTCAAAGAAGAAATCGTCATCGTACTCTTGCATCATTTTGTTCTTTATAATTAAATGTATATAATAAATAACTTATTTATAATGAAGTAAGAAATGTACATTGAGAAACGTCGCTATCTAATATTATTGATTTTTTGAATTCGCGTCCCAAACGTCACACGATACGTGTCGGTAAAGCAGTAAACTGAAGCGACCAATCGTAGCAATGGCGGCAAACGTCCATTACCTGTAGTTTTTTTTAAAAAAAAACTTGCACTGGACTCTTGTAATTGTAGTAAAAGCAATTCTTATAAATAGAATATTATAATATAAATAGAATAATTTATTATTAAAAAATATAATTTAAATAATAAATTTAAATAAATGCGCTTTTTATTAACCAAATAAGCCTATTAAATTCAGAAAATAATATTTTAAACAATATTTAAATGAATTTATGTGCGTAGGAAAGTCAATAATGAAAAATATATGCTTATTAAATTTATTTTTGTTTAAAATAAACAAATAAAACAATAAATTCATTTGAGTATATAATTTATATTTCCATTCTTGTCACAAAGCAAGGAGAGCTAGAGATCTTGTGAAGAGGAGGAGATGAGTACTTAAAACTACTTAATATACTTTTATGCCTAACATATAAATCCTCGATTTTAACAAAAGGCACAATAATAGCAGCACAATAACTAGTCTAAGTTATATGATTTTCAATCCACTGTAAATATTTAGCTACATCTGTGAATACTACATATTGGTCTGGATCGCATACAGGCGCGTCGTTTCTTGCTATCGTCACAGAAACTATTCCTTTGACGTACCACGCTCCTGGAGCTTTTGGATCACTGTCTTTTGCGGTATCTGGTACAAAAACTTGGAAGGCACCTCCGCTGTCGCCGTTGCACGCTGATGTACCTTAAAATTAAGTTTGTAACCAATTTTATAAAAAGCTATCTTTATTTTCTTTGTTAATTCCGTTCTGGTACTGTAAACGCGACGGTTTGTGGGTTCGATTTCCACTCGGGGAAAATAGTTTTTCTATTTCCATTATCTCGAAAAATATGATTATTATTTATGAAGCTATTGGAAATTAATCATTATTTAAAGATAATGTTTCTGCCTTAAACGAGATATAATCCAACTTAGGACACAGTCCAAGTTAAATGAAAATAATTTTAGTAGTTATAGGTTTTAGTGGCATTTACATACGTCCTTAGTTTATTGATATCATTAATATTTTAACAAAAAAAATAAACTACCGTTTTTATCTATTCTCTTCTTTTGTATTTTTGAAAAATGCAACAAAGTCAAATAAATGCTAAGTAATTTCATATTTAAGGTCATAATAATTGGAAAAGCTGTAATAGTTACGTGGATCAAAAAATGGAGCTCACTGGCATTATAATTTCTTTAAACAATGAGTATGATATAAATTATAAAATTACCATTTTTAAATCCAGCACAAAACTTGTAGCCGTTCAGGATCCTGGAGTAAAATATTGGATTAGTCTTGATACACGCACTGTCTGATACTATTGGCATTTTAGCTTGTTTTAGTTGAGGTGACAGCGTATCCGAAATGTCAAATCCCCAACCCACAGTCTAAAACAAAATAATATTAAAAAAAAAATAAGTTGCGTTTGCGCATATAAACTTACTTATTATATTACTAATGTTTCAATGAAGGCTAAAAAATATTTTCGTTTCTAATTATATTAGTTATGTTTTCTTCTGTAACAACAGCCAACTAATAACAAGCCACTCTGATCTTCAATAACCATCTAATTTCGACATATTGCGAAAATTAACGCTGTTCTTTAGCTGCCAGATGAAATAACAATGAATACAACGTTTACAGCCAATTTCTATGGTCACGGATAGTGTGTGAAGTTTTAGATTGTAATCTAGTAGTTAACACTATCTAACCGATAAAAGCCAATACATTAAATAAGTCTTTATCTGCTAGATAGTCACATCTAAGACTTGTGAAACCAAAATTTGTTGCATATCTGACAGACAAGGCACATATTTCCTATCTGGGACTTTATCAAGAAGTGGCGAAACCGGCCCTAAAATTTCGTGAATTTAATTATCACTCCAGTTAAAATAATTATATCATTATACTAATTAATATAACAACACTTATAATTCTTAAAAATATATCACGGTAGATATAGAATGCTAGGGACAACACAATCTGTTCTCCGATCTCACTTAGTATTTTATAGAATTTATACATATATAGTAGTTCTTTTTTTTTTAGCTTCACGCTTTATTCCGCACATGGCAGGGTAGACAGAGGGGACCTGCACTGCAGGGACCGTAGAAACCTAATGTTAAGACACTCCGTTGCCCTGCTTTCCCCGTCCTCGCTTTCCGCCATTTTGAGGTATTGCGTGTTGAGTGGCGGAACTCAACGCCGCGCTTTGCCTAGTTTTGCCAGAGCGAAGAAAATGGAAATAGAAAAATCCATCTTCTCCGACTGGGGATCGAACCCAGAAACCGTCGCTGTACAGGCAGACGTTGCGCCTCTGCGCCACGACGCCTGTATATTAGAGAAAGAAATCTAATTTTGCACAATATTCACTTACAACACCAAAAATGTCATTACTAGGTAGTTTCTCGTCTGCCTTCGAATACCAAAGGCACGCGGGCTGGACATAGTCAGTAAATATTACTTCAGTTTTTAGTTTCAGGAGTGCTATGTCGTTTTGAAGACGTCGGTGTTCATATTGATCGTGAATAATTATCTGATGTACCTATAAAAAAAACCTTTTTTAGATATTTTTACTTGTTCATTTTTTAAACTTCACGCTCTATCCAGAAAAGGAAATGTATTTTGATATTGATTTTGTTTTTTTATATGTTATCTTTGCGTTCTATTCTGCTCATAGCAGCAGGCAAAGAACCATAGGAGCACCTAGTGTTAAGACACTCCGTTCCCCACTTCGCGTTTACAGGTTTAAGAGATATTCATATAGATAGAGATAATTATATAGATATTTATAGAGATAGATAGGTATTTGTAGGTTAATTTATATATGACTGATGTCACTCAGCTCTCAGTTTAATCTTTAGAATCTGCTCGTAGAATTGAATAAGTTTAATCTCCCCACTATTATAGACACTGTACGAGGGAAAACACTGAATATATTGTGGAGCGGAGAGAATTAAAAAAATACAAAAAATAATACTATACTTCTCTTTCTTGTGTTCCTTCATCACCTCCTATCAGATTGAATTTCCCGAGGACCACGCTTAATATTTCTGGCAACACTTGCTCACCTCTAATTGACGTACAGTGCGCAGCTGCAAACAAAATATCAGTAAAGTATGAATAGTATTAGCACATCGAAGGATCCATGTCCATTTCATAATTGTAGGTTCACTGAAGAAAATGTTATTTATAACTGGCAATCTTAAATTTGCAGTTGTATTGCCTCATTTTGTACGAAACAATTAATAAATATAAGTTTATAATGCTTTCTTTCTGTGTTTTACATATAAATCATTAATTTTGAGATTTTCTGCTTTATATATATGTACAGTTTTTAAAGTTTTCACTGTCAGTCAAATTTAGCAAGTCTAGGTCAAAGAAATACAACTTTTAAGAGTTGACAAAGTTAAGTTTGCTGTCGTATGCACTTATTTTGTGTAAAAAGAAGTAAATTATAATTTTGTAAAGATGTGTTTATGGGAAATATCTACAATGTCCCAGAAACTAACTTTTACAAAGTTATCGGATTTTTATCATAGGATAGACATAAGAAATAGATATCTTTTTACGAAAAAAAAATTAAATTATCTGTACCTGTTAATATAAAAAAGTTTGTTATTAGGGTTCCACCGCAAATATATTTAATTTGAGACCGTTGAAGTCTGTACAAGGCGGCGTGCCACGGCCAGTCCCCAGCCTTAGTGGCCAAGCCATTGACAATTAGTTCAGTATGCGTTACTTTACGTCTTCCACAGTTGCCTGGCTCCTTGCTAGGGCTTTCAGCGTGGTCTACGTATCCCTGGATGTATTGATCGAGATAACCCTGAAATAAAATAAATTTTAACATATATATATATATATATATATATATATATATATATATATATATATATATATATATATATATATATATATATATATATATATATATATATATATATATATATATATATATATATATATTATTGGAATTCTTACCACTTCGGGATCTTTACAATATTCAACGTTATTTATAATCAAGTTTTTAAAGTACGGAACGACTCCAGGTGTCAGTCCCTTTACTTCAAAACTGACAACTTTGGTTGCTTTAAAAAAATGTATGATAAAGGCACTCTCTCCCAGATCGTAAGATATTCTTGCGTATGATTTATCACCCTGAAAACAAAACATATATTATAGATACATATTTTGATATATATTTTCAATATACATTTTGAAATCTATAGTTTACTAAAAGATCTCGGCCTGTCTCGAACGGAGGCGGCTTTGGTAGAATCGTTTAAAATTTGGTTATTTAAGAAAACTGAAAACAATTTATTCCCCTAAAGGGGAATTGAACCCGCAAACGTCGTACTTACAGTCAGTCAAAACTCGTTCAACAGCACCACAACAGACGCTTTATATAAAAATTTGCATATAATACACTGTACAAACGCTTTCACGAATAAAAATTTACAAGGCAAATTCTACAATGTCCCCGTCAAAGCAAAAGTCTCTAAAAGCAAAAGTTTAACTCTTACCAATATTACGCTGGCGTCAGCATCGAAACGCAACTTGATTTTTGTAGAAGATGGTATATTCTTCCGTATGGATACGAAGTAAGAATTCTCCTCATCCGGCGGTTTATTGGGCTCAAAGCTTGAGATTATGTCTTCCGATCCATTACAAGGACGGGCGAAAGCCAAAGGGTTACCAACTAAGGTCCACCCATCTTCACACTTCACGTCACATATTAATAAAAATATAACAAAACAAACTATAATTTTCATTATTTCATTTACTTAATAAGTTTTTACTTAAACATTTGATATAAATCTGTAGTGAGCTAAAAACAAGTGTTTATAATACTTGTTTACGGCTCTAAGTGATCGAACTAGTCTTGAACTCGTGGCACAGAGCAGTCGCATCGTTTTCCTTAAAGAAACAAAAAGTGAATCGATTACACTTTAACGTTGTTATTTCTTTAATTGTTATAAATTTATTTTGTTTCGATTTACATGCAGTGTTGATAATTTGATGCACTTGCACTGGATATATATATTACAAGACACAACGCGCCGTTGTGTACAACTCAAAAGGCGAAAATCTATAATAATATAGAACTATAATATAAGTACATATATATATATATATATATATATATATATATATATATATATATATATATATATATATATATATATATATATATATATATATATATATATATATATATATATATATATATATATATATATATATATATATATATATATATATATATATATATAAAATTAAGAAATAAGTAGTTGCATCTGTAAATGAGAATCATGTCAGTAATAAAGTCTATTCTAACAAAGTTTTTGGCATATACTAGTAATACATATAAAACCTATATTAGCTTACAACTACTGTCTAAAAATATAAATCAGGATTTCTGTTGACCTTTTGACATTGATTGACCTTTGATATTAAATATTAATGGAAATATTTAAATATTTTATAAAATATCTTTTTTCATATTACGAATTATGTAGAACACATATATATTAATAACTTCAATATATTTTTAATGAATGAACGGATTATATGCCTTCCTAAAATATGTATAACTAACTAAGCAACGGAGTGTCTTAACACTAGGTTCCCACGGTCCCTGCAGTTCCCTCTGCCTACCCTGCAATGTGCAGGATAAAGCGTGAAGCTAAAATATGTACCATAAAAAATTATTATAGATTTGGTAAAAATAGTTTTAAATTACATTTAAAATATTTAACACGTGAACGTATTAACTAAGAAAGCTAACAAAAAATACTAACAATTTCACAGATTTATTTAATAAAGAAACGTAATAGAATAGAAAAAAAATAACGACATCTAAAATATGTTCGTGTGAATGAAATGTAAATAAAAAGAGAAAGTCCTTTTTACTTAAAGAAAACATAAAAAAATTTGAACGCAGCGGGATTTGAACCAGAACCTTTTTGAGAACAAAGGAGCGCTCCGATCATTGAGCCATGCGTTCTTCATCCTTTTTCTATCTCCTTTTTTCTCTGACCCTTTTTCTCTCTCTTTATATTTCTTGTTGAATAGGATTCAACGTCAAGCTCTTTTAACATACCGGGAATAATGAAAATTAATCTAAATATAACTATGATAAAAGGCAAAGCGCGGCGTTGAGTTCTGCCTCTCAACACGCAATGCCTCGAAAAAGGCGGAAAGCCGGAGACGTAGAAAGCAGGGACTAAGCAACGTGTCTTAACACTAGGTTCCCACGGTCCCAGCAGTTCCCTCTGCCTACCCTGCCATGTGCGGGACAAAGCGTGAAGCTAAAAAAATATAAAAATAAAAGTATTATTAATAAGTGTAAGTTCTTATACAATAACACGTCATGTTATCGTGCCATTATTAATTGTCTACAATACTTTAACCTTTAACGATTAGAATGATATTTGCGTGTTAGTTGTAAATAATAATTTTATAGACTTGTCGATTTTATCGCATCACAATTATAACTAAAAACTAAATTTACATGATTTTTAAGACATCTAATGTTAGAGTTCCTTGCTGGAGACATTTCATTTACATCACCATTATTGTTCATGATTAAGTTTTTATTTTTATTTTAATTTATTGGGAAACAAACAGCATATACACATCGTAGTAGTTTTACCATATAAAAATAATTACATAAGTCAACAAAGTTTCCACTTTTGAACAGTTTCATGGAGTGAACATAAAAAGAATAATACTTATAATTATCAGAATTTAAACATTTCAAAGTGATTTTATGTATAACAAACATCTTAAATGTAATAACTATATGAACTTTTTCAAAAAACGAGAATATGTTAAAATATTGTCATTAAAAATATCAACACTGTTAAACAATGTGTTATAGTTAATACAAGCTTAATACAAGCTTACGAGAAAACGATTTTTTACATAATTTATTTTAATGTATGGAAGAATTAGAACACTTAAAAATATGTTATTTAATAAATATGTTGAGTCTATAAGATTATTTATGATTTTATATAGGAAAATTTGACGACTATGCTTAAATAATTCGGTCACGTACGAATCGTTCTGTTGCGCTGATGGTTCCGTACCCATTTTGTTATTACAATCATATTAATTTATAGTATAACGTGTAAACGTTCTTTTTTTTTAGCACAGCAAGTTAGGTACAGGGTACCACAGAAACCTTGGGGACTTACTGTTAAGACACTCCAATCCTTTAAGCTTATTATATTTTATAATTTTAAAATGTTAATCCACACTGGGGATAGAAAAAATACTTTACTTAGGAAACATATAAAAAATTTGAACGCAGCGGGACGCGAGGTCAAATCCCGCAGCGTTAGTTTTTTTTTTATATTTATAAATTATACCTTCTTACCAAATTTCATTACTCTATGCCAACTGGAAGTACAATGTAGGTAAAAGTATAGCAAAAGTGTAGGTGTAGCGTTATTGACCCTAAGTCAAGTCTAAATTTTTTTTGCTTCAGGGGACTATAAACATGAATTTTGATATTAGTTTCAGATCTATACATGAAAACAATTTAACAAAAAAATCTCGATATGCCGACAGGTTGTCATATAAAAAAACGGACACACAAAAAAAGACACAAAAGGTTCTATTTTTCCGTTTGATGTATGGAAATATCATAAATAAGTGATGGTCAAATGGTTTAGACACATGGAAAGTATGACTTGTGTAAGAATGGCATAAAAGATATACGGAGCAAAAGTAAGTGGTAAGAGAGGTAAGGGGAGACCTCGGTTGATTTTCGAAAACATACACAGTATCGAAGATATTGAAGGTAAGTCACGTAAAAAGCATGAGGACTCTCCGGAAAGAGTGTATGAAGAGACCGCAGCGATTGGCGCTCCGTTCTCTCCCCCGCTAGGGATAAAACGTGAAGACACGAATGACTGAATGGAAAAGTGTTTCTATCAAAACTAAAATGATTGTAAGAAAATCTTAAAGAAATAGAGTTCATTCTAATATAATTTTTACTAATACTTTATAAATGAAGCACTCGACGAGGTATTCTTTAGGTTGTACCTATAACAAGAACAAACTATGTATAACTTAATAATACCATGGCACATTAAAATATAAATTTGTTTAACATATTTAAAAAACAGCTGATTCAATATTTATGATATAGCAATAGTTCAAAAGTTAAGAAATCATCATATGTTAATTTACCACTTTGATTCGTGTATGACGAATACTATATGTTTTTTTTGTATATTTTCAAGTAAGTGATATAAATAATCTTTAAACTTGAACCTTAAAATGCAACATATATTATCGTTGATCGTTATAATTAAAATAAATTGCCTATTCTTTTAAAGTATGTCACTTTTACAGATATATAGACGATAGATATTACGGGACCGCCGTGGCCGCCTGCCTGTAACGCGACTGTTTCTGGGTTCGATTTCCAGTTGGGGAAGATGGATTTTTCTCTGGCAACTAGACAAAAGCGCGGCGTTGAGTTCCGCCACTCAACACGTAATGCCTCTAAATATGCGGAAAGCGGGGACGTAGAAAGGAAGGACTAAGCATCAGAGTGTCTTTACACTAGGTTCCAATAGTTCCCTCTGCCTACCGTGCCGTACCGTGCGGGATAAAAGCGTGAAGGTTAAAAAAAAAGATATTACTTAATTACACACTTACTATGAACACCCTACCAATCGAGCCAGCTTCACTTCAACCTCCGTATTCAAAGGTAGTTTTCTGTTAATCATAACTCTATATCCTTTGTAGAAGTTTGAAATAGTAGATGAATGAGTACAGTAGAAATTTATACTACGTCTGTGGTATATTGTGAGCTTGTGCGTTTATGCACGATTTACTGCATATCATTAGAACTAATAACAAAAATGGATTGTCATGACACAAAGGCGCAACGTTTGCCTGTAACGCGACGGTTTCTGGGTTTGATTCCCTGTCGGGGAAGATGGATTTTTCAATTTCCATAACTTTTTAGCGTTTTCTACAAGGTTTCATACTTCGATAGGTGAGCGTTAACCATTAACGCTAACTGTCGTATGCAATGAGCGTTAACCATTAAGGCTAACTGTCGTATGCGATTGTCAAAATGCTGCAGCAACCTGGCTGTCATTTAGCGATTGACATTGGAGACACGCTTTTCGATTTCTTTTTCTATTTGATCACTTCGTTGACGTTTTGTTTTTGACTACAGTCTTTCTATTCGTTAGCTTAGAACACGTGACTTAGCGTTAATTCCATACATATTGTAAGAATAAGCGAATGTCAAATTGCGTCTTGGCTAAGGCCATATATTCGGCCTTCTGTTAGGATGCGTTCCAATAAATATTTATAAATGTTTATATTGACAATGATTGTGTATTATAATTTATATTATTTAGATGATTTTCTTCAGTTTTATTTATTTTAGCGAATAGTAATAATATTTTTTGCCTGGCAACATTTTATAATGTGGCGATATGGTAAATACCAAAACTTTGTACAATAATAATAATAACATATTACCGTTGTGGAGCAGAGGCACAGCGTCTACTTGTAAACGCGACGGTATGTGGCTTCGATTCCCACTCGGGGAAGATGGATTTTTCTATTTCCATTTTTTTTCGCTCTGTTGTCTAGGTCCTGCTGAAAATTAGAATGATCGTCTTTATTTTCTATTTTATGAATTTTTTTTACGTCATCATCAGCGTATAACAAAAAGTTATAGAATTTAAAGCAATCTCTCACATCGTTAAAAAATACTACAAAAAGTAATTAAATTTTGTAGCTTTATTTCTATGAACAACAACTTGTTTTGAATTATGTTTCTAAATTTAACGTTTTACTTTACCAAATTGTAAAACCGAGAACAAATTACATTTATATTATAAATCCATTTCTTTTAGTGACGTTCGAGTCACAAATACTACACTTTCACCGAATTCTTTACACTAGGTTAACACTAGGTTCCCACGGTCCCTGCAGTTCCCTCTGCCTACCCTGTCTTGTGCAGGATAAAGCGTGAAGCTACTAGGAAAACGGAAGCTTCTGCATCAAATTGCACTTTCACTTCCGTCCTAGCGTCCAATATTTCATTAATCCATACTTTGTAAGTATCAAGAGCATTCTCTGCATAATTTAAAACAATATTTCTATTGTTTTTACAGAATTAATCATTACACTATGGAATATGGGTAAAAGTACTGAAAAGTTATCCATGGTATATATTTATGAGGTCGAATATCTATTATAAGAAATAACAAAAATATGTATCTCTCTAATTTTTTCATATTTATTAGGTTATTTAAAACGATATTAACAAAGAACCCGTCTGTATTACATAGTGCGAAGATAAAGATGACGCTTCTATTGTACTTTAGTTTAATATTCTGGTCCGACTTGATATTATATAAATTAATAGAAAAAATATATTATTTGCTTATAAATTTTGTTACTTATAATAGAGTCAATATGTGATGGGACCAAAATATGCAATCAAAGTACAATATATTTTTGGTAAAATATAATTAGTATAGGAGAGAAGTCAGAGACCGTAGTGACATAATATTCCTTTCTCCAAATTCCCATTATACAGTTTCTCATATTTCTCTGATTTATATTACTTAAAACTTGTAACTATTTCTAGTGAATATTTATTATCGATTTAATTATTATAATATAAACGTCAATTTATGAACTTTGATATCGATAACTAGCTTTTCATTCGCGACTCGATCAGAGCGAGACCTACATGAGACGTTTAGTATTGATGTAACATCATAATATATAAACACATATGTATATTTAATATAAATCAAAACATGTTAAAGTTTAATTTACTATTATTTCTTTATGTTGTGATCAAAAGCTCGAAATGTGCTCAAGTTTTCGACTCTAAGTTGTTTAATAGACGGAGAGCAATTTGACGAAAATCGCGAAGTTCACCGAGTGGCATAGTGGCATGGGATATTGAACGATATATCGACCACTGCTATCACGCCTATCCTTTTCAGCGATCAATCTCTTAGCTAGCGCATCATCTGGATCTTGTGGTAATTCAGACGGTATGTTCTGTAAGTCCCAAACCTAAAAACATTATGATCAAGGTCTATGGAAACACCACAAAAAGTGTTCACGATATTTTGTTTATTTTCAGGTTGAATGGATTGCGGTTCAGACTGAGTCGAATGTTGTAAAAGCACAGTCTGACCAGCAATGAAATACCAGAAAATTGACTGTAACAATTTTTATTGAATTAACAATATTATTTAACTTTTTATAAGATTTTAAAAAAATTACAGCAATTAAGATCATACGTACTTATACTAGCACAATAGGGATTCCTTATAGTTAATTAACTCTTAAAGTAATATATTAAAAAGGTGGTGAAACTTGATTGACGCAAGGTCTCGTAGTCGCGCCTATTTGATATTGTTAAAAGATCAAACGTCAATCAATTTATATATTTTTAAACCATTAAAATGAAAATGTCACTATATATCCGCCACTCGACACGCAGTGCCTCAAAAAGGGCGATAAATAGAGAAAAGAGTGTCTTAACACGAATTTCCCACGGTTACTGCGTTTCCCTCTATCTACCCTGCTATATGCGGGATAAAGCGTGAAGTTAACAAAAAATAACTTAAAATTCTATGTTATACAGTATATTGCAAAGTAAATTAAGAATTTTTCATATGATTCAGTATCCAGTCCCTGTACTTAGCCACGTCGGTGAACACAGTGTACCCGTTGGGGTCGCACACGACGGCGTCTTCTCTATCACTCTTTAGTGTGACAGAAACTATTCCTTTCACGTAAAAAGCTCCTGGCGCTTTCTGGCCAGGTCGGAAGAAATTTGGATCAGTTTTATAATCTGGTACGTGTACAAGGAAACCCCCGCCGCTGTCGCCGTTACACGGGGAAGTACCTGTGTTGTGTGACGAGGGAGTTTATTAGATTTAGAAGGTTGTTATGAAAAATAATTATTTAATATTATTTGCTTAAATTATTTTAACTATTATAAGTGTGTAATTCAAGTGAATATTTTTTTTTAGCATCACGCTTTATCCCGCATATGGCAGGCAGAGGGAACTGCAGGGAGGCAGGGCTTAGTTCCCTCCTTTCTCCGTCCCTGCTTTCCGCCTTTTTCGAGGCATTGCGTGTTGAGTGGCGGAACTTAACGCCGCACTTTGCCTAGTTTCCAGAACGAAGAAAATGGAAATAGAAAAAACCATCTTCCCAGACTGGGGATCGAACCCAGAAATCGTCGCGTTACAGGCAGACGTTGCACCTCTGCGCCACGACGGTCCTCGAATGAATATTTAATGAACAATATAAAATCAAATTTCTAAGTGAACCCAACGAAAATATACAACTATGCTTCATATTTGTTGTAATCTAAAATAAAAATAAAGTCTTAAAATAACTTATAGTACAAATTAAGGAAAAAGCCCTCATTGCGTAAGTCCGATTCGCATTTAACCGTTTTTTTTACGTAAAACAAGTTTTATTACGAGTGCAAACTGTATGTTAAAGCTAAGAACCTACGAAACCGGAATAATTCTAACAAGAGGAATTCTAACCTAACATCATATATAACTTAGATATCTCTTTATAATTCTTCAATAACGTATATTCTATATGCATATATATACATATATTTGTTTACCATTTTGGTGTCCTGCACAGAACTTCATTCCATTTAACATTTTGTGGTAGAAAATTGGTTGGAAAAGAATGCATGTGACATCTGGTACTTGTGGCATGGTGGCGACGTGCAATGTTCGAGTCAGTGTGTCCATCCTATCGAACCCCCAGCCAAC
The DNA here is from genome assembly GCA_037178615.1 of Dione vanillae. Lineage (NCBI taxonomy): Eukaryota > Metazoa > Arthropoda > Insecta > Lepidoptera > Nymphalidae > Dione > Dione vanillae. The sequence goes on from JAZFAU010000247.1 coordinate 693,102, forward strand.
CACCTGTTAGAGCAATATTTGATAACACTTTGAGATAATATATATATTTTTTCATTTTAATTTCATCGCAATACACATTGCTTCGTATAAAAGGCGGCAACCAGGGGACGGAGTGAATTGAGCCTTAAAACTAGGTTTCCACAGTTTCTGCAGTTCCCTCTGCCTACTCTGATATAGGCGGGATAAAGCGTGAAGCTAAATATAATATACTATAATGATATAAATTAAAGTAATATACACACGGAGCCACTAATTTCGTAGGAGTCCAGCGTGTCGTAAATACCGTCGAACCACAAGCAGGCTGGCTGCACGTAGTTGTTGTAATGTGCTTCTGTCATTAGTTTTATTAAAGCAATGTCATTATTTAGATTCCTGTGGGAGAACTCTTCATGAACCATCACTTCGAATACCTGAAAATTATAATTCCGTCAGCGGCATGTAGCGGAATATATATTCGAACTAAAGAATTGATTCCTTGATTGTTTGACTCACTGATTGATTGATAAATTCATTATTAATTCATACATAATGTTTAATAAATGAATAACCTAAAAAATTAAAGAGAGCATATAAAAAATTGAACGCAGTGGGATTTGAACCAGCGTCTCTTGCAAACCGTGCAACCGCCCTGACCACTAAGCCGAGCCATTACAAATAACAACAAAAATTTTTTTTTGTAATAATTCTTGGATAACGCATTAAGCTGTATAGCAAAGCATATGAGAATTTCGGCGCGTGATGAAAAACGTGAAAATGGCTTGGTCAGGACGACTTGCAGAAAGGCACGGGTTCATATCCCGGAACGTTCAAATGTTATATGTTTTCTTTAAGTGTTTTTTCTACCCTCAGTATGGATTAAAACTATAATAATTATAAAAATGGGTAACCTCCATAGATTGAGCTGTCACATCGTTTGCAAAAAGAGAAAACTTTCCAAGTACTACACCAAGAACCTCTGGAGTGACAGGAGCACCGTTGATTGTCACGCAGTGGGCAGCTGTAAGTAAATACAGTAACATTATGTAATATATAACATTTTTTATCCTGTATATGGTAGCGTTGGCAGAGGGAACTGCAGGAACCAAAGAAAAATAGTGTTAAGACACTCTTGCTTAGTGTTAAGACACCTTTATCGTGGCATTGCGTGTTGAGTGGCGGAACTCAACGCAACGGTTTGCCTAGTTTTCAGAGCGAAAAAAATGGAACTAGAAAAATCCATCTCCCCTATTGGGAATCGAACTCTCAAACTGTCGCGTTTACAGGTAGACGCTTACGCAACGATGGTTATAATTATAATTATTCTCACGATAAGGTGAAAATGAAATCACATATTTCGATACATTTCTTACAGACCAGTCAAAACCAAGTGTTTTGAGACGAGGGTCCCTCCACAAACGTAAGTCAACGTGCCCCGCAGTATCTTGTATATAGCGGCGTGCCAGGGCCACCAGCCTGGCTCCGTGGCAGACCCGCTTACGATGAGTGGATTTGGTGCTATATTCACTTTTCGTCTGCCGCACAGTTTGTCCGGCGCTTCCGGTAGGTAACGGTACTCTCGAAGACTTCTGAAATTGTCCTGAAGATATTTATATTGATTATTATATTAATAAATTTGTTATTATATAAGAAGAAAGCTTGAGGACTGTCGTGGTGCAGAGGCACAACGTCTGCCTGTAACGCGATGGTTTCTGGGTTCGATCCCCAGTCGGGGAAAATGGAATTTTCTCTTTCTATTTGCTTCGCTCTGGCAACTAGGCAAAGCGCGGCTTTGAGTTCCGCCACTCAACACGCAATGCCTCGAAAAAAGCCGGAAAGAGAGGACAGACAAAGCAGGGACTAAGAACGGAGAGTCTTTACACTAAGTTCATATGGTCCCAGCAGTTCCCTCTGCCTACCCTGCCGTGTGAGGGATAAAATCTATCTTCCCCGAGTGGGGATCGAACCCACAAACCGTCACGTTTGTAGACAGACGCTACGCCTTTACGAAACCACGGTCCTTATAATATTATTAGCACTTTATTTAATTTCATTTACTTACCATTACAGGCTCATGACATCTCTCAACTCCGTTAATCTTGAGACTTATAATATGTATCTGATGGTTATAAGTATTGCCTTTCACAGTGAAGAGTGGTAGTACTTTTTCACTTTTGTTAGTATATTCAAACGTGTAGATGTTGTTGATTGTGTCCGGTTCCTTTGTAAATCTTGAATTAGCAACATTATCATATTCATTTGCCTGAAAGAAAACCATATACAGATATACTCTTTATTGTACACCATGTAAATGTACACAAGGTGACCTTATCGAGGGTTGAGGGTGTGTTATGTGAATAAATATATTTTTTTTAATTTCACGCTTTATCCCGCACATGGCAGGGTAGGCAGAGAGAACTGCAGGAACCATACGAACCTAGTGTTAAGATACTCCGTTACTTAGTCTCTGCTTTCTCCGTCGCCGCTTTCCGCTGTTTTCGAGGCATTGCGTGTTGAGTGGCGGAATTCAAAATATAAAATAACATATTAATTCAATTATAATATGTGTATATAATAATATATACATAAACATGTACAAAAATGTACAATATCTATATACTTACATATATACATACAAACGTACATACTATTATATGAAACTAAAAATAATTTAACAAGGAGAAATAGACGTAGAGAGTTCCATAATGACTTCAAGTACTATTATTTTACTGACACACGAACTATGGTTATTTGCCATCCTCAGACTATCATCAGATCAGCTCTCTGCTCTCCAAGCTCTTGTTTTATCTAGAGGACCAACAGTCGATCAAGGATCGTTAATATGGCTTTCACCATGGTCCTTCAACTGGTGATCTTCTGGTTTACCTCACTCACCGTTGGGCTGCAGCTGTTGAAAGCAAAGGCAAAGGCCTGATAGATGATGATGATGAGGATGTGGAGAAAACCTTTGATCATGTGTGGCATAGAGCACTCCTAGCAAAACTTCCACCGTATGGGCTTCCCGAGAATGAATGCAAGTGGGTCGCTAGATTTCTTACCGGGCGTAGCAGAAAGGTCGCTATCGACGGTTTTTGCTCTGATCATTTTCCCGTAAATGCTGGCGTCGCCCAAGGCTGTGTGCTGTCCCCTACGCTTTTCCGTCTGCATATCAATGACATGTTAGAAGATTTTAGCATTCATTGCTATGCGGATAATAGTACTGTGGACGCCGTATACCCCAGCCGTGCAGGTCTTTCTCAGAAAAACGTCGACAGGTGCCGAATGGAACTTGTGTTTTCAATTCTCAGTAACGTCTCATTCTCAGCAATCTCTCATTACGGGGTGAAAGGTATCTTATTTAATTCAACCTCCATAAGACTTATTTTGCGCGTTAACCACTAAAAAAACCCTTTTGTCGTGTTAAAGCCTCGAATATTATCAGTTTATTAGGGCTCAGCATTTCGAATGACTGTCAGTATTACGATCATTTGGAAAGCAAGGACAAGTTGGCCACGACGAAACTGAGTGTCATCGGAAGAGCGAGACAGTACTTCACGCCTGTACACCGATCACTTACTATCAGGTGACCTGAACCCTCGTTTGCCTTGTCTTTCCCAAAAAAGAAAAAAAAAGAGAAGCAAAGAAAGATCTCGGTTGACTTTCGAAAACGCAGTATTGAAGATACATGAGGAAGGTCACGATAAATGCATGAGGATCCTGCTGAGAGCATGTATGAAGAGGTTAATGACAGTGAAGTAGGCGAAAGGGGTATGCAGGGACCGCAGCGTTTGGCGGTCCGTTCCCTCTGACTACACCGCTAGAGATAAAGCGTCAAGCTACGTGTGTATGTAAAAGTGTTTAACTATTTTGAACATTGTATGTATTGTGAATGTATCTTCCAACCATGTTAACTTCTTAGTTTGTAAATTACATTTAATTAAATTTTTGTAGCTTTATTTCTATGAACAACAACTTGTTGAAAATCATGTTTTTAAATTTAACGTTTTACCTTAACAAATTGTATAACTGAGAACAATTAAAATTAATTTATATTCATCATCCATTTCTTTTAGCGACGTTTCAATCACAAGTACTACATTATCACCGAATTCTTTACATAATACATTACTTACTAGGAAAACTGAAGCTTCTGCATCAAATTGCACTTTCACTTCCGTCCCAGCGTCCAATATTTGATTAATCCACACATTGTAAGTTTCACGAGCATTTTCTAGATAATTTAAAACGAGATCCCAACTGTTTTTACAGAAATAATCATTATGCCATGGAGCATGATGATTAGTACTAAACACAGCTATCCATGGTGGATATATAAAAGGTCGAACTTCTACTACAAGAAATAATAGAAATAGGTAGATTTCCAATTTTTTCATATTAATTAGGTTATTTAAAACGATATTAACAAAGAACGCGTCTGTCTTACATAGTGCGAAGATAAAGATGACGCTTCAATTGGACTTTAGTTTAATATCCTGGTCCTACTTGTGATTGTATAAATTAATAGAAAAATTTTATTACTTGCTTATATTTTAAACTTTGTCATTTATAGTGGAGTCAATATGTGATGGGATCACCAAAATATGCAATCAAAGTACAATATATTTTTGGTAAAAAATAATTAGTATAGGAGAGAAGACAGAGACCGTAGTGTCATAACACTCCATTCTCCAAATTCCTTTTATCCAATTTCTCTTATTAACATCGACTAAAACTTGTAACTATTTCTTGTACATATTTATTATCAATATTTTATTATAAACGTCAATTTATGAACTTTGATATCGATAACCAGATTTCATTCGCGATCCGCCCAAGGCAAGATCTACATGAGACGTTTAGTATTGATATAACAACATAATATATAAACACATATATTTAATATAAATCAAAACATGTTAAAGTTTAATTTACTATTTTCTTTGTGTTGTGATCAAAAGATCCAAATGTAATATTCAAGAGTGGACGTATTCAAAGTTAATTTGTACTGATAATAGTAATATACAAGCTAACTCCATATTATGATGTAGTCATCACTCAGGAGCTTAAAGCTTTTACAGAAATAAAAGCTAAATCCGATTTAGGAAGCAGCATTGGAGAAAGATCAAGTGAAAAGCTCGAGAATTGCCCAGAGAACAAGTGGGAAAAGGTTAATGACAGTGGACGAGGCGAAAGAGAGACCGCAGGGTTTGGCGCTCCGTTCTCTCTGATTACCCCGCTAGGGATAGAGCGTGAAGATGTGTATGTATGTATAATAATGTAATTTTATTGAACATTACACGAATAATGAATGTATCTTCCAACCATATTAATCTCTTGGCTTGTTACATATAATTAAACTTTTGTAGCATTATTTCTATGAACAATAACTTGTTAAAAATTGTGTTTCGAAATTTAACGTTTTACCTTACTAAGTTGCAAAACCGAGAACAATTTGACAATTAATTTATAATGTAAATCTCTTCCATTTAGTGACGTTCAAGTCACAAGTACTACATTGTCACTGAATTCTTTGCATAATACATTACTTACTAGGAAAACTGAAGCTTCTGCATCAAATTGCACTTTCACTTCCGTCCCAGCGTCCAATATCTGATCAATCCACACGTCATAAGTATGAGGGGTATTTTCTGCATAGTTTAAAACGAGATCCCTACTGTTTTTATAGAAATAATCATTATGCCATGGAGCATGATGATTAGTACTAAACACAGCTATCCATGGTGGATATATAGGTCGAACTTCTACTACAAGAAATGATAGAAATAGGTAGATTTCTAATTTTTTCATATTAATTAGGTTATTTAAAACGATATTAACAAAGAACGCGTCTGCTTTACATAGTGCGAAGATAAAGATGGCGCTTCTATTGTACTTTAGTTTAATATCCTGGTCCTACTTGAGATTGTATAAATTAATAGAAAAATTTAATTATTTGCTTATATTTTAAACTTTGTCATTTATAATAGAGTCAATTTGTTTTGGAATTACCAAAATGTGAATTTAAAGTATAATATATTAATATAGGAGACAAATCAGAGACCGTAGTGTTAGAACACTTTGTTCTCCAAATTCCCTTTATCCAATTTCTCCAATTTCTCTTATTAACATTGCCTAAAACTTGTAACTATTAGATATTTATTATCGATTTAATATTTTATTATAAACGTCAATTTATGAACTTTGATATCGATAACCAGCTTTTCAATCGCGATCCGCTCAAGGCGAGATTTACATGAGACGTTTAGTACTGACGTAACAACATATATAAATACATATATTTAATATAAATCAAAACATGTTAAAGTTTTTCAAATTAATATTATTTCTTTGTGTTGTAATCAAAAGCTCCAAATGTTTATTCAAGTGTGGGCATATTCAGTGTTAATTATGATGTAGTTATCACTCAGGAGTTTAAAGCTTTTACAGAAATAAAAGCTAAATCCGATTTAGGAAGCAGCATTGGAGAAAGGTCAAGAGAAAAGCTTGAGAATTGCCCAGAGAACAAGTGGGAAAAGGTTAATGTCAGTGGACGAGGCTAAAGGGAGACCGCAGCGTTAGGCGCTCCGTTCTCTCTGACAACCGCGCTAGGGATAGACCGTGAAGATTTGTATGTATGTATAATAATGAAATTTTATTGAACATTACACGAATAATGAATGTATCTTCCAACCATATTAACCTCTTGGCTTGTTACATATGATTAAACTTTTGTAGCATTATTTCTATGAACAATAACTTGTTAAAAATTGTGTTTCGAAATTTAACGTTTTTAAGTTGCAAAACCGAGAACAATTTGACAATTAATTTATAATGTAAATCTCTTCCATTTAGTGACGTTCGAGTCACAAGTTCTACACTATCACTGAATTATTTACATAATACATTACTTACTAGGAAAACTGAAGCTTCTGCATCAAATTGCACTTTCACTTCCGTCCCAGCGTCCAATATTTGATCAATCCACACATCGTAAGTATGAGGGGTATTTTCTGCATAGTTTAAAACGAGATCCCAACTGTTTTTACAAAAATAATCATTATGCCATGGAGCATGATGATTAGTACTAAACACAGCTATCCATGGCGGATATATAGGTCGAACTTCTACTACAAGAAATAATAGAAATAGGTAGATTTCCAATGTTTTCATATTTATTAGGTTATTCAAAACGATATTAACAAAGAACGCGTCTGTCTTACATAGTGTGAAGATAAAGATGACGCTTCAATTGTACTTTAGTATTTTATCCCGGTCCTACTTGAGATTATATAAATTAATAGAAAAAATATATTATTTGCTTATATTTTAAACTTTGTTACTTATAATAGAGTCAATATGAGATGGGACCAAAATATGCAATCAAAGTACAATATATTTTTGGTAAAAAATAATTAGTATAGGAGAGAAGGCAGAGACCGTAGTGTCATAACACTCCATTCTCCAAATTCCCTTTATCCGATTTTTCCTATTAACATTGCTTAAAACTTGTAACTATTTTTAGTAGATATTTAATATCGATTCAATATTTTATTATAAACGTCAATTTATGAACTTTGGTATCGATAACCAGCTTTTCATTCGCGATCCGCTCAAGGCGAGACCTACATGAGACGTTTAGTATTGACGTAACAACATATATAAATACATATATTTAATAATATTAAATTAATATTAAATCAAAACATGTTAAAGTTATTTAATTTAATATTATTTTTTTGTGTTGTGATCAAAAGCTCCAAATGTATTATTCAAGTGTGGACGTATTCAAAGTTAATTTGTACTGATAATAGTAATATAGTAGCTAACGTATATTCTTACACTCCATACTATGATGTAGTCATCACTCAGGAGCTTAAAGCTTTCACAGAAATAAAAGTTAAATTCGATTCAGGAGGCAGCATTGTCTTGGTGAGTATATTAATATTTTAAAAATTGGTATAATAACAACTAGGCGAAGCGCGGAGTTGAGTTCCGCAACTCAACACGTAATGCCTCGAAAAAGGTAGAAAGCGGAGAATAGAGTTTCTTAACATTAGGTTCCCACAGTTCCTGAAGTTCCCTCCGCCTACTCGGAACAAAGCGTGAAGTAAAAATATACTTAATATTTATAACTTGTCTCTAAATATGACTTTTCCTCTCTATTTGGAATTCCCAGTGATAAAAACATCTCGCATTCAGCCTTATCGTATCGAGGTCAATTCATTTGATGAACTATGAAGACGGTGATTTTTATGATTTTTGAAGTGTTATTCATAAACTAGGGATACAAAAAAAAACCTAAAGATAACATATATATGTATAAATTTAGAACTGCACCTCTTGTACAGTTTACAAGAGGCGCGCGTTCGAATCCCGCTGCATTCAATTTTATATGTTTTCATTAATTGTTGTTAATGTTTTTAAAAACTTTTAGGACAGTAAGAACCGTGAAGGCGTAAATATATCAAGATTTACAAGAGAACCAGATCTCATAAATAATATATATACATTTCAAATCCTGGAAACCGTCAACGGATATAAGTTCCAAGTAGTTGGAAAACTTCCACCTGAACATCCACCTTACTTGATTAGCCTTAAAATTAATGGTGAAGAAAAATGTGCAAATCCAACTCGAGTATGTGTTCAATAGAGTCTTTAATAATATAAATTTGTATGCATGTATGCACGTATGTTTTTAAGGTCTGACTATTAAGAATTTTTAAATTCTTTTAAACGAATTTAACCTAATAAAACATAATTAAATCCAAAATCCATCTAAACAGTGGACACGCGTTTATTTGACAGAAAGTTTTTGATATTCCAAAAAGAGTAGAAGACTATTGGTCTGCTGCCCCAGACAAGTTTTGTGGGAGACGGAGAGTTTATAAGAAGCACACTGACTTAATAGTGGGTGGATCCGCAACTAAGTCTGGCTACTGGCCTTGGCACGTCGCTATATATGGCCAGCAACATAATGAACTCAAATACAGATGTGGAGGGACTCTTTTGTCTGCATTCATAGTTCTAACAGGTAAGATTCTAGTATATTCTCACAATTCTATTAGAATAATTTTATTTTTTTGTATTTTTTAACTTAGCTTATAATTAATACTTACAGCCGCTCATTGTGTTACTAAAAATGGAGCGCCTGTAAGTCCAGAAACCATTGGAGTTGTTCTTGGAAAATTTAGTCTTCTCGGTACTGAGATAACAACTCAAAACAAGGAAGTAAGATAAAGACACTTATCGTACTTTTTTTTTGTTTTTTTTTTTAGCTTCACGCTTTATCCCGCATAGTGCAGGGTAAGCAGAGGGAACTGCAGGAACCATATGAACATAATGTTAAGACACTCCATTGCTTAGTTCCTACTTTCTCCGTCCCCGCTATCTTACCTTACTTAACTACCTGAAATTTAAATTTTAACTTCAAATCTTAAAATTTTGGCTTTCCTCGCACCTTATAGAAAAAGGAGTAAAACAATATCAATAAGAACGCTAATTTATTAAAAAGCGTAAATGACATACAACATAGAAAGATTATTAAATTTGATTGTATTTAGTCTAAGAGATCTGACAAAGGATAAACAATCAGGGATGAATCTTGCACAATTTTATACAAAATTTGAGTATTTATTTTAAAACAAGTTCTGTCTGTCAATATTCCAGGTCTTCCGTATAGTAGTCCACGATGAATTCGATCACAGAAAATTGAATAATGATATTGCTTTAATAAAATTGGACTCGGAGGCCAATTTCAACAATTACGTTCAACCAGCGTGCTTATGGTTCGATGATATCTACGATCAGCTCGATTCCTATGAGGTCATTGGAACGGTAATGTTATTTATTCTATTAGTAAACAATGAATATTGTAGTACAACTCTATTCAGAATTTAAGTGTCAGAAGCAATTATCATATTATTTCTGACAGAAAACCTGCACAAGGTATTTTATGATACACTGATCTATATAGCATTTCTTTTTAAATGGTAAAGTAAACCTTAATTAATTGGTTATTCCTAGATCTCTACGAGAACTTTTTGTCTGAGAATTAGCAAGCTACTTCTAAAATCCTTCTTTTATAGAATAGGTCAATAGGGATAAAGGCATTAAACGAAAAAAAAATCACACTCACAAAAAGCATTTGGTAATTTTCAGGTAGTAGGATGGGGCTTTGACCATACAGAGTCTCAGACAAGCGAACTTCGTGAAACTACCATTCCTCTGGTCCCAGAGTCGGTTTGCATCAGATTTGACCCGGTTTTCTACAGCAATATGTTGAACGGAAACAAGTTTTGCGCTGGACGTATCAACGGTAAGACATAATAGGGTTGTAAAATAAATTTATATTGTATAAATATAAAATAAGATTCTAAATCCTAAGAGAATGGTAGTATTGAAGTTTCAATTATAAAATTTATTAAATGTACCAATTCACGTCTAATTTCATCTCTCGTCGTTCTAGAGTTATTTTATTCCGAACTAAGGGTATTTAGTATGTAGAGGGCACCTATTATTAAAACACTTCCGCGAAACTCGACGTCATGCTTTGCTTTATTTCTAGGTCGAAGAAAAGACAGTCAATCCAAGTAGGAACCGCCCCTAAAACTATCGCAATCACAGTCAGATGTTGTGCCGCTGAACATTTTTCATCATCTACTCTTTTTCTTTACTTAGTTAGTAAACTTCTCTATGTTTTTTTACTAACTAATTAACTTTATTGTCGTAAATATACACAGCTTTTTTGTATATCTTTAATTTTATTTCAGGAACCGCAGCTTGTAATGGCGATAGTGGGGGAGGTTTTGTAGTATTTGTGCCGGATACGAGGATATCTTTGTTCCCCAATGCACTAGACAGAAGATCTGGGGCCTGGTATGTTAAAGGCATCGTATCAGTCACACTGGCCAAAGAAGATTCATCGTTGTGTGATCCTAATGCTTACACTGTGTTCACTGATGTAGCTAAATACAGGAGCTGGATATTAAAATATCTTAAATAAATATATATTCACATCAAAACTTAACTAAGCATTACTAAGTTCTATTAAATATATACAACAGATTAAAGACTGTGAAATATATTTAAATAAAACAGATTCTTATTTTATTTAATAATTAGTCTAAGTAATATTTACACAAATAGACTTTTACAAGTAGATTTTTGCAAGGCGCTGTTAAATTATTAAATGAACACAAGCTTCTACTAACAAAAAAGCCCATAACCGGTTAAAAACTCATTAAAAAGACAAGCGAACACAAATTAATCTAGCAGTTCGCTATTACTAGGAAATTAAATAATGGGAAATTTAGGTACCTTTGTCACTCGCCTTGATAATTACATACATTCATGTCTTTACGCTCTATCCTTAGCGGGGTAGTCAGAGAGAACGCAGCGCCAAACGCTGCGGTCTCTGCATACCTCTTCCGCCTCGTCAACTGTCATTAACCTCTTGGAACATACTCTCCAGGAAGTCCTCACCCTTAATATGGAGATAAGTTCTTTATAATTAAGTGTTGTATAACTTTTGTAGATAATATATATATATATATATATATATATATATATATATATATATATATATATATATATATATATATATATATATATATATATATATATATATATATATATATATATATATATATATATATATATATATATATATATATATATATATATATATATATATATATATATATATATATATATATATATAATATATATATATATATATATATATATATATATATATATATATATATATATATATATATATATATATATATATATTCTATTTATATTTCAGTCAAAATATGTAGGTTAGCAGTACCTTTCTCATTGAATTTTATTAGATGAATAAGTAGATGAATTTTTCAATCCTAAATCCATTTAGTGAACGACTAAGTAAAACCTATACTATAGAAGTGTTCAAAGTGTCAAAATTTTATTAGATGAATAAGTAGATGAATTTTTCAATCCTAAATCAATTTAGTGAACGACTAAGTAAAACCTATACTATAGAAGTGTTCAAAGTATTTAGAGTAAGGTATATTTTAAAGTGTTAAGTAAAAACTTTGCTGTGCATGAGACTTGTTCATTCTTTCGTAGTCGAGCACAAAAAAGGTGAAGCGTTTTGCGAAAAAAAAGAAACATTAGAATTAGTATCAAGACATTCTGATACAGAGTGTTAAAACATTCCATTACCCATTATTGTTTCCTCAAAGTAGATTGGTGGAATTTAACGCCGCCTTTTTAGGGTTCCGTACTCATAGGGTAAAATGGGACCCAATTACTAGGCCTCAGCTGTCTGTCAGTCTATCAATCTGTCCCCAAGCTGTATCTAATAAAAGGTTATAGCTAGAAAGCTGAAATTTTCACAATGGATATTAAGTTTTCATGAGTGAGTTATTTTCGTAGCCACTAAAGTAAAAATAAAAAAGTTAAAAAAAATTTGTCGTATTTTTTGCTCAATATTTAATACGGTAACAGGTAGTCGCTTCTAATTTTTTGAAAATTTTTACTTACCTTTCAAAATAGACGTTATTTTTAAGTAATTTTATAAGTTTTAATTCGCGTTGACGTAAAATCATGAAACAGTACGGGACCCTCGGTGCGCGAGTACTACTCACACTTCATCGATGTTTTTTTAAACATAGTCTTTTCAACGAATTGATATTTGCTTGTGTACAGTCAAATATTGGTCCGAAATAACTATAATTTATTTATCCATACAATAACATCCTTGTGTGTTAAACGATTGAAATTTCATTTAACTAATTGTAAAAACCGGTTATATACCTGTTCGGAATCTAATATTTTTGCGTTATATTTTCTCGATGGTTTTCCTTATGTTGTCATTATTTAATATAATATTTGAAAATTGGAAGTAAAGTTTATGTAGCGTGACTAATATTTACGAAAGCGGGGACGGAGAAAGCAGGGATTAAACAACGGAGTGTCTTAACACTAGGTTCATATGGTTCCTGTAGTTCCCTCTGCCTATCCTGCTATATGCGGGATAAAGCGTGAAGCTAGAACTAATATTTACCTGGGACTTAAAACTTGCGTAAAAAATTGCAGCAATTTGACAGCTAAAATAATAATTATTGTGGCCATAAGTTTAAGATAATAATAAAATTGTGGCAAACTTGAAAAATTAAGGAAACAATAATATAATCTGTTCTCAGTAAAGAGTTTTTTTATCTAACTTATTGTTAGTTACACATCGCGACTTAGAGAAGGCACTACGTGTTTTGACCTTAGCGCATATATAAACAGATTGTATACAAAATGGCGGAATTGTTATTTAAGTGTATAATTTTGGGTTTTTTATATAACCTACATTATGTTTATGCAAGTTGGACATATATTGATTTACTTTGTGGTGACAGATATTTAACGGCTCAAGTAACCCATAAAGTGCCTTATTATTTAGTTACTATTAAAGATAAATTAATTAGTACAACGGAGATAAGTGTGAAGCTGGACGCTGGAGGAACTATTATATTTGTAAGTGCTATTTTCATTTAACATATGATTGTTTGTGGGTTTGACTCCCACTCGGGAAAGATAGATTTTACTATTCCCATTTTCTTCGCTCTGGAAACTAGGCAAAAGCGTGGTGTTGACTTCCGCCACTTAACACGCAATGCCTAGAAAAAGGCGGAAAGCAGGGACTAAGCAACGGAGTGTCTTAACACTAGGTTCATATGGTTTTAGCGGTTCCCTCTGCCTACAAAATAAATATATTATAAATATTTTGTATCATTGATATTTAGTTTCGTTAATTATTTATTTTATTTTAGCTTCACGCTTTATCCCACTTATAGCAAAGTAAACAGAGGGAATTTCAGGAATCGTAGGGACCAAGTGTTAAGACACTCCTTTCCCTGCATTTTTGTTTCAATTTTATTAATTTTGTGATTGTACTACTGTTATGTTATTAATTGACTTTTCTAGGTCGTATAAATATGAATAATTTTTTTTTTTTTTTTAGCTTCACGCTTTATCCCGCACTAGGCAGGGTAGGCAGAGGGAACTGCAGGGACCGTTGAACCTAGTGTTAAGACACTCCGCTCACGCTTGAAGAGTGGAATGTGTAAGCTCCTGATTCTCTCTTTTTATCCTGCAGATAGCAAGAGTAGGGTAGTAGTAAACATTGAAATTATTATAATTTTTTTTCATTGCAGGACAGTAAAAATGATTCTGCGAGATTCACAAGTGCTCCTGATTTAATAAATAATGTCTTCACATTCATAATTCTTGAAGATGTCGACTGGTTCAGTTTTAAAGTTATAGGCAAACCTCCACCAGAATATCCACCTCACGTAATAAGTTTAAAAGTAAACGGTGAAGAGAAATGTACTACACCGAAACTGGTACGTATTTATTTAAAATTGGGGCCTACACTACCTGCTAATTTAGCACTCTATGATTATGGTTAAAGACATTTATTTTTCAAAAGAAATTACATTTCACTTAATGAGAATACAAAACAAAATATTACGTACTAATTTAGTTGGGAGCGTTTCAGACAGATAATTTTTTTTTACATAATCTTTCACAATATGACTTACATATTATACATGATATAGTTTTTTTTAATAATTTTTTTTTAGCTTCACGCTTTATCCCGCACATGGCAGGGTAGGCAGGGGGAACTGCAGGAACCATACGAACCTAGCGTTAAGACACTCTGTTGCTTAATCCCTGCTTTCTCCGTCCCCACTTTCCGCCGTTTTCGAGGCATTGCATGTTGAGTGGCGGAACTCAACGCCGCGCTTTGCCTTATATGCCAAAGCGAAGAAAATGGAAATAGAAAAATCCATTTTCCCCGACTGGGAATCGAACCCAGTAACCGTCACGTTACAGGCAGACGTTGCGCCTCTACGCCAATAATACAATAATAATAATAATAGTTATAAAATGTATATTAATATTAAGAAAATAATAATGTGTTAAAGCGGGTAATACTAAATATTGTTCTATATTGGTTTTAATAACACATACCCACATTTAACTTTGTTGTGATGCAGGGCCGGATTCAAGACATTAATAAATAAAATTATTTGTTACATATTTTTTTAATTTGTTTTTATAAATGTTAAAGTTTTTAAGTTCTTATATATCTTGTGGTAGTCTGTTATAATATTGTGCTCCTTCAAATAGTATAGTTTTCTTGCCATAGTTCGTACGTGTTTTGGGTAAATATAGATTATTCCTTTTCTGTTTTTGTTAAAAGTTAAAGTTTTCCATTTGTTTTTGGAAACATTGAGTGTAGAGTAGCAGGTTTTAACGCCGCCGATATATATATATATATATATATATATATATATATATATATATATATATATATATATATATATATATATATATATATATATATATATATATATATATATATATATATATATATATATATATATATATATATATATATTTACAGGACAAATCTCTTAGTTCAGGACAAGTCGAAAAACATTGGTCAGGAGCGCCTGATGAATTTTGTGGAAGGCGGAAGGTTTACAAGAAACATACCGAGCTGATAGTAAGCGGCTCGATCACTAAGTCCGGCAAGTGGCCTTGGCATGTAGCTATATACCATCAGGAAAGAAACCTTTCGAAATACAGATGTGGGGGAACTCTACTATCTAATGTTCTTGTTCTAACAGGTACTTGTTTTATTTTTTTTTATTTGCATATGGCAGGGTAGGCAGAGGGAACTGCAGGAACCATAAGAACCTAGTATTAAGTCACTCCGTTGCTTTGTTTCTGCTTTCCGTATTATTATTATATGCTTAAAATATATATTTTTACTATAACTTAACTATATACTACGACTAGTTTCTTATATATATGGAAAGAATGTTGAGTGGAAGGGTTGTCGTAACAGATTCCATCTCCAGCAGTTCTATCTTCAGAAATATTTTAATTACATATCTTTAATAGAGCCTTTAGGGTGAGGTGGTTATTTTGAAGAAATAATTGTAAAATTGTATAATTTCCTCAATCGTCGTTGCTTTTGTTTGCCTCAAACTGAAATATAACTCATTTCTTTAAGCTCTCGATGACAGCGTCATGAGAAAACTTGAACGATCGTATTTTTTAAATTATATACGCTATATCACAAATTATTATCAATTTCAGCTGCGCATTGTGTCACAAAGCGTGGATCGAAAATAAATGTAGAAGCGATTACAGTCAGTCTTGGAAAATATACACTTTTTGACACTGAAGCGACGACTCAAGATAAAGAAGTAAGAGATGAGTACGCTGGTTTTCTACTTCATGGAAGTTTTAAGTTCATTTTGTCTTATTTTATTCTATTAAAGTATATTCTTGAGGACCGTCGTGGCGCAGAGGCGCAACGTCTGCCTGTAACGCGACGGTTTTTGGGTTCGATCCCCAGTCGAGGAAGATGGATTTTTCTATTTCCATTTTCTTCGCTCTGGCAAACTAGGCAAAGCGCTGCGTTGAGTTCCGCCACTCAACACGCAATGCCTCGGAAAAGGCGGAAAGTGGGGACGGAGAAAGCGGGGACTGAGCAACGGAGTGTCTTAACACTAGGTTCCCAAGGTCCCTGCAGTTCCCTCTGTTTACCCTGCCATGTGCGGGATAATGCGCGAAGCTAAAAAAAGCATATTCTATGTTAAAAAATGTCATCATAAGCCGGTCCCTTTATTTCAGCAGAACATTGACAGGGAAGTGAAATATTTTAAAAATTCTATTTTCTCTTAAAATTTTCTTTTTCATTCACCACATAACACATAAAATAAAATAAATAAAATAAGCCTTTACTACTGAGATTAAGTTACATTTTTACAAAACTTTATATTAATATATTTATTTAAATAATTTCAGCTTGTCCTTCGACAAAGGCCTCCTCAAGAGACTTCCATTGCTCTCTGTCTTTCGCTATTCTAATCCATATTGGGCCAGCAACTCTTTTAAGGTCATCTTCCCAACGTTTAGGAGGTCGCCCCCGGCTTCTGACACCATCCCTAGGGTACCATTCTGTAACCATTCTAGTCCATTTTTCGTTTCTCTCTCTTAACATGTGCCCCGTCCATTGCCATTTGAGGGTGTTACATACCTTTTTTGCACATTTGAATTTAGTTATAGTTTTTATATTTTGTAACCTCACTTTATCTCTTCTTCTTACTCCGATTACACTTCTTTCTATTCCATTTTGACATATATGTATTTTATTCTTTAATTGCTCCGTCAATGACCACGTCTGGCATCCATAGGTGAGGCACGGTAGGATGCACATGTTGTATATTTTCCGTTTTTCTTTGATTGGAAAGTCTTTGTTTTTCATCACTTCGCTAAGAGACCTATTGGTCTCTTAGCGAAGTGATGAAAAAATATTTGTGATGAGTGATGAAAAAATATTTCTTTTCCATGTATTTGATATCCTTCTTTCAATTTCCCTGTGCATGGTGTCGCTTGTAGCTACCAGTTGACCTAGATATATATACTCTTCCACCTGTTCTATTTTGTTTGTGTTGACTATAATAGTACATTTCCTCAATGAGTTGGTCATCATTTTCGTTTTCGAGGTGTTCATTGAAAGACCCGCTTTTTCACTTTCGTCCGATAGTTGTTGGAGCATGTTCTGCAATCTGTTCGGACACTCTGAGAACAACACCAGATCATCCGCAAAGCGCAAGTGGAGCACACAACACATAATAACTCAAAAGAAGGAGAGCCCGAAACGGAGTGTATGAGCACTATGTGTCCACTACACTTACTTTGCTATATACCTACGTATTTAGTTAAAAATGTGGAAAATTGTTTCGAATACATTTTTTTATATACTTAGCAAAAATGAGTGGTATGAGAGGTAAGAGGAGACCTCAATTGACTTTCAAAAACACAGTATCGAAGATACTGAAGGAAGGTCACGTGAAAAGCATGAGGACTCCCCGAAGAGTGTGTATGAAGAGGTTAATGACAGTGGAAGAGACAGGAGAGCTATGCAGGGACCGCAGCGTGTGGCGCTCCGTTCTCTCTGACTACCCCGCTAGTGATAAAGCGTTATTTAGTAAATATAAAATATAATACGTACAAAATATCCACACAGGTGTTCAAAATAATAGTCCACGATGACTTCGACTATAGGAAGTTAAACAACGACATTGCTCTCATAAAGCTAGCAACTGAAGCAAGCTTCAACAATTACGTGCAGCCGGCGTGTCTGTGGTTCGACGATGTCTACGATCAGCTTGATTCGTACGAAGTAAATGGAACGGTGAGACATATATATTTTTACCAATTTCTTGGATTGACATTTTGTAGGCTATAGCGGCTATACTTATAGCATTCCTCGATATATCGTACCTCAGATTTTTGTATTGATTCGCTCGGGTTGCAAGTCCTAGGCACTGGTCTAAGTTTCTCTCTTTATAATAGCTTAATAAAATAAGCTGTCAAACGAGCAGAAGGGCCACCTGATGTTAAATGGACACCCTCGCTCATAGACATCCACAACCTGAGAGAATATGGATGCGTTGCCTACTATATCCCCTAATCAACCCCCTATATGGGCTTATGGAACTCCCACTCACCTGAGGAAACACAGCAACATTAATACGCTGCTGTGTCAACGGTATTCTGTAAGAGCGTGGTAATTACCCGTTTCGAGCCTGGCCTGTATAGTGAATCTTTGGTATGGACAGTAGTTTGTTTTCTCTAATATTGTCTTTGTTAGGTAGTAGGATGGGGCATAGATCAGACGGAGTCTCTTACAAACGAGCTCCGTGAAACAACCATGCCGCTGGTCCCCGAGTCGGTGTGTATCAGATACGACCCGGTCTTCTACAGCAACATATTGAATGGAAAGAAATTTTGCGCCGGATTCAATAACGGTGAGTTTAGATGGATTATGATCAATAACGGTGAGTTTAGATGGATTATGATGAATTTTGCGAACCTTACTGAGTCATATATCAAATGAAAGGGCTTGTTATGAGGATCTCGAATATATATCTTTTAATTTTTTAAAGTAAATAGTTTCGATGATATTCATGAAAAAAGCCGAAAATTGACCATTCCCCTAATCTCCGAAAAATTTGAAAAAATTACTGAATATAGTTTATGGCTTGTAGATTACAGGAAAACCTATAAGGATTTCATAAATTGAAAATAATATGGTAAATTCGATAAAAAATATTTTTAGGGAAAAAACGTTTTCAGGGGAAATATTTCACTAAATTGTGTACGGAACGCTTTCCACGCGAGTTGAACTCGCACTTGACCGGTTTTTGTTAATATTACACATCTATGAATACACAATCACATGATTACACATTGGCTATACAAATTACTTTATTTATTTAGTTGTTACAGTTTGCATGATTTTTTTGTTTACTTGAACTTACTAACTTACTTACACCTCTGCTCCACGATGATCCTCTAATAAGAATTTGTATTATTTTATCATATTTCAGGAACCGCAGCTTGTAATGGCGATAGTGGGGGAGGTTTTATGGTATTCGTGCCTGATGCGAGGACGCCATCTTTCTCCTATCCACTGGAAAGTAGACCCTGGCGCCTGGTACGTCAAAGGCATCGTGTCCCTCACTATAGCGGGGGAGGACTCAAGGTTTTGCAATTCAAACGCCTACACCGTTTTCACTGACGTCGCAAAATACAGATCTTGGATATTAAAATATCTTAAATAATGATTATTGTTTTATTTCATTTTTCTCCATTTTTTAAAATTGGTAAAACATTTCTAGAATGTACTTCGAAGGCGACATTAGTGGAATCGCTTCGAATTAGGTTAAGTAGTGGGAAGAACTGGGACAGTGAAGGTGAGCGTTAATGCATTTTAAAGGGGCCCTTTAAACCTACACTTGGCTCGCAAGTCCCAAGCGCTGCTCGGAGCTCCTCTTCCTACAACGCGATGGGCACCCGGCACGGCGAATCCATGGAATGCTAAACAGTTTCTTCTCATAATTAAAACAAGATATTTTTATATAAGTGGCATGGCATTGTGTTTTGAGTGGCGCAACTCAAAGATGATGACTAGTTTTCTAACGTTAAACAAGCTTTTTTTATAATGTTTCGAGAATAGGATGCAAATTTGAAAGTGAACTTTTTTAGCATAAACATATTTGTAATAAAAATTAATTTAATGCCAATTAACCACTAATTGACGTCTGTGAGTGTCAATACTATATTAAGCTATTGATAGTGATTTTAAACTGTTTACATTTGAGTCTATATAAAATTATTATAGATAACAGTGAACTTTGAACGCTTAGAGTTGCCATGTTTAAAATTAATAGCTCCCCATTTATAACCTTTAAAATTAATATTCTTAAATTACTAAACTAGTACTAGTGTTTTATATGAATTTTAATAATCCTTTTTTATAAACTAATATCAATTTTGTGTGTCCAGAATAAAAACTAACCACATATTCAAAATAATAAATTAACTATCTTTAGTTAATCTCTAAAATGAGAAGTATCTTAAGAACTCCTCACATATTATGGTAACACTGTAACATGTATAATTATTACAGTTTGACAAAAAATATAATTTATTTTATATTAAAATGATTGTTTCCAAAACGTTAAATATCATATTATTGTTTTATTTTACAAAAATAGGACAGTCTTACAATCCACCATGGACGGACGGCTTTACCGAAACGGGTATTTGGAAAACACGTTATTTTTGTAAAAATAACAGTGATATGATACTCTCATATAAAATACAGCCATCTATTTATTACGTATGGATAAATGAAGTGTTGGACAACGGAACGGAAATAACTGTGAAGTTTGATGCGGAACCTTATATATATGTTGTAAGTTATATAAAGTTTTTTAGTTAACACTTTCACTTTTTCTTTTTGGATTCACAGAAGTATGTCAAGTCACTCCTTTCTCCTCATTTCCATTAATCGGGAATCGAACTAATAACTGAGCTTGAATTGTGTTAATTTCAGATTTTGATCTAAATTATATTATGTATATATATATATATATTTTTTGTATAAACATATAGTTTCTACTCAAAAATTATTTGAAAGAAATCGCTTATTTAACTTTTTATACTTTATTATTTTCCCCATTTACTTTCATATCAACTAGCTACTAAAGTAATTCTAATTTTTTTAAGAACTTTAAATATTAATATTAAATTTATTAATTGTTTTAGAACAACGAAGACATCACGAGAGTTAATTCTAATATAACCAAGGATAATGATGTCGTTAATAATATTTATACATTTAAATTTACTAATCACACTAAGAAGTTAAAAGAAATTTTCAGAGTAGAAGGCAACACGCCGTATCATCAAACGCTTTTAACAAGTTTGAAAATCAATGGCACTGAGAAATGTCAAAATCCAGATCTGGTAATGTCATATTTAAGTATGTTTTTTTCTCTATATTTTTTTAGTTTCATGCTTCATCCCGCACTTAGCAGGGTAGGCAGAGGGAACCGGAGGAGCCACGGGAACCTAGTGTTAAGACGAAAGCCATGGGAACCTAGTGTTAAGACAAGTGTCCATAAACACGACAGTTTGTGGGTTCGATTTCCTCGGGGAAGATGAATTTTTTCATTTCCATTTTCTTCGCTCTGGCAACTAGGCAAGCGTGGCGTTAAGTTCCACTCAATATGCAATGCCTCGAAAAGGCGGAATGCGGGAAACGGAGTGTCTTAAGTACCTTAGTTACCTTTCTTTGTGCGAGATAAAGCGTGAAGCTAAAAAAAAATAAAAAAAACATAGAATAAAGGGGAACCTCTGGCAGTTACACTGTTATAAATTCTTCTCATATGAAGAATTGTAATGCTTAGTTCAAATTACAAATTTTGCCATAGACTAAGACTAGCCGAACAATTGTATTATAAATATCGAACATAATACAACATATGTATTTTAGCTAATTTTCAACAATGATCAAAATTATCAACGTCTCTCCAATGTACCAGATAAATTCTGTGGCAGAAGAAAGATTAGGGAGAAAGTTGAAGAAGATCCCCTTACTACAAAAGGACCTGGATCCTGGCCTTGGCTCGCTGCTATATATATAGTTCATAATGCCACAAGTTATTATATTTGTGGTGGAACACTTATTTCTAGTAATTTGGTTTTGACAGGTATTATTTTATAATATATATAGTTATATAATTTATAATATATAAAATAATTTATAATATATATAGTTATATAATCGGTGACGGGTCAAGAGGTAGACGGTCGACATGTTTAATTTAATAAAACTTTTTTTCAGCTGCTAATTGTGTAACTATTCGTAATGACACCGTTGCAACAGAAGTACTAGAAGTCACTCTTGGGGACCATGCTAGTGAAAAGCAAATGAAGATATATAAGGTTAAAATACTTAAAAACGTAGCAAAATACTAATTACTAAATAGTAAAATAGATGGTTCTAGTTGTAACGTGATGATGTCAATAGAATTGTTTTAAAACAAACAAAAGCACAACTTATTAGCAAAGGTTATTATAGGGTTGGAGATTACATCAATGACAGAGACGTATGGAGTTGTTTCGTTCTGTAATCAGTTCCGCTCAGGTCAGGCAATACCTGTACTAACTAACCTACCTGTAATACCTACCTAATAGTTTTATTTAAAAGATATGGTGAGCAGTTTCTTTCGACATTTCTTCTCCTCCATGACAAAGAACCTTTCCAAAAGTGTCGTAGATAAAATGAAGACGTGCGTGTGTCTGTGATATCTACAGGAATAAATGATTTTGATTCTTATTTTCGCAGCTGAAATCGATGACATGTAAGAATATTACGTTAATGATTTCGAGGCAGTGGTCCATGGACCAACAAAGGTCTACATGGTATATTTTATGGCAGTAAACTCAATGCAAATTTTGTCTAAAGTTTATTAAAACTAATTTACTTTTATTTTATACTAGTATTAATAGGTCGTTAAAAGTTGAGAGACGCTGGAGTTGGAAAATAGGAAAGGGAATAATTTATCTCTAAGTTAGTTTTGAATAACTACTGGCAAGTGCGGCTTTGAGTTCCGCCATTCAACCCTCAATGTCTCGAAAAAGGCGGAAAGCGGGGACGGAGAAAGCAGGGACTAAGCAACGGAGTGTCTTAACATTAAGTTCCTATGGTTCCTGCAGTTCCCTCTGCCTACCCTACCATGTACGGGATAAAGTGTGAAGCTAAAAAAAAAGCAACATTTTTCGACATCACAGTTCTAACCGTTTATTGTAATATATTTCGTTACACAAGTTTTATTAAATTTCAGGAAATTGAAATCGTGTTGATTCCGTCCACAAGGAAATAAAATAAGTCATTACTGTGAGTGGGAATCGAACCTACATCTGTTGTACCATTCAGATGTTAAACCATACGGACAAGATTGCTCAAAATAAAAATATTTTTTTCATTCCAGGTCACAGAAGTAATTGTCCATGAGGAGTACAATTATACAATATTGAACAACGACATAGCATTGTTGAAACTGAAGGATAATGTAAACTACAATAATTACGTGCAACCAGCTTGTTTGTGGTATGATGAAGTTAACATACGAAACAATGGAGAAGAAGAAGAAATAATAAAGAACGATGCTGTCGTGTTAGGCACAGTGCGTTATTTTACTGACTTAATTATATATCTTTAATATACACAGTGACTTGAGCTTAAATTTTTACGTAGTACAAAGTTTCAAAATTTTTATGAGGATGGATTATTCCATATATGAAAGACCGTTGTGGTGCAGAGTCACAGCGCCTGCCTGTAGTCGCGGCGACTTGTGGGCTCGATTCCTATGAGGGGAAAATGGATTTTTCATGTCCATTTTCTTCGCTCTGGCAACTCAAAACGCAATGCACCGAAAAAGGCAAAAACCAGTTCCACGGTTCCTGCGTTTCCCTCAGCCTACCCTGCTATAATCGGGATAAAGCGTGTAGCTAATAAAATTAATAATATAAAAAGAACATTTTACAGAATGTATCAAAAAATGTAATACTCATTCCAGATTGTCGGTTTACATTTTGATGAAGAGAAAAGTCTGAATAAAACTTTAGATGTAGTCACTATACCCATAGTTCCAGATGTTACGTGTCTCCTTTACCAGCCTGTCTTTTACCACATTCTATTAAATGGGTTAAAATTTTGTGCAGGACCCCAAAATGGTAAGCATAATATACCGCTCGTAGCATAGAATATCTAATATATTTAAAAACTTAAACATTTGGATTTTTTAAATATAAAGAATTAATTATATGGTTTCCTTCGGATTCATCTGCTTACTCTGCTACGAGATTGATAAAGTGTGAAGCTATACATAACAAAAAATTAAACAAAAATCCTGGAGTTTTTGATTAAAAAATCATAGTTTTGTGCCACGTTCATATGAAGAATTATATATTTTACCACAATCAAAAATATTTAGATATTTTTAAATATTTATTTTTTTAACATTTAATTTAATGGTTCCTGATGTTTCCTCTGCCTACCCTGCTATGAACCGGATAAAGCGTGAATATAAAAAAAACATTTCCTCAAGTTTTGATTCATCATTTTGTTTTACGTTCATATAAAAAATTACATATTTTACCTATTTTTTTATTTATTATCGTTTATGTGTATATTTCAGGTACAGTACCATGCAAATATGTTGGAAATGCCTTTATGGTATTCATTGAAGACTATAAACCCAGCACTAGTTTGTTTGGTCCAAGCATCATAAAGGGACCAGGTGCTTGGTATATAAAGGGAATTGTATCTGCTACCCTTAAGAGCTACGATGACAATGTGGAGGGGTGTGATCCCGAGGGACACGCTGTGTTCACAGATGTTGATAAATATAGGGGTTGGATAATTAGATATATAAATAATAGTCCATCGATAGATTAAAATAATAGTTAGCTTTACGATCTATATATGTATATTACTGTTATTTTTGTACATTTTTTAAGAAATATTTTAAAACAAATATTATTGCGTTTTGGTTAACATAATCCAGTATGGCTTTATTGAAAGTTGCTCTGCTACTGTTGGCGCTGATATCAATCTATAAAGAGTATCTACGAGAGTTGAATGGAGTTTCAGGATTTTGTGACGTGACCAGGGCATTTGATTGCATGCAGCATTGTACCTTAGTCGAGAAGTTCCATTATTATGACATAAGAGGATGTGTATTCAATGCACTGACCTCTTATTTACCTAATAGAGTTTACAGATTGAATGTGAATGGTAAGAAATTTCCTGGGTTATTAATCGGTATGGGAGTTCCACAAGGGTCTTTTCTTGGTATTTTCCTCTTAACCTTGCCATGTTTAGTAAGAAGGGCACATGAGATAGCATTGTTAGCTGATGGTATTTGATCAATTTTTAAAATAAAATATAAACGGTTCTTTGGCTTAGTGCTAATAATTGACTATAAAAGAGTAAAAGATAATAATATATATTTTTAACTTATTAAAGTCTCTCGTATGGTGAACCCGCGGATCTTGTTGATTTATATTTCTTTGTGTCAACATTGACTCTCAACTATAATGAGTTGAAGTTGTAGAAACGTGATTGGAAGATACATTAATTGTGCGTATAATGTTCAAAAAAGTTACAATATTATACATACATACATAGCTTTTATTATCTCTAGCGGGGTAGTCTGGAACAGAACACTTAAAGCTGCGGTCTCTGCATAACTCTCTCCCCTCGCCCATTGCCATTGACCTCTTCACACAAGATCTCCGAGGAGTCCTCATGCTTTTCACGTGACCTTCCTCCAGTATCTTCGATACTGTGTGTTTCAACCGAGGTCTCCTCTTACTTCTCTTACGACACATCTGTGCTTCATATATGTTTTTTACCATTTTAGCCCTCGTTGCATTCAGGCTTAGACCATTATTTTTACACCAATCTGTCAAAATATTTAATTTATATTTAATATCACTTTTATTTAATGGTTTAGATCATGTTATCCATGGATTAACCTTTATACTTTGTTAATTTTTTAATAGTGTATGAGTAAAATATCTATTCAATAATTAACGTCGATAATATCACAATAAATTAAAATTACGATCCATCTGTCCCAGTTTATTTTTTTTAAGTCCAAAACAACTTCAACTATAATATTTTATCACACTTGAATAAATATACATAGGGCTTTTTATCACAACACAAAGAAATAATAGTCAATAGAACTTTAACATGTTTTTATCTTATAAAATATATTTGTAAGTTGTTACGTCAACAAACGTCTAACGTAGGTCTCGCTTAGAGCCGATCGCGAATAAAAACCTGGTTATCGATAACACAGTATCATAAATTAACGTTTATAATAAAATATTGAATCGATATTAAATATGTACGAGAAATAATAACAAGTCATAGGTAACGTAAATGAGAAAAAATTGGATTAAGAGATGTTGGAGAACGGAGTGTTATGACACTACGGTATCTGTTTCCTCTAATTATCCGTAGTCATATACTTTGAATCCATATTTTCGTACTTCGTCACATATTAATTATATAATAAGTTAAGTAACATAGTTTAATATATAAACAAATAACTCAATTTTTTATTAATTTATATAATCTCAAGTGGAACCAGTATAGAAAACTAAACAATTGTATTGTACTTTTATCATCGTCGTCATCGTCATTTTTATCTTCGCACTATGTAAAATAGACGCGTTTTTTGTTAATATCGTTTTAATTAACCTAATAAATATGAAAAAATTGGAAAGATATATATGTTTGTTATTTCTTGTAGTAGAAGTTCGACCTCATAAATTTATACCATGGATAACTCTTTTCACAATTTATACCATGGATAACTCTTACACTTCAATATTGGAGGCTGGAACGGAAGTGAAAGTGCAATTTGATGCAGAAGCTTCAGTTTTCCTAGTAAGTAATATATTATGTAACGAATTCAGTGATAATGTATTACTTGTGACTTGTACGTGACTGAAAGTAATGGATTTATAATATAAATGTAAATTGTTCTCGGTTTTACGATTTGGTAAAGTAAAACGTTAAATTTAGAAACATAAACTTTAACAAGTTGTTGTTCATAGAAATAATAGTTCATAGAAATAAGCTACAAAATTTATTTAAATGCAATTTGCAAGCCAAAAAGTTAACATGGTTGGAAGATACATTCACTATACATTCAATGTTCAAAAAAGTTATAAACTTTTACATACACACGTAGCTTGACGCTTTATCTCTAGCGGTGTAGTCATAGGGAACGGACCGCCAAACGCTGCGGTCCCTGCATACCCCTTTCGCCTACTTCACTGCCATTAACCTCTTCATACATGCTCTCAGCAGGATCCTCATGCATTTATCGTGACCTTCCTCATGTATCTTCAATACTGCGTTTTCGAAAGTCAACCGAGATCTCCCTTTGCTTCTCTTTTTTTTTGAGAAAGACAAGGCAAACGAGGGTTCAGGTCACCTGATGGTAAGTGATCGATGCACAGGCGTGAAGTAATATCTCGCTCTTCCGATGACACTCAGTTTCATCGTGGCCAACTTGGCCTTGCTTCCAAATTATCGTGATACTGACAGTCATTCGAAATGCTGAGCCCTAATATACTGATAATATTCGAGGCTTTAAGAGAAATGTTCTCAACAACTCACACAACACGACAAAAGTATTTTTTAGTGGTTAACGCGCAAACTTGAGGCTTCTGGAGGTTGAATTAAACAAGATACCTTTCGCCCTATAATGAGAGATTGCTGACAATGAAACGTTATTGAGGGAGGTCTCAATTGAAAACACAAGTTTCATTCGGCAACCGTCGACGTTTTCCCGAGAAAGATCTGCACGGCTGGAGTATACGGCGTCCACATTACTATTATCCGCATAGTAATGAATGCTAGAATCTTCTAAGATGTCATTGATATGCAGAAGGGAAAGCGTAGGGGACAGCACACAGCCTTGGGCGACGCCAGCATTTACGGGAAAATGATCAGAGCAAAAACTGCCGATAGCGACCTTTCTGCTACGCCCGGTAAGAAAGCTAGCGACCCACTTGCATTCATTTTTGGGTAGCCCATACGATGGAAGTTTTGCTAGGAGTGCTCTATGCCACACACAATCAAAGGCTTTCGACATATCCAGATTAATTATCAGGCCTTCGCCTTTGCTTTCAACAGCTAGCTGTGAGTAAGATAAACCAGAAGATCACCAGTTGCAGGACCAATGTTAAAGCCATATTGACGGTCGTTGATCAACTGGTGCTGGTTTGGAGAGCAGGTAGCTGATCTAATTGTAGTCTGAGGATGGTAGATAACCATAGTTCGCCTGCCAGTAAAATAATAGCACTTGAAGTCATTATGGAACTCTCGACATCTATCTCTCCGTGTTAAAATTATTTTTAGTTTCATATAATAGTATGTACGTTTGTATGTATATATGTAAGTATATAGATATTGTACATTTTTGTACATGTTTATGTATATATTATTATATACACATATTATAATTGAATTAATATGTTATTTTATATTTTGAATTCCGCCACTCAACACGCAATGCCTCGAAAACAGCGGAAAGCGGGGACGGAGAAAGCAGGGACTAAGTAACGGAGTATCTTAACACTAGGTTCGTATGGTTCCTGCAGTTCTCTCTGCCTACCCTGCCATGTGCGGGATAAAGCGTGAAATTAAAAAAATATATATTTATTCACATAACACACCCTCAACCCTCGATAAGGTCACCTTTTATACATTGACATGGTGTATAATAAAGAGTTTATCTGTATATGGTTTTCTTTCAGGCACATGATACTCATAATGTTACTATATTTAGATTTACAAAGGAACCGGACACAATCAACAACATCTACACATTTGAAACTACTAAAAAAAGTAAAAAGGTATTACTACTCTTCACTGTGAAAGGCAATACATATTACCATCAGATACATATCATAAGTCTAAAGATTAATGGAGTTGAGAGATGTCACGAGCCTGCAATGGTAAATAAATTGAATTGAATCCTTTATATATATTATTGTGTGCTTTTTCTAGTCATTACGTGGTGAATTGCGAAACTCAACGCCGCGGTTGATCTTGTTTGGTTCATTGGATTGAACTCACCACTGTCTCATTACAAGCAGACACTATGTCATTGCGCCACTTTGACTTTCTTCCCATCTAATAATAACTTTATTATATTTTTAGGACACTTTCGAAAGTCTTCGGGAGTACCGTTACCTACCGGAAGCGCCGAACAAGCTGTGCGGCAGACGAAAAGTGAATATAGCACCAAATCCACTCATCGTAAGCGGATCTGCCACGGAGCCAGGCTGGTGGCCCTGGCACGCCGCTATATACAAGATACTGCGGGGCACGTTGACTTACATTTGTGGAGGGACCCTCGTCTCAAAACACTTGGTTTTGACTGGTCTGTAAGAAATGTATCGAAATATGTGATTTCATTTTCACATTATCGTGAGAATAATATAATACAGATCATTGTTAGTTTCAAATAATTTAATGAACCTGTTAGGTTTTATTTATTTATTTGTAAAATATTAGAATAGATTTAGAGGACGTGGTCTTCGTTTAAAGTAACGTTTTTTTATATATCGGGTATTTCATACACCGGGTATATCCGGCAGGGTAGGTTAGGTTTGGTGAGCAGTAATACTACAGTAAAAAAACCGAAGTAGTTTATTTCTCGAGTCGGAAACAATTAATCAACACATATGCGAAAAATAAAACTACTTCCCATTCCTCGGTCTACTAAAATGTAGAAACGTTTCGTTAATTGAATCTGATCAATTTTGAAGAAAATGGGTAAAAAATTAAGGGTATCAAATTGTTTGCCTGTAAACGCGATGGTTTGTGTGTTCTCTTCCCATGAGGGGATGATGGATATTTTTATTTCCATATTTTTCGCTTTGGCAACTAGGCAAAGCACGGCATTGAGTTCCGCCACTCAACACGCAATTCCGCCACGAAAAAGGCGGGAAGCGGGGACGGAGAAAGCAGAGACAAGCAAGAGTGTCTTAACACTATTTTTCTTTGGTTCCTGCAGTTCTCTCTGCCAACGCTGTCATGTATGGGATAAAAAAATATTATATTACATAATGTTACTGTATTTACTTACAGCTGCCCACTGCGTGACAATCAACGGTGCTCCTGTCACTCCAGAGGTTCTTAGCGTAGTACTTGGAAAGTTTTCTCTTTTTGGATACGATGTGACAGCTCAATCTATGGAGGTTACCCATTTTTATGATTTTAATAATGTTAACCCAGTTGACCCAGTACCTCTATGCTTATTAAAAATTCGTTAGGGGGTACCAGTGCCGGGTTTAAATCCCGCTGTCGCTTTCCTTAAGTATCTTTAAGGTTATCCATCTATTAAACATTTTATATATAAATTATCATTCCATCAAGTCAATCAGTAAGTCAACGAATCAATTAATCAATTCTTTAGTTCAAATATATAGTTCACTACCTACCGTTGACGGAATTATAATTTTCAGGTATTCGAAGTGATGGTTCATGAAGAGTTCTCCCACAGGAATCTAAATAATGACATTGCTTTAATAAAACTAATGACAGAAGCACGTTACAACAACTACGTGCAACCGGCCTGCTTGTGGTTCGACGGTATTTACGACACGCTGGACTCCTACGAAATTAGTGGCTCCGTGTGTATATCACTATAATTATTATCATTATATTATATTATATATAGCTTCACGCTTTATCACAAGAGCTCTGTCATGTAGAAATCTATTTCTTTTGATATCACACTAAATGTTTATATTGTTATAACTAAAATTATGAATACGTAAATAATTGACTTTACAAACATTATTATTACAAAAATATCAGAGACGTGAAATAGAGAACGGGCAACACTATATTTACTTTTATTTTTTGAAATTATTTGATTTCTTGAAAAAGGATTAAAGCTACATAAAATTTACATATATTTTAAATATATATATTTTTTCATGTCTTTACGCTTTTATATAATTAAATTAAAAATATAAATTTAACAACATTGATTTTGAGATTCATTGTAAAAATCTATCTTTCCCTCATGGGAATCGAACCCACAAACCATCGCGTTACAGGCAGACTCTGCGCCTCTATGCTACAATTGTCCTATATATATAATCTTCATAGTGTTATCAAATATTGCTCTAACAGGTGGTTCGATAGGAAGGACACACTGACTCGAACATTGCACGTCGCCACCATGCCTCAAGTACCAGATGTCACTTGCATTCTGTTCCAACCAATTTTCTACCACAAAATGTTAAATGGAATGAAGTTCTGTGCAGGACACCAAAATGGTAAACTAATATACACGCACACACACACACTTATAATAGTTAAAATAATTTAAGCAAATAATATTAAATAATTATTTTTTTTTAAATCTAACAAACTCCCTCGTCTCACAACACAGGTACTTCCCCGTGTAACGGCGACAGCGGCGGGGGTTTCCTTGTACACGTACCAGATTATAAAACTGATCCAGATTTCTTCCGACCTGGCCAGAAAGCGCCAGGAGCTTATTACGTGAAAGGAATAGTTTTTGTCACACTAAAGAGTGATAGAGAAGACGCCGTCGTGTGCGACCCCAACGGGTACACTGTGTTCACCGACGTGGCTAAGTACAGGGACTGGATACTGAATCATATGAAAAATTCTTGATTTACTTTGTACTATACTGTATAATATAGAATTTTAATTTCACCCCGGTAATAAGACAAAGCGTGGCGTTAAGATCCGCTGAATTGTTTTAATAATAGGTGCCCTCTAGATACTAAATACCTTTACATTTTTAATTTTTATTTACACATTTTTAATTTAAAGGCTAATCAAGTAAGGTGGATGTTCAGGCGGAAGTTTTCCAACTACGTGAAACTTATATCCGTTGACGTTTTCCAGGATAGGGAATGTATATATTTTATTTATGAAGTCTGGTTCTCTCGTACACCTTGATAGGCTTATATCTTTAAAGTTCTTACTGTCCTAAAAGTTTTTAAAAGATTAACCACAATTAATGAAAATTTATAAATAAATAAATGCAGCGAGATTTGATTTTTCATTTATACTTTCTTTAAGTATTTTTTCTGTCTATATTTGTTCACTTCAAAATAATAAAAATAAGATTATCAACATAAACTGAAATTAAATAAAATATTTTAAATGGCAATTTTTTTAATGTATTCAATAAAAAAAAGGTAAAACTGTTTAAAAATTTAAAGTACAATTAATTCCATGATCTTTCATCAATACATTTTATATAAACTGATTCTTCTTGGGAATTGGTTCAAGTTGGTTCACCGGTAAAGTTTATAAACTAAGCATTGTAAGGGGAAGTACTATTGGACTGAATGGTTGAAAACATGATGTCAGACGAAATTTACATATGTGAAAGAAATGATGTTGAGTAAATGCATCACTTTGTATGTAAACGGCACACAAAGAAAATCAAGAGATAAAACCCAGCTACTACAACACCAGTTGTTCATAAGGACCAGGCACGAGCTGGGTACCACGCTCTCACAGAACACCTTCGTGGAACAGCATATTAATGCTGCTGCGTTTCGTCTGGTGAGTAAGAGTTCCTGAATCCCATAAAGAGAGTTAGTCTGGGTATTTGGTTAGCAACGCATCCTTATCCTCTCTTCACATTTAGTATTTAAAAATAATAAAAACTTAACTTGGAAAATCTAGAGCCAAGTTTATTTTTCTTCGCATTTGATTCTTGGCGACTCAAATAAGACTCTATAATCTATATAACCATCTGATAACTTGAAGTACTCTAAGAGTAAATAGTATAAAAAAAAGAAACAAGAATTTTTTTTATATAAATAACAAAAAATAAGGAACGTCGTGGTGCAGAGGCGTAGCTTTCTCCGATAAGCGCGACGGTTTGTTGGTTCGATTCCCACTCGGGAACGATGAATTTTCTATTTCCATTTCTTGACTCTGAAAACTAGGCAAAGTGAAGCGTTGAGTTCCGCCACTCAATACATAATGCCTCGAAAAGGCGGAAAGCAGGGAACGGTGTGTCTTAACAGTAGTTTCCCACGGCCACTGCAGTTTCCTTTGCCTACCCAGCTTAATAAGGGATAAAGCATGAAGCTATACGTGAAGGGAAAAAGGATTAAAAAAGATGAAGCAGTCCTTACGTACATATGTCCCACGAAGACAGAGTTCATCAAATGAATTGACCTCGATACGATAACACTGAATGCGAGATGTTTTAATCACTGGGAATTCCAAATAGTGAGTTAAAGTCATATTTAGAAACAACTTATAAATATGGAGTTAATATTTTTTTTGTTGCTTCACACATTATCTCGTTACTAGCCGGGTAGGTAGAGTGAACCACAGTAACCGTGGGAACCTAATGACAAGACACTTGCCTCGCTTTCTGCCTATTTCGAGGCATTGCCTGTTGAGTTGCGGAACTCAACGCCGCGCTTCGTCTAGTTACCAGTATGTAAATATTTATAATATTAAAATACTCACAAAGACAATGCTGCCTCCTGAATCGAAATTAGCTTTTATTCAAAGTATGGTGTAAGAATATACGTTAGCCTATATATTACTATTGTCAGTACAAATTAACTTTGAATACATTTGGAGCTTTTGATCACAACACAAACAAATAATATTAAATTGAACAACTTTATCATGTTTTGATTTATATTAAATATATATATTTACATATGTTGTTACGTCAGTACTAAACGTCTCATGTAGTTCTAGCCTCTAGCAGATCGCGAACAAAAAGCTGGTTATCACGTAAAGTATTATATTATAACATTTATACTAAAATATTGAATCGATAATAAATATGTACAAGAAATAGTTACAAATTTTAGATAATGTGAATGGGAGAAATTGAATGAAGGGAACTTGGAGAACGGAGTGTTATGACTACGGTCTCTGACTTCTCTCCTGTACTAATTATATTTTATTATAAATATTTTATTATTTTTATTACATTTTTAATCCATTTTTTGGTGATCCCATCATACATATATTGATTCTATTTTAAGTAACACAGTTTAGATCATAAGCAAATAACTAAAATTTTTCTATTAATTTATACTATCTCAAGTAGGACTGGGATAGAATACTAAAGTACAATTGAAACGTCATCTTTATCTTCACACTATGTAAAACAGACGCGTTCTTTGTTAATATCGTTTTAAATAACCTAATAAATATGAAAAAAATGGAAATCTACCTATTTCTATTATTTCTTGTAGTAGAAGTTCAACCTTTTATATATCCTCCATGGATAGCTGTGTTTAGTACTAATCATCATGTTCCATGGCATAATGATTATTTTTGTAAAAACAATGGAGATCTTGTTTTAAACTATGCAGAAAATGCTCGTGAAACTTACGATGTGTGGATTAATGAAATATTGGACGCTGGGACGGAAGTGAAAGTGCAATTTGATGCAGAAGCTTCAGTTTTCCTAGTAAGTAATCTATTATGTAGATAATTGGGTTAAAGTGTAGTACTTGTGACTCGAACGTCACTAAAAGTAATGGATTTATAATATAAATATATTTAAATATATTTATATTGTTGTCAGTTTTGCAACTTAGTAAGGTAAAACGTTAAATTTAGAAAGATAATTCTAAACAAATTGGTGTTCATAGAAATAAAGCTACAATTTTTTTATTAAATGTAATTTATAAGCCAAGAGGTTAATATGGTTGGAAGATGATTCAGTCATTTTAATGTCCAAAACGGCTTCACGCTTCATCTCTTGCAGGGTAGTCGGAGATAACGGAGTGTCTCTGCTGCGGTCCCTGCATACATCTTTCGCCTCGTCCACTGTCATTAACCTCCTCACACTTGTGTTTCCTTTCTCCAATATGTTCGTTGCTATATTTTCGAAAGTTAACCGAGGTCCCCCCTTACTTCTCTTATCACACATTTGTGCTTCTTGATCTTTTTACTTTCACTTCATCCTTCGTTGCATTCAGGCTTAGATCATTTTTACACCAATCTGTCAAAATATTTTATTTATATTTAATATAATTTTTCCTTAATGGTATACATGATGCTATCTATGGATTAAGTTTTACAGTATCTTAAATTTTTAATAGTGTATAAGTGAAATAGCTTTTTTTATATTATAAGCAAACGAACAAAAGGGCAACCTGGACACCTTCACCCGTAAAATCCACGTCCTGAGAGGTTGTGAATGTCTTGCCAACTAAATAACTCCCATTTATGGGCTTCCGGAACTCTCACTCATTTGACGAAATACAGCAGCATTAATATGCCGCTGTTTCACTACGGTATTCTTGAAAGCGTGATAATTCTCGGTTCGACCCTGGCCCTTTCATGCTACTGGTGTTAGTGTAGCTTGGCTCTACCACTATAAAGCTATATCTTTATTACGGTAATAATATCGCAATTAATCTATTTCTATTATAATTTAATCCAGCAGTCCATATTTGCTTTCTTTTATGTCCAAAACAACTTCAGTAATTTTTAAGATGATTTCTCCTCTAAAGAAGAGTTTAAACTTTGAAAGAATTTCTCAAAAAAAAAAAGACTGAGTTCCTGACAAGTTACAAACAGGGCACACTTATATCAGGTATAATACGAAAGAGGCTCTAGTCAAACCATCAGTGGTTAACTCATTTTAAAGGCTCTTTTTGGGTCACAAGTACCAGGCGCTGCTCTTTTTACAACGTGATGGGCTCGGCACCCACATAGTGCATAAATCAAATGCGCAGTACTTCCTCCTCATACTGTGCTATATATCCAAGCTAACAATATATAAGTTAGATAACAATGGGTAGAGTAAAACTCTATCTATATATGATGTTTTATATAGTCATATGGTTTTCTTTCAGACTAACGAATATAATGTTGCTAATTCAAGATTTACAAAGGAACCGGACACAATCAACAACATCTACACATTTGAATATACTAATAAAAGTCAAAAGTTAGTACCACTCTTCACCGTGAAAGGCAATACGCATTACCATCAGATACATATTATAAGTCTAAAAATTAACGGAGTTGAGAGATGTCACGAGCCTGTAATGGTAAATAAATTGAATTGATTATTAATAATATCAATGTAGATCATAGTGGCACAGAGGCGTAGAGAGCGTCTGTTTGTAAACGTGACGGTTTATGGGTTTGATTCTCACTCGGAGAAGATGGATTTTTTTATTTCCATTCGTGCTTTGTTTCGCCACTCAACACGTAATGCCTCGAAAAGGCGGAAAGCAAGGAACGTGAAGCTTAAAAAAATAAAGTTATTACAAAAATAGCTTCAATGTATTTCTCGCAGAGAAAACATAGTGTTAAGGCACTTTAAATGTGTATATTAGAAAAAAAAGAGTTCTTGAATCCTTTCTTCCTTGTCATTTCATGTTGAGTTGCGGAACTTAACGTCGCCCCTAATCTTGTTTGGTTCATTGGAATTAAACTCACCAGTGTCTCAATTATAAGCAGACACTATGTCACTGTGCAACATTGACTTTTTTCCTATCTAATAATAATTTTATTATATTTTTAGGATAATTTCGGAACTTTTCGATTGTACCGTTACCTTCCCGAGGCGCCGGACAAGCTGTGCGGCAGAAGAAAAGTGAATATAGCACCAAATCCACTCATCGTAAGCGGATCAGCCACGGAGCCAGGCTGGTGGCCCTGGCACGCCGCTATATACAAGATACTGCGGGGCACGTTGACTTACGTTTGTGGAGGGACCCTCATCTCAAAACACTTAGTTTTGACTGGTCTGTAACAAATGTATCGAAACATGTGATTTCATTTTTACTTTATCGTGAGAATAATAACAATTATTATTATTTTAATTCCATATTTAAAATTCATACAATATATTACAAGTCATTGCTCTGATTTATTTAGGTTAAAATATTAAGGGGATCAAATCTAAGGTATTTATTATCTGTTAATGGTACTTATAAAATGTTATATTACATAATGTTACTGTATTTACTTATAGCTGCCCACTGCGTGACAATCAACGGTGCTCCTGTCAATCCAGAAGTGCTAGGTGTAGTACTTGGAAAGTTTTCTCTTTTTGGATACGATGTGACAGCTCAATCTATGGAGGTTACCCATTTTTATGATTTTAATAATGTTAACCCAGTTGACCCAGCTCCATGCGTTTTTTATTAAAAATAGGGGGAACCAGTGCCGGGTTTAAATCCCGCTGTGTTTAAATTTTAGTACGTTTTCCTTAAGTATCTTTAAGGTTATCCATCTATTAAACATTTTATATATGAATTAAGAATATATTGATAAATTATCTATCCATCAAGTCAATCAGTAAGTCAACGAATCAACTAATCAAGTCTTTAGTTCAAATATATAGTTCACTACCTACCGTTGACGGAATTATAATTTTCAGGTATTCGAAGTGATGGTTCATGAAGAGTTCTCCCACAGGAATCTAAATAATGACATTGCTTTAATAAAACTAATGACAGAAGCACATTACAACAACTACGTGCAACCAGCCTGCTTGTGGTTCGACGGTATTTACGACACGCTGGACTCCTACGAAATTAGTGGCTCCGTGTGTATATTATTTCAATGTATAATTTTATAAGGACAGGCCGTCGTGGTCGTTGTCATAGCAGGTTCAATATTTAAAGTGGCAATTCACGTTAAGGAAACTTAAGGAACATTTAAAAATCCTGGCTTTACAGACAAAGTAATATATATATATATATATATATATATATATATATATATATATATATATATATATATATATATATATATATATATATATATATATATATATATATATATATATATATATATATATATATATATATATATGTATATGTATATATATATATATATATATAATATATATATATATATATATATATATATATATATATATATATATATATAAGTATATATATATATATATATATATATATATATATATATATATATATATATATATATATATATATATATATATATATATATATATATATATATATATATATATATATATATATATATATATATATATATATATATATATATATAGGGTTTTCCAATAGGTACGCTTGAACTTTGACAGCTGATTGCGGGCATGTTGTTTGAGTGACAGATGTCAAATGCAGTGTGTTATATTCATTCCGTCCTCCCAAACCACCATGGCAGGTTTCAGTATCGAGCAGCACGTGCAAATCATAAAATTGTTTTATGAAAATGGGTCTTGAGTTCCAGCAACGTTCCGCGCACTTCGCCCGTTTTACGGTCGCGAGCTCAAGGTTAATGATCATAGATAGCGCCGTGTGTTCGCTGACTGGGCATTAGAGCAGTTGGAAGTTGACGCCGGCAAAAAAATCATCTTCAGCGACGATTCGCATTTTTGGATGAATGGCTATGTCAACAAGCAAAATTGCCTTATTTGGGACGAGACCAATCCACATGAGGTTCACCAAGTGGCAATGCACCCGCAGAAAGTGACTATTTAGTGCGGATTTTGGTCCGGAGGCGTGATTGGTCCATATTTTTTTGAAAACGATAATGGTGTGGCCGTCACCGTCAATGGTGAGCGATACCGGTCGATGATAACCAACTTCTTTTGGCCTGAAATCGAGAATATGGATCTGGACAACATGTGGTTTCTACAGGACGGCGCCACACAGCACACGCTACGATGGAAGTTCTGCACGATCAAGCGCCCTTAATGGAAAACCCCTTATACATATATATATATATATATATATATATATATATATATATATATATATATATATATATATATATATATATATATATATATATATATATATATATATATATATATATATATATATATATATATATATATATATATATATGTCAAGTATTACTCTACCAGGTTGTTGGCTGGGGTTTCGATAGGAAGGACAAACTGACTCGAACATTGCACGTCGCCACCATGCCTCAAGTACCAGATGTCACTTGCATTCTATTCCAACCAATTTTCTACCACAAAATATTAAATGGAATGAAGTTCTGTGCAGGACACCAAAACGGTAAACTAATATATATACATATATATATATATATATATATATATATATATATATATATATATATATATATATATATATATATATATATATATATATATATATATATATATATATATATATATATATATATATATATATATATATATATATATATATATATATATATATATATATATATATATATATATATATATATATATATATATATATATATATATATATATATACATATATATATATATATATATATATATATATATATATATATATATATATATATATATATATATATATATATATATATACATATATATATATATATATATATATATATATATATATATATATATATATATATATATATATATATATATATATATATATATATATATATATATATATATATATATATATATATATATATATATATATATATATATATATATATATATATATATATATATATATATATATATATATATAATAATAATATAAGCCTTTATTCAGACACAGTGAGTATACAAATAAAATTAATCTAAAGACTATGTGAAGTCTGTGACACCGACAACCTGGTCTGTGTGCCTAAGATTGGCAAAGGCCTCCTCCATTTCTTTCCATTCCATCCTGTTTTGCGCTACTCTTGTCCATGTTTTCCCTGCTACAAGTTTAATTTCGTCTGCCCACCTTCGAAACTGTCTACCTCTTTTTCTTTTCCTATTTCTTGGGTACCAATACAGAATGCTTTTGTTCCATTTTTCGGGACCTCTAATTATATGGCCCGTCCATTTCTACTTAAGTTTCCTTATTTTTATTGTAACGTCTTCAATCTTCGTCCTTCTTCTTATGGTTTCGTTTCTTATTCTGTCAGTCTTCCTTATACTTAACATGCTTCGTTCCATTGCTGTCTGGCAGGTTCTAAGCTTATTGATTTGTGCCTTAGTTAGCGCCCAAGTTTGGCAGCCATAGGTTAGTACTGGAAGTATACATGTGTTGTATAACCTCATTTTGACGCTCGTCTTAGTTTCTTTGTTCTTCATTTTTTCCTTGAGCCCCCAGTAACATTTCCATGCTTTACCTATTCTTGTGTCGATTTCTTTTGACATTATGTCTGTCGTTGATATTTGCTGACCCAAGTATGTATACTCTTCCACAAACTCTATTGTCTTGCCATTTATAGCGATTGTGTCTTCCGATGAGTTTGTCATCGCTTTAGTTTTAGAGAGGTTCATAGTTAGACCAATTCTACGACTTTCTATTTCCAGGTCTGCTATCATACTTTGGAGATCATCAACCGAAGTGGCAAATAATATAATATCGTCGGCGAATCTTAAATGTGTTAGTTGTTCTCCGTTAATGTTTATGCCATACTGTTCCCAGTTCAGTTCTCGAAAGATTCCTTCCAATACTGCAGTGAATAGTTTAGGCGATAGCGGGTCACCTTGTCGCACTCCTCTGTTTATGTCGATATATATATATATATATATATATATATATATATATATATATATATATATATATATATATATATATATATATATATATATATATATATATATATATATATATATATATATATATATATATATATATATATATATATATATATATATATATATATATATATATATATATATATATATATATATATATATATATATATATATATATATATATATATATATATATATATATATATATATATATATATATATATATATATATATATATATATATATATATATATATATATATTAGTTTTATATATATATACACATATACAATAATTTAAACAAATAATTTTAATTAATTATTTTTGATAATAAACTTTTAAATCTAATAAACTCCCTTGTCACACAACACAGGTACTTCTCCGTGTAACGGCGACAGCGGCGGGGGTTTCCTTGTACATGTACCAGATTATAAGCCTGAACCAGATTTCTTCGGACCTGGCCAGAAAGCGCCAGGAGCTTTTTACGTGAAAGGAATAGTTTCTGTCACACTAAAGAGTGATAGAGAAGACGCCGTGGTGTGCGACCCCAACGGGTACACTGTGTTCACCGACGTGGCGAAGTACAGGGACTGGATACTGAATCATATGAAAAATTCTTGATTTACTTTGCAATATACTATATAATATAGTTTTAAGTTATTCTGTTTGTTTTTTAACTTCACGCTTTAGGTTCTCATGGTTACTGTGGTTCCACCATGGGAACCTAATGTAAAGACACTCCGTTCCCTGCTTTCCGCCATGTGTGAGGCACTGCGTGTTGAGTGGCGGAAGTTAACGCCGCTTGCTTCGATGCAAGAGCGAAGAAAGTGCAAATGTAACAACCCACACTTTCCAAATGGGATTCCAACCCATTCAGCGTCACAATAGTTCTCAATTTTTAAGTAAATTTATAAGTAATAATCATTTTTCGTCACAGTAAATCATGTTACTAATGTAAGGTTAATTGGTCCAGATACAATATTAAAATGTATTATTATTAATTATTATATACTATGTAATAAACTTTCATTGTCACATTAAAGATTATTACAGGAGTAAGTAACAGTTTCATTATTATTATTAATTTTATTAAAAGTATGGCCATAATAAAAAGCAACAGTTGTTTGACGTTTAAAAAGTAATGTGACAATGGTGAATATTGTATTGACGACGATGGTACCGAACGTTTTGTGTGGAATAAATTGCTGAATAACGAAATAATTGAGGTTTGATTGGGAAGTCCTTTACTAACATTTTACATAAATCTTTTTAAAATATATAAATGGATTGACCTTTGATCTTTTAACAATATCAAAGAGGCACGACTACGAGACCTTGCGTCAAGTTTTACCAAGTTTTTTAATATATTAGTTTAAGAGTTAACTTAATAATTAACTATTAGGAATCCCAATTCTGCGAGTATAAGTGTAAGTACTTTAATCAATGAAAAATTTTTAAAATATTATAAGAAGTTAAATAATATTGTTATCGACTATCATGGTAGTAAGGGGATTCTGTTCCACCACGCCATGAGAGTCTCTTAGTACGACCAGTTTAATATGAACTTCTAGTAATATTCATCTGGTTCTTTAACTGGGCTTAAGTTGTTCTGGTTTTGTATTTTCTTTTTTTCGTTCCTTATAAATTATATAGAGCTGTTTTAAAAAAATATTTACTTACAATAAGTTCCACGAAA
This sequence comes from Dione vanillae, assembly GCA_037178615.1. Lineage (NCBI taxonomy): Eukaryota > Metazoa > Arthropoda > Insecta > Lepidoptera > Nymphalidae > Dione > Dione vanillae. The sequence goes on from JAZFAU010000247.1 coordinate 735,293, forward strand.
GGCGACCAAAGCCATTTTGCGTACAATAAAAGGCTTTTTAGCTTCACGCTTTATCCCGCACATGGCAGGGTATGTACAGGGAACTGCATGAACTGTGGGAACCTAGTTTTAAGACACTCCGTTGCTTAGTCCCTGTTTTCTCTGTACCCGCTTTCCGCCTCTTTTGGGGCATTGCGTGTTGAGCTATTAAAATAATTTTATATTCATTTTTGTTATTTTCGCTTTAAATATATACTAAATTAGAGAATTCGGAGAGTCGTGTATAAGATAACGTTTACTTCGTTTTAATTAAAAAAACAACAGAATTGAGAGGATCTACGACAGTATAAACCCTTCTACAATATAATACATACTTACAATGTATTATACACGTTATTATTCTTGTACAGAGTAATTTTTTTGCTATTTGTCGTATTACGACATTTTAAAATGTTGCCAGTTCCAAAATAACTAAAATTGAAAGTAATTATTAAAATAACAAATAAATATAAATTAGGCGTTATTATTTTAATACAATTAATTTATGAATTATAATACACAATAATTTACAATATAAACATGTATAAATATTTGTTAATGACTGAGGACCGTCGTGGCGCTGAGGCGCAACGTCTGCCTGTAACGCGACGGTTTCTGGGTTCGATCCCCAGTCGGAGAAGATGGATTTTTCTATTTCCATTTTCTTCGCTCTAGAAACTAGGCAAAGCGCTGCGTTCAGTTCCGCCACTTAACACGCAATGCCTCGAATAAGGCGGAAAGCGGGGACGGAGAAAGCAGGAACTAAGCAACGGAGTGTCTTAACACTAGGTTCCTATGGTTCCTGCAGTTCCCTCTGCCTACCCTGCCATGTGCGGGATAAAGCGTGAAGCTAAAAAAAAAGAAAGTGAATGAAAAAATGTGTTTTAAAAATAAATTACATCTGTAAAAATTAACGACAAAAGTGCTTATTTACAATAAGAGATCTTTTAGTTGTTTTATATAAAAACATTGATCGTGATCTCTTCCAGACAGCTTTGAATGTCGTAGTTTTATAATAATAATATTAAATTCATCAAAGCGGGGACGGAGTAAGCAGGGACTAAGTAACGGAGTGTCTTAACACTAGGTTCGAATAGTTCCTGCAGTTCCCTCTGCCTACCCTGCCATGTGCGGGATAAAAGCGTGAAGCTAAAAAAAAAAAATTCATCACCCATCTTTATTATATCCACTAGGTACAAGTCCATACGTAAATTTTCAGTAGTTGCTTAGAAACGATAACATTACAGTCAAAATAAAGATTAAGGTATTAAATACGTAATAGTGTAAACAACACTAAAATAACGAAATTATTTATAGTTAGAATTAAAAATAAAAATGCTTGTTAGTTTAACAATTGCCTAGCTTAAATTAATGATTAATTTTTATTTAAGTTTTTCCAAATTTGGGTGTCAAACATTTAAGTATTTTAGTATCCAATCTCTATACTGTGCTACATCTGTGAATACGGTATATCCATTCGGGTCGCAAACGTTTGCGTCTTCTCTACTCAGGGTCATAGATACAATTCCCTTGACGTACCACGCGCCGGCGTCTATTGGTGCGACGTACGGATTGGTTAGTTTTGGCTCGTCATTTACTAGTACTACGTATCCACCTCCGCTGTCGCCGTTACAGGGTGTGCCTGGAAATGTGGTGATAATCATTTTTTTATTTATACATACATACATACATATAGATATATACACATCCATATATATCTACTTCCTCTATCTCTAGCGGTGTAGTCAGAGAGAACGCAGCGCCAAACGCTGCGGTCCCTGCATACCTCTTTCGCCTCGTCCACTGTCATTAATCTCATCATACACACTCTCCGGAAAGTCATCACGCTTTTCCCGTGATCTTCCTCCAGTATCTTCGATACTGTGTTTTCGAAAGCCAACTGAAGTCTCTTCTTACCATTCTCTTTTGGTTTGTGTATCTTTTTTTAATTTATTTTAATAGCTTCCGGCTTTTGTCCTGACATAACAGGGCAGGCAGAGGGAACTGCAGGAACCATATGAACCTAGTGTTAAGACACTCCGTGGCTTAGTCCCTGCTATCTCCGTCCCCGCTTTCCGCCTTGCTCGAGGCATTGCGTGTTGAGTGGCGGAACTCAACGCCGCGCTTTGCCTTGTTGCCAGAGCGAAGAAAATGGAATTAGAAAAATCTATCTACTCCGAGTGGGAATCGAACCCTCAAACCGTATCGTTTACAGGCAGATACTCCTCTGCGCTTTTTATTATACTTTTTATTTTTTATGTCAACACTAGTTAGAGTTAGAATATTCGAAATGTAAATATGTTTGCAACAGAAGTAATTTGAATTACATTTACTTTAGTAATGATAACGTTTGTTCGTACGTCATGTGCGTTTTTAGTTCTTCTCAGTAGAAATGCGGAACTTTCGAGCCGCTACAGTGGTAGTGACGTGGCCATTCAAATATTCTAAAGATTTGTCTACGTGTAAGCGCGACAGTTCACGGGATCAATTGTCAAGTGAGAAGTATGGATCATTTAACTTTCATTTTCTTCGTTCTGACGACTATGTAAACACATTTTTGTGATTTTTAAAGTGTTAATCCACACTGAGGATAGAAACATTTTAAAAAAAAAACGTATGAAAATTTTATCGCAGCGGGACTCGAACCCGCGCCGTCTTGTGAACCGTGTAAGCGCTCTCACCGCGCTTGCAAGAGAGCGCGGGTTTGAGTCCCGCTGCGTTCAAATTTTTATGTTTTTTTTAAGTATGTAAACACATGTTAAGTTCCACCACTCAATACGCAATATTTTTAAAGTACTAAGAAAGCAGAGAACGTATTGTCTAGTTACCTCTGCCAACCGTCCCATAAGCAGGTTAAAGCGTGGAGCTAATTCTATATAAATATCTTTATAAATCATTCATACCTCCTCTTACCCCGTACTGAGATCCCGCGCAGAACTTCTTCCCATTCAAGACTTGCGAGTAGAATATCGGCTGATACAAAATGCATGTAGGATCTGATACTTGAGGCATTGACGCTAATTGTAAAGTGTTTGACACATTGTCAGTTTTGTCAAAACCCCATCCAACTACCTAAATCATATATAGGTACTATTTAGAACATAGACATATATGTATATTAAGCGGGAAATAAAGACTTTTTTTTATGTCTTCACGCTGTATCCCGCACATGGCAAGATAGGCAGAGGGAACTGCGGTAACCATGGGAACTTAGTACTAAGACACTCTGTTGCTTTGTTCATGCTTTCCGCCTTTTTCGAGGCATTGCGTATTGAGTAGTGGAACTCAACGCCGCGGTTTGCCTAGTTGCCAGAGCGAAGAAAATGGAAATAGAAAAATCCATCTTCCCCTCATGGGAATCGAACCCACAACGCGTTTACAGGAAGACGGTACGCCTCTGCGCCACGACGGTCATCAATTTCGGTTTTTTTTAAAAAAACATACCACGCCTGTGACATCATAACTTGCAATGTGGTCGTAAATCCCATCGAACCAAAGACAAGCTGGTTGTACGTAGTTGTTGAAGCGAGCGTCTTTAGCTAACTTTAATATAGCTATGTCATTATCGAGACGCTTATAATAAAATTTCTCGTGCACAGTTATTTGTTTGACCTGAAAATTATTTAAAAATAGATATATTATTATTTGGTTTTATATATATTATCTCTATATATAATAAAACTTAATATTTTTAAAAATTAAATATTTTTACAAGACAAAATAAATAGGGTTGTTAAGAAATGAAAGAAGAGTAAGAATTGGAATAAAATTGTCTGTATGTTTGAATGCTTGTCTGCTTGCACACGCTATCTCCGGAACCACTGGACGGATTTTGATGAAACTTTTTTGTCGTATAGCTATTTGTCCTGGCTAACATATAGGCATATTTTTCTTTGGAAATTCGCTCTTTAAGGGGGTTAAAGGGGAGAGGTAAGTTTATATGAAACTCCGTCAGTTTTCAAGCTAATTCGATTACAATTATTACTTGGCTATTGGATTAGAAATTAAGAATGACGGCATAGAGATTTTTGGAAATTCTGCCTTAACGGGGGTGAAAAAGGGGGGTAAGTTTCTATGAAACTTCGTCAGTTTTGAAGCTAAATCGATGAATATTAAAGCTTTTTACGTGAATACTAAGCTTTTCTGCCCTTCGTTTTGTAATGGTTACGTGTTTAAAGAATCATAACGAGAAAAATAATCACTCAGTTCCATAAATAGATAATTAAAATCTTACTTTATTGTGTTTTAGCGGATTAGGAAATTTTACCTTATTAAAAAATATGTATAATATTTCACATAATATACTTAAAAAAAAATAATATAAAAATCATTTATTTCAGGTTTAAAAAAAATTAAAATCAGTTATGTCATAAAATACATTTATGATAATAATTTAAATGAGTAACCAAACCACAATATTAGTATTTAGTACATAACATTATCAAGATTGTATCGGTAAATATTACGAATTACTGAGTTTCATTTTTTAACTCGAGCATGGCACTAAAAAATATAATGTGCGTGCATTTAAAAACCGCGAGCGGAGCTGCGGGCAACATCTAGTTTATTTTTAGCTTCACGCTTTATCCCGCACATGGCAGGGTAGCAGAGGGCAACTGCAGGGACCGTGGGAACCTAGTGTTAAGACACTTTGTTGCTTAGCCCCTGCATTCTCTGTCCCCGCTTTCCGCCGTTTTCGACGCATTGCGTGTTGAGTGGCGGAACTCAACGCCGCTTTAATATATTATAAATTTTAATAATAATACAAAAATCAAGAAATACCTCAATAAGTTGACTCGTCTTTTCATCTTCGAACAAGTGATACTTCCCAAGAGCTACTAGATATAGATCAGGATTTGTAGGTTCACCGTTTACCGTTACACAATGAGCAGCTGTAAGAAAGGTAGAAAATGTACAAAGAACTACTTCAAAAAATATTTTTTTAAAGGTAGTTCATTAAAAATTGCATAGCGCTTAACTGGATTGCTAAATTCACAAATTACATGATCTCAGATTACCGGTATAGTCAACCGCTTCAATATTTCTTTAACCATTTGTTACATTTCTAAATTTGACTAAAGGTCCCTACTTATAAATCAGAGCCGATATTCCGATATTTTTTTTACGGCTGGTTCCACGGAGTGAGAAAAAGCCAAGGTATCAACACATGTGGCGTCATACAAGGTATCAAGTCATACGTCTCGTAGATTTTAATTATTTTAATATTTAATATATTTATTTATTGTTCTTTTCTTTATATATTTAATGTACGAATATATATTTCGATAACAATCTCTTTAGCATATAATAAAATGTAAATTAAAAAGTATTCACAAGCTTACTTCAAATATGCGTTAACTTACAACCTGACAATGCGTTAATTGATTTTTTTTGTCTTCACGCTTTATCCTGCACATTGCACGGTAGGCAGAGAGAACTGCACGAACCGTGGGAACCTGGTATAAAGACACTCTGTTTGCTTAGACCCTGCTTTCTGCCTTTTTCGAGGCATCGCGTGTTGATTGGCGGAACTCAACGCCGCGCTTTGCCTAGTTGTCTGAGCGAAGAATGTGGAAATAGAAAAATCCGTGTTCCTCAAGTGAGAATTGAACCCACAAAATGTCACGATTACAGGCAGACGGCACCTCTGCGCCACGATTTTTTTTGGTCCGCGTCAATTGATACCTGTTAAAATTATATGTTTCGATATAAGTGTTCCTCCTCCGAAGTAACTTCTATCTTTACGTTTAAATAGACCAGCGTGCCACGGCCACCAGCCCGCGTTCGTCGTAGATCCCGCAACAATTAAGGGTCTAGGATGCTTTTGGGTACTCAATTTTCTTCTGCCACAATATTTATCTGGTGCGTCAGGGTAATATTCAGACACCGCTATGTTGCCTTGTCCAAAGAAACCCTGTTAATTTGAGATAACTATTTTTTTTAAATGGCAATCTTATGTTTATTTAGAAATAGCTTTATAGGTGGGAATGTTTCACCCATCACTTTAGTATTGCTATAAAATTTATAAAATAGAGATTAGTTGCGGGTAACATTTATTGAGCGAGTGAGGAGCGCAGCGACGAGCGAAGCTCTCTGTTAGTGGGGGTCTATGCATTCTTTGTTCGCTAACTCCTCCTAGACCACTGAACCGATTTTGATCGGATTTGTTTTAAACGATCACTGTGGTCATGAGGAGTGCCAACATATATAAAAAACTGTGATCGGACATGTCCTTGAGGAATAATTGAGAAAAAACCAACAAAATTCGATTTTCATTGAAAATGCATTGGATTAGCTTGCGCGTGCAATTTGTTTACATTTAGTCGAGTTACGGCTCGATTCGAGAGCAAAGCTTTTGCCAAATTTGTCGTGTAGTAGTCCGATTTAGGCCATTTTTGAACAATTTTTCACTCCACATATAATTTTGCATACATTCTAATTCGGTTTGTCAAGAAAGTGTCTTTATTGTACCGCTTCCGCGCTCGCTCAATTGACAGGCCGGATGGGCTGAATACCTAGTTTTATAGGTTTCAATCAAAGTGTACTTTAATCGTCATTGGTTTCATAACAGCAAGTTGCTTAAAGCTTAATATTTTTCACATAAAAACAGAAAATACAATCAAGCTCTTATGGCTTTTAAATAATAAACAAACGTCATATACATATATATCGATTTTTCTATATATATGTTAGTTATCTGTGGCAGTCTAGCAAAAGACGCGATTGGGAACAAAATTATTATAAATATAGTACAAGTTTTCATTCAAACTTTAAAGTGATTTGAACTAAATGATTAAATTAGTCGATAGAGTTAAATTTGAAGCCTTATGTTGTATTCCAGTTCAGGTGAGGCAGAGGGAACCTATTGTTAAGACATGTCGTTTATGGATTCAACCATCACTGAGACAGGAGTTAAATCCATTTTTTACGCTCTGGTAACAAGGCAAACGCTCGGCGTTGAGTTTACACGCAGAGTTTTTAAAATGCGAAATGCTGCGAACGGATTGTCTTAACACTAAGCTCCTTCTACCTATGGTTCACTTAATATTTGTGAGTTTTTATATGAAAGAAAGAAACAATTTTTTTTTTCATACCAATAACGGCTTTTGGCATTTTTCCTCTCCATTAATTTTAAAACTGGTGATATAAGGCGGATGGTGAGGCGGTCTCTCGCCCTGTACGTAGAAAAGCGCTTGCGTGTTTGTCTTTGAAACATTTTTAAAAACAAATGTGAATATGTTGTCTATTAAATCTGGTTCTGACTTCAATTTCAAATCAACGTTATTGCCGTAACGTGAAGTTTCCTGAAATGTATGTAAAAAATATAAAAAAAATAGCATTACATAAGCAGAAAGTTCCAAAATCTGTCATTTATCTAACTTTTTTCACTATCGTGGCTAATGTGAATTTATCAGCAAATGTTTTAGGATAGGACAATTATGCAAAAGTAGGGCAAAAAGGCCAATAGTAGGGCAATTATGGCAAAAGTAAGGCAATGAAGGCAAAAGGAGGGCAATAAGGCCAAAGGTAGGGCAATAAGGCTAAAGGTAGGGCAAAAGTAAGAGTATTCCATTGAAGCTTCGAATCTATAGTAATACACTGTTGATATGCTACGTTAAGCTTTTTGGTAGATAGTTGCCTTCAATATTTTTTATGTATTTTAAAATAACATTGTAATTTTAAATATATATGAAAAGATGTGTGTTTATTAAAAGGTAAATAAATTTAAGTAATAATTTTGTATTTATTTGTTTTGTTTTGTTAGGACCGTCGTGGTACAGAGACGTAACGCCTGTTAACGCAATGGTTTGCGAGTTCATTTCCCACTCGGGAAAAATCTAATTTTTGGTTTCTTTTTTTTTTGACGAAGTGCTTTAACTCTAGGTTCCAACGGTTCTTGCCGTTATTACCTACCCTGCTTGTAATGGGATAAGGTGTGAAGCTAAATAGAGATTTTGTTAATGATAACACGCTTTGTTCTTTGAAGGAAATATTCTTTCCAGTCTATTTTAAACATATCAAACAATGAATAATTGTAAATTAGTAGTAGTTTCTTGCGTCAGTTCTTCTCAGGTCTGAGGTAAAAATGTTTAATCAATTGATAAAATTTTTGACGTTCAAAAAATTTATCATGTGCGAATAAAAAACTACATATATAGAATAAATGTATATAGTTATATTATGACTATATAAGTCATATATATATATATATATATATATATATATATATATATATATATATATATATATATATATATATATATATATATATATATATATATATATATATATATATATATATATATATATATATATATATATATATATATATATATATATATATATATATATATATATATATATATATATATATATATATATATATATATATATATATATATATATATATATATATATATATATATATATATATATATATATATATATATATATATATATATATATATATATATAACTATACGTAAATATAAATTAAAAACATAATTTCGGAGAGAACATAGTATGGAGGCTCTCCGTTCTCCGCGTGCCATTCGATTACATTAAAAAACAATATTATATTAAAAAAGAAACTATACTTACAAGAGTAACAGTTGGTTCCGAGTCAAATTGAACAGTTATTTCCGCCCCATCTTCAATAACTTGGTTTATCCACACATAATAGCTAATAGGTATCGATGTATCGTAAGTAACGACTAAATCAGAGTTATTTGCACAAAAATAATCATAAAATTCTGGTAAACTGTGTTTTAAAGAAACAGTTTCGAACCAAGGAGGTAAATTATGAACTTTGTCGATGAAAATTAATAATATTATTATTTTTAGAGCACTATTAACTCGCGCCATGTTGTTTTCTCAGTGATTATATTGATCGCACGTCCGAGCTTTGCGATTTCTTAAATAATATTGCAATAAGTATATGTTATCTATGCTAATGTCATAAAAGCGTACACTTGTATGTATGTATGTTTGTAGTAAGCTCTCAATGTAACTGGGTTTTGTGATAACCTTTCAAGTGATATGAATGAAATCTTAATATGTCTAAGAAATTATTTTTCATTGGTTTTAATAACAAATATCTAAGAAATTCGGTTATTTTTATGAATTATGTTGGGAAAGGTTCTATATTTTTTTGAGCAGAAGCTTTGTTTTTGATTGTTTACTTGTTATTTTTTTTAAACATTGTCACTATATATCTATATCTTTTTGACATTATTTTCAATAGGAAGTAAATAGAATTTAGTTATCTTCTTTAATTTTTAACGTTGAACTCTCGACAGTAAATTTCTTTTCTGGGAACTATAAAGTTATTGAACCCGTGACTATAGTTTATTGATTACGTGACATGGAAATAGTGTTCGAAACGTTGAGTTTCCAAAAAAAGATAAATATAAAAAACAAGATTACCGTTAAATTTAAGATACAATTTGGTTTTAGTTAAAAAATTTAACTTAATCTTTTTTTTATTAAATAAAATTATTAAATAAGTCTACATTAGTCTTATATAGTCTACGTTAAAAACATATAAATAGATTTATAAAAAGTTAAAGTACCAGTTAGTTGAGGCAGCGGGGTGTGTTAGTTGCAGTACCGGTTATTGATTAAAATAGTCAGCACGAAGACTGGTTCTTCTTAATTTTATCGTTATTTTAATGAAATCGAATTATGTACTTAATTGTTTTTTAAAATGTATTCCTCTTGGAGTATCCCAAAAGAAAAAAAAACTGAAATGTTAAAAAATATATTTATTTCACTCTTTACAAAAGCGAAGCCTTTACACTAATTATTGCGAAACAGACGTTGCAGAAGCTTTTGTGTGGGTCTGGATTCCATAAATCTGTATTATAGATCTGATATTATATATATATATATATATATATATATATATATATATATATATATATATATATATATATATATATATATATATATATATATATATATATATATATATATATATATATATATATATATATATATATATATATATATATATATATATATATATATATATATATATATATATATATATATATATATATATATATATATGTATATATATATGTATATATATATATATATATATATATATATATATATATATATATATATATATATATATATATATATATATATATGTATATATATATGTAAATATTCTTTATTATGTATATAAATATTCTTGAATAGTGTATATGGGCATTATGACTTATTATCTTCACAGGATAAGAAATTAAGTATACCTACATACTTGTGTAACCTGTTTTAATATTTAAAAGGTGGTATGTAGAGTTGTATTTTAAATTTATTTATATATATATATATATATATATATATATATATATATATATATATATATATATATATATATATATATATATATATATATATATATATATATATATATATATATATATATATATATATATAGATATATATATATATATATATATATATATATATATATATATATATATATATATATATATATATATATATATATATATATATATATATATATATATATATATATATATATATATATATATCTATATATATATATATATATATCTATATATATATATATATATATATATATATATATATATATATATATATATATATATATATATATATATATATATATATATATATCTATATATATATATATATATATATATATATATATATCTATATATATATATATATATATATATATATATATATATATATATATATATATATATATATATATATATATATATATATATATATATATATATATATATATATATATATATATATATATATATATATATATATATATATATATATATATATATATATATATATATATATATGTATATACTTAGTCTTGCCATAAATATTGTTATAAAGAAAAGCACGATTTTTTTTTTATACGTAACATTTATTCCTTTCATAGTGAGTTAGTTTAATACATCAATATATAACTATTAAAAATATACAATGTTTATTCGAAGTGGTCCCCATTGGCTGCAATACAGTCTTTTAAACGTTGAGGCCAGTTATCAATAGCAGCACGAACTCTTTCTAGAGGAAAATTCTTCACTGCCAACCGAATGGATCGTTTTAGGGACTCCAAATTATCATGGCGTTTAGAGCAAGCCTTACTCTCTAAAACTGACCATAAATCATAATCCAATGGATTTAGGTCAGGACTTGACGACGGCCAGTTTTCAGTGCTGATAAAGTCCGGAACGTTAGTTTTCAACCAAGATTGGGTGGATCGAGCTCTATGACCCGGTGCCGAGTCTTGTTGAAAGCACCATTCTTTGTTATTGAACATGGTGTTAGTTAAAGGCTTAACTACCGTCTCAAGAATGGTATTTTGATAAACTTGTGCCGACGTTTTAATACCTTTTTCACAAAAATATGGCTCAGTCACCCCTTCATAGCTAACACCCCACCAAACCATCACTGAAGTGGGATAATGCCCACGTTGTACTCTGTTTACTAATTGCGAAGCTTCTTTAGAGCTTCCAGCATAAATACGGTCATTTTGTTTATTAAAATACTGCTCAATTGTAAAAATTTTCTCATCCGTAAACAAAATTTTTTTGTGACCTCCCTTTGCGTACCGCTTAAGTAGTTGTTTGGATTTTACCACCCTATTCTTCTTTAAATTATCAGTTAAGAAGTGACCAGTACGTCTCTTATAGGCTGCAAGTCCTAAGTCATCTTTTAATATACGCGACATGGTTCTAGGAGCTATCTTCATCTCCCGAGATAAAATCTTTTGCTTACGGACAGGATTTCTTCGAATTCTTTCCCTAACTGCTTTAATCACCTTTTTCACACGAACGGTACGTGGACGGCCAGATCTTTTTCTGTCACAAACAGAGGAGGTATCATTGTACCTATCAATAGCCCGGTAAACAAACATTTGACTAATACCAAGCGGGTGGAGGGTTTTAAAAATTGCACTTTTCTCCACACCTACTTTATGTAAGGCAATCACAGCGATTCGGTTCTCTTTATCACCCCACTCCATTTTAATATAACAAAATATTTAACAATATAATGGCGCGAAAATAAGAAAACACATCAAGCAATCATATAAAAATGACAGATTCCAAATTCAAACGTAATATTTTCTTTTTTTGAATAGTAACAGTATTTATGGCCAGACTAAGTATATATGTAAATATTCTTTATTATGTATATAAATATTCTTGAATAGTGTATATGGGCATTATGACTTATTATCTTCACAGGATAAGAAATTAAGTATACCTACATACTTGTGTAACCTGTTTTAATATTTAAAAGGTGGTATGTAGAGTTGTATTTTAAATTTATTTATATATATATATATATATATATATATATATATATATATATATATATATATATATATATATATATATATATATATATATATATATATATATATATATATATATATATATATATATATATATATATATATATATATATATATATATATATATATATATATATATATATATATATATATATATATATATATATATATATATATATATATATATATATATATATATATATATATATATATATATATATATATATATATATATATATATATATATATATATATATATATATATTATATATATATATATATATATTATATATTGATTACATCATGTTCTTATTAACAACTTGTTGAATGAATTGTAAGGTGATATAGAAAGACGTTAGTATTTTGCTCGTGACTTTGTTTTCGGATAAGATATTTTTATTACGATATAAAAAGAAAAAAAATGTGATTTATATCATTGAATGTGATTTCTTGTAGTACTTATTTATGTTTTTCTTACGGTTCTTTTTAAAAGTTTAACAACTTTTAGGGAATGTAAAGAGTATTACTCTTTTTATCTTAGGTCAAAGTAACAATGAATGTAAAAAAAATAATGTCAGAATTCAGTATGATTTATTTTAATTCTATATATTATGTATTAATATTAATATAATTATTATTTTAGATAAGATAGAGCAAAAGTTCAAAAGGGTACAACAGACCAAATGTCCGTAGCATTATTTTTTTAATTTTTTTTTAGTTTCACGCTTTATCCCGCACATGGCAGGGTAGGCAGAGGGAACTGCAGGAACTATTGGAACCTAGTGTTAAGACATTCCGTTGCTTAATCCTTGCATTCTCCGTCCCCGCTTTCCGCCTTTTTCGAGGCATTGCGTGTTGAGTGGCGGAACTCAAGTGTCTGTAGTGTTGATTATATTTAAAAAAAAAAAATGGTATTTGTATTAAAGGATATGTTTTTAAGTTAGAGGCTTCAAACGTTTCAAATGTTTGTCAAGTAAATACAATTGGCTAATGAGTACAGTTAATTAATATCGGCCATATTTTTTACCAAACGGCCTTTTTTTAAATCTTTTAATTGGTGCCAAAAGTAAAATGCTATGTCAAAATCTCGCCTCTCTAAGTGTGCGCAGTTAAAACGCTTCTACAAATAGTATATAACTAGCTGACCCGTGCCCACTTCGTTGGGCATAATCTTAATAATCATTTTTTAGTACAGAGTGTTATGTTTTAATTTCTAACTGCCAAAAGGTGAGTTATACGTAGGTATAGTTTGTATTTGCATGCTAATACAAAATTCGAAAGTAACTCTGTCTGAAAGAAAAAAAAACACCTTTTCTGCGGGATTTGCAATAAACGAATCCCATGAGTACCAAGTGATGGGAAAAATTACTCTGGTTATGGTAATTTTAATTGTTCAAAACTTCTCTGTAAACTATATTGGTTGTAATGTTACCATTTGGAAGTAAAATATATTGTCTATCAGGAGATCCAACCCGAGATAAGCCAACATATAACTGTCCATGGGAAAGACACGGCTTTCTCATGTCAATGCCCACCACCAAGAGAATGTACCTTATATAGTGTAACCTTGGGACTTGTTAATAGTGAGGGCAAAAGAGATCTGCACTAAAAACTGTACCCTTTTAAACGGTATGGGTAAATCAGTGGGAATCATGGGTATATATTAATTAATAGGAATACATAAGAGAATACACATGTTTCACTCCATTATACGGCCTCCAACTCTAAATATAAGTCAACTCCTGTTTAGCACGTTGTGGACTACAACTTACATTACCTTTTACCTAAGTTACAATGGCCTATTGTCAACTACTCATAAACAATTAGAAAGTATCGTTTTTCCCGATGCAAGGCCGTTAGTCGTTGAGGAGCTGTTCTGGAACTCCATCATCAGCTAGACTTCATCATATGCATGTTGACTAATATCAATTGCTTAGCGAATATGTTAAAGAAATAGAACCAAACCCGTAAAACAGTTATTTATTATTAAGTTCTCATGACCATTTGTGGTCTTCATCAACAGTTCCACTTCATCAAATGTTATTTTTCGTGAGAAAATGACCAAGATTCTTTGAAAAAAACCGAAATCACTATAGGTGTGCCTATAAAATTTAAGGAGATCCCTCGTTTTCAGGATCCCATCACCAGATTTTTTATATAGCCTATGACACTCAGCAATAATGTAGCTTTCTATTGGTGAAAGAATTTTTAAAATCGGTTCAGTAGATCCCGAGATTACCCCTTACAATTTACAAACACACAAACTTTACCTCTTTATATAATAGTATAGATGATTAATCACAGAATATATAGACATCCAGTTCCACCGTTCTTCATACAGCTTGATTGATTCCTTAGACATTTTAGTTAAGTGTAATTTTATACTTTTTGCGCGTAAGTCACCTTGAAAGTAGAACGTTATGGCATATTTGTATATAACCACACCTTATATATTTGTATTAGTTGACCGAATTTCTGAGAAAAATCACATACTTCTATGGACAAATTTTATATTATTTTAGTTAAGCTAAAGAGGACCGTCACGGCGCAGAGGCGTAGCGTCTTCCTGTAAGCGCGACGGTTTATGGGTTCGATTTCCACTCGGGGAAGATGGATTTTTCTATTTCCATTTTCTTCGTTCTGGGCACTAGGCAAAAATGGGGCGTTGAGTTCCGCCACTCAACACGCAATGCCTCGAATAAGGCAGAAAGTTGGGACGGAGAAAAAGCAGGGACTAAGCAACGGAGTGTCTTTACACTAGATTCATACACAACTGCAGTACACAACTGTACTTACGCCGTGAATTTTAAGAACTATTTAATATCAAACATTGACACTAGGTTTCTCTCTGTGTAAAATTGTAAAAAAAATAACTTACTAATAATAGGAAATCTCAAAAATAGAGAGATGGAGAGTTTGGGAGAGATGTTGTATTCGGAATAAGTGATAAGTTACATACAAAATAGATTTAGAAAAGCTATCTAGAACTTAACACTGTATAAATTCCGATAGTAAACCCACATTGTCTCTAGAGAGGATATAGTAACTTTATAAAGTTCAAATTTTATAATTTAATTGATTTTATAGGTAAATTTATTATTTCACTGTGGGAAATACGTTTACGTAATCAACGACCTCTAATCGTTTCACCTTTGTGTATTACTCATCAGCTTTCTAACTAATTCATATGTATATACAGTATTCTCTATGATCGATCCTTTTGTTACTTTTTAACGTGTTTTCCATATTAAGAAAAGGTTCCAAGGTATACGGCACATCGCAGGGTAAGCAGAGAAAGTAACTGTAGGAACCTAGTGTTAAGATGACGTATCTTAACACTAGGTTCCTACCGTTACTTTTAACGATTTCAATTTTTTGCATGTTGTGGCATTGTGTTTCGAGTTTCGAAGCTCAACGTTGTGCATATACCTATATGTTACCATAGCGAAGAAAATTAAAGTAATTCATTCACTCCAAGTAGAAATCGAACCTACAACTGTCGCGTTCAAAGGCAAATGCTGTGCCGCTCTCATATTTAAGTATATATTAATATAGATCTATATTTATTAAAAAATAAAAATATCATTTTGGCACTAAACTTTATTATAATTTATAAATAAATAAATAAGCAATTTTTAATGTCATTCTAAAAAGAAATCTAAGGTCTTAACGCGTTTAAACCTCCAAGATGACCTTCGTCCCTTATCCTCTGAAGCCTTAACCTCTCTTCTGCATAACCGTCGATGCCCAAACCAAGTCTTTCTATAAGTTTCTCTCCTTTGTCTCCATGTAATTCTATGAACTGCCTTCTTCGCCTCAAAGATATGTTTGGGTCGAAAATCCAAGGCTGTGTCTCATGAATTACGGGAAATCCAATCAAATTAGTTTGAAGAAAAGTTCCTATAGGACCCGCCGGTTCCGATGATATATGCTGATGAAGAAAGCAGAGGCAGAGTAGAGTCTGAAAACATACACATTCATATATATTTATATATTATATATTTATATATTTATATATTTATTTATTTATTTTCCACTTAGAATCAATAGGATGATCACTTGTGTACGTCAGATAGAGCGAACGGTGGAGTGTCAGAGGAGCCAAATTTGATAATAAATATCGAATTGAGCCCCTTTGAAACCTACACCACGATTTAAAACTAAAATAACACAATGTACATATACATATACATATACATATACATATACATATACATATACATATACATATACATATACATATACATATACATATACATATACATATACATATACATATACATATACATATACATATACATATACATATACATATACATATACATATACATATACATATACATATACATATACATATACATATACATATACATATACATATACATATACATATACATATACATATACATATACATATACATATACATATACATATACATATTCATATATGTATATTTACGAATAAATTAGTTTAACAGAATAGTTATGGATTTTTCTATTTTCAATTTTTTTCGCTCTGAAAACTGAAGCAAAGCGCGGCGTTGAGTTCCGCCACTCAACACGCAATGCCTCGAAAAAGGTGGAAAGCAGGAATCGAGAAAACATTGACTAAGCAACGGAGTGTCTTAACACTAGGTTCCTATGGTTCCTGCAGCTCCCTCTGCCTACCCTGCCTTGGGCGTGATAAAGCGAAAAGACGAGAAACGAGAAGTTTAATAGTATTAATTTCTTAAATTTTCGTATCAATTAATCTTTTGAATTTTCTAAGATGCCACTGTAATATATATACATATGTCTTGCACACACGTTTCTCAATTAGTAGTTCTGCTCTACTTAAGTAAAAGGACAGTGATTTAAATCTACAGCACTATGTAAGTATTTATATATAAATGCTATTGAAACCATTAAAAATTTTAAACTAATACTTTCGTTTATATTATTTTAGTTTGTTATTTTTTTTGTGTCCACAGTATTGATTGATTTATTATTGCGTTTTTTCAAAATCAATGTCGTACACATTCTCATACATTCTATTTTCAATATTCGTTAGATCCGGGGGAAATATTGTCAAGGTCTGAACGTAAGCTATATAACTACAACAACTACAACTACAAGTTGTTTTATATTATGTTATTTTTCACACACATACATATATATATATATATATATATATATATATATATATATATATATATATATATATATATATATATATATATATATATATATATATATATATATATATATATATATATATATATATATATATATATATATATATATATATATATATATATATATATATATATATATATATATATATTAAAGAACGTGATATCTCTTCCAAGTCGGTTACGGTCGCAACATGAGCCTTGAGTTTCAAACGATCGTTGCTGAATACAAATCAAGTACACGAAATGCAATAAAGTAATTATAGTCTAAATTATACTTCTATACTTATGTATGTAGAGACCTTTATGGTGGAGTAGCACTTAACAAAATAGTGGGTTTGATTCTTCTTCTTTCTTTTTTGGTTTCATAGTGTATCCCGTACATAGCATCAAAGTTAGAGGGAACCCTAGGAACCATAGGAACCTAATGTTCACTTCACTTTCCGCTTTTTAAGAAATTGCGTATGGAGTGGCGTAACTCAACGCCGCGCTTTGCCTTATTAACAGAAAATGAAAATAATTAAAATAATATGTTCCCTCCTAGTGCAAATCGAACCCACAAATCGTCGCGTTAACTCTGCGCCACGACGATCCTCCATTCTTAAGTTCTTCTTTCATTTATTTACTAATTTTATATAGAATATTCTCCGTGCCATAATTACTTTCATTTTTCGTGAAAAAAATAATCAATGTAGGCCGACGGGAAGTACTTATAGAATATGTTTACGAGCCGAATTTTATATGTGTTTATTTATATCTGAATAAGTAGTTTGATTTTTAATATTAGGAGACTACAACAGCCTAGATACGAGCATTTGTCGTAATTTAAGTATAATTTGACGTTAACTTTAAGACAATTATCTTGATTGACAAGCAGAGGGAGAAATGAGATTTTATATAGCCGAAGGGTTTCATTTAATGCCATAGAAAAGCATAAAATAACATTAATATGGAATATTACAAAATTTGTAGAATAATAGAGTAACAAGAGGACCAGTGTTTGATTGTAAACGCGAGGGTTGGGGGTTCGATTCTCAACTAGGTAAAAAAAAATTCAGTTGGTCTCATAAAAAGGAAATGAATCGATTAATGATTAATGTATGTAATTTTGTTCATTTATTGTATACTAAATATTATTTAATAACAGCAATACTACTATGTAAAGGTGTAAACAGCAAAAGGTTACAAATGTGAGGTACATACTTAAAAGTATTTTGCATATTATTGGTCTAGGAGATAGTGAGATTGAACGCTAAGGTGACTAAAAATTGTAGATAACTCAACGATCAGTACAGTAGTTAAAATTGAAATAATAAAAATTGTGTTTATATCTCATTATTTTGAAATTATAGTTCTTTAGAAAATGAGTTTATTTAATGACCCAATGACAATTTTCCTTTTTTTTTTTTTAAAAAAAGTATTTTAGTGATTATTATTATACTATTGCTTTTAAAGCCACGAAGTAGTTAACTTAAATAGAAAATGACTTTGATTATATACAATAATTACCTCATCAATTCACTATTTTTCTTTACCCACATTCTTCACAAACAAATTCTTATTATTATAATAACTTAAACTAAAATGACACTATAAAACACTTAATTAAAAAAAAATAAAAATTAAATTAAATCACACTAAAATAACTTAAATTAAAAAAAAATAAACTTACAAATATAAATCTCATTTTTCACGGCACGACTGACCCGAGTTTCGTGTACAGCAACTCTAACTACCTGTTGCCTAACGACGTAGATACTTAAAGTGGAATCGTTTGATAATATTGCAAAAGAACTATTACCATTTGTAAAATAATAGAGTAACATGAGGAGTAGTGTCTCATTGTAAACGCGAAGGTTCAGGGTTCGATTCCCAGGTAAGTAAAATCAAATATATTCTGATATATAGTGTTTGGCACTAAATTGCTTTTGCAATTGCTTTTCTTCTAAATGAATGAATGAATCAAATAAAAAGTAAAATAGTATTTATTACTAAACTTTAAATGTATTTCCTGTATATATATATTAGATATCTCTTGATTTTGTTATAGATGATTATTTAAACTGGACCTCTTTTAAAACATGCATTCTTCAACTGTGTAATTATTCTCTTTTGTGGGTTCTCCATTCAACATGACATTGGCAAAGTGAATTGTGCTCAACTGCTACGTTCGGAACGCTATAAATAAAAAGAAGAAAAGAATCTAGTAAAAGAAGCTTTGCGTTGCTTCTTTACTTGTTTTTTTTTTTATTTTTTTTTACGCTTTATCCCGCACATGGCAGGGTAGGCAGAGGGAACTGCAGGAGCCGTGGGAAGCTAGTGTTAAGACACTCCGTTGCTTAGTCTCTGCTTTCTCCGTCACCGCTTGTTTAGAATACGTAAATATAGAAAAAGCTGTTTTCGTTTGTCTATACTCTCAAAAATTCTACTTATCTTATAACAATATTCACATAAATCATTCGAAAAAATAAAATTTATATTCAAATGTGAATGTAAACTTTATTCTTAAATGAAAACTCTCTCTGAGGTTCCATATGTGAAAGATAAAACCGAAACTCTATTACTACGCCTCCGCTGTCTATTTGTTACCACAGTATATCTCATAAATTGTTATAGCTAGAAAGCTATAATTTTCATAAATACAAATAATTAATATTATAATTTTAAAATATAATTTTCATAATTAAAAATATATAAATAGGGGGCGTGTTTATTATAAAACACGTTTTTTTTACACTTTAATGTCGGAAAAATACCTTTATACCTACATATCTTGATATAGGCACTATAGTAATCCTCAGTAACAAAATCATACATATTTTTGTAGCTTCACGCTTTATCCCGCTAATAGCAGGATAGGCAGAGGACAAGGACCGCGGTAACCTAGTGTTAAGACACTCTGCTCCTTTCTTTCCTTTCGAGGCATCGCGTATTGAGTGGCGGAACTCAACGTCGCTATATAAATCTATGATTTTTAAAATATTTGCCTATTTCTTTAATAATAAATAAAATTATAATAATACTATTTTATCATTCATATTTCTCCTATAACGTATTCATTAAGGCCCAGAACTGAGTAGTACTTGCTTATTTACTGTTCGTTCCGGTCTATTTATTGTGAACGAAGTATTTTTACCTTACCTCATATATTATCTAACTTTCTTAATTTGTATAATTTTAAACCAGTTTCATGTTATTTAAGTATTAAATAATGTCTTATGGAGAAAAATATTTATAAATTTTAACCCGCGTAAAACTTTATATTAAAAACACAACAAGTGGTATAAAGCATATAAGAATTTCGATGCAGCATGATAAAGAACGCATGGCTCAGTGGTTAGAGTATTAGGACAGTTGCCAAGAGGCGCGGGTTTATATCTGGCATCGTTCAAATTTTTATGTTTCCTTTAAGTATTTAATCTATCCGTAGTGTCTATTAACACTTGAAAAAATATAAAAATATTTATATAGATATTTTCATAGTTTCACATATATTTCTCCCTCCGTTAGCCGATTTTCTATCAATTTTCGACACATTGCGTGTTGGAAGATGGAACACAACGTCACGCTTTCCGCTGCTCACAACTGTAAGGCAGCTGCATTACTGCGGCGCTGTGCCACGACGACCTTGTCGATGAACTTATTTCCAAAGGATAACAAAATTTTACTTGCCTTAATATTAAATTATTATATACTTGTTTTAAATATTCAATAATTGCGACACAAAATAACAATGGGCTTGTAGTAAATATTGCAAAGTTAGCTATTACCATAAATGTCAATTTTAAAAAATGAAAATGATATGAACTCGGGGTCAAAATAAAATCTTTAAAATAACATGCGTCTCCATACCACTTTGTCATTGGAGTACAGTGTAATGTGATGAAATCATGCGTATGGTTTAAAAAATAATAACTATGGGAGACAAAGAGTGAGAGTCGTTTTAATTTTCCTTACAAATAAGTCCCCTGAAGTCGTCCTAAAGTCAGTAGAGAAAAAAGTAAGCCCGCTATAACTGTAAATTATTGAAAAATTTAAATTAAAAAAAATATACAATTTTATATCATGCATGACATCATTTAATCTTTAATACTACTCATATAGATAGATAATCTACCTCCATTAATATAGGTAGATAATTTTATATAGGTAGATAATGTACCTACATTATCTATGTTATTATAACCATAACAAATTTCACGCCTCATGAGGTGGAAAGCAGGGAACGGAGTGTCTTAACACTAGGTTCCCACGATTCCTGCTGTTCCCTCTGCCTACCCTGCTATGTGCAGGATAGAGAGTGAAGCTAAAAACAAAATAAATTTAAACTAAGATCTTATTATTAAATATCTTTTCTAAATTGCCATTATAAAAATAATGTTATGTAAGTACCTATGTTTATGGCGAATTAGTACTTGACCTTAGTCAAAACGTGAGGTCGTCAATGCTTCAATGTCGATATTCAGACATTATAAGAGTATACTTCAAGCGTTTGTTTAATGTTACCTCTATAATAAAATGAATAAAATGTGCCACATATTATATTGACGACCGTCGTCGCGCAGAGGCGCAACGCCTGCCTGTAACGTGACGGTTTCTGGGTTCGATTTCCACTCGGGGAAGATGGATTTTCCTATTTCCATTTTCTTCGCTCTGGCAACTAGGCAAAGCGCGGCGTTGAGATCACGCAATGCATCGAAAAAGGCGGAAAGTGGGGACGGAGAAAGCAGGGACTAAGCATGGAGTGTCTTTACACTAGTTTCCCACCTTTTCTGCAATTCCCTCTGTCTATCCCGCCATGTGTATCCCACACATGATGAAAGCGTGATGGTAAAAAAAAATATTATTATCCCTTTCTAAATACAAATGCGAAGTAGAATTAAGCTTGTTTTTACAACTGTAAGGTTATAGTGAAACGGAGAGTTTTATATCTACAACAAAAGTCAGCTTAAATTTTTATTTAAAGTAAATATGAGATATATCTGAATCTGAATCTGAATGTATATAGTCATTTTAGTTATCACTATTTTGATAGATATTAAAATTAATATCTTTGTCTGTGAATAAGTTTCATTATCATCAATAATTAAAGTTATAAAAACATAATATGTACTGTTCTGTTCTTCGGTAATGGCGAAAATATATGTATATTATACACAAAAAAACATCATGATAATAAAAAAAAATATCTATATTATTGTTACTTTCTAATATAACCTAACCTACCTAACTATTTTCGGTTTACTTAACTGCCAAAGATTTACATAGTAAAATAAATTTTTGATTTTTATGTAATATTTATTTCAATAAAATAATATTGCTATAGCTTGTATATAAATATTTTAATAGTATGACTTTAAATATATAAAGATAATATATATTTTTTCTTGTAAAAGAAATGTTCGTTTCCAAAACAATTCGGAACGCAACTTTTTGCCATTAGAATACAATTTTGACGGTTGACATTAACTGTCAAGTGTCAGCTTGGAATGTGTATATTGTATACGGCTTTGGTAGTTGATCTTTGAAATTGTTACTTTTAAGATTTTTAAAACGTCTATTCAATTAATATTTTCTTAAATAGGTATGTCGGATGACGGAGAAATAGAATTCTTGGATGAGGACGCAGATATTGTCCAACAATGCGTACAAAATGTTGATGAGCCCATTTTGAAACCTGTTATTGAAACTACTCTACTTGTAGAACGCGTTAAAAATGAGAAACCAAGAAGGAAAAGAAAGAAAGAAGAAGATTCAGATTATGATCCATCAGAAGATATAATACAGAGAAGCAGGAAAAAACGACAGCAAAATTTCCCTCGACAAGGTGCATCTCGTGGACCTGGCCGTCCACCAAATTCATCTTACTTAATCAGAAATGATGTAAAAGAAGTGCGGAAAACGAAGAAATATGTTGCAAAAGGGAATTTCTTTGACCGCAAGAAACTTGATATAAAAATTCCTGATTACGACGATCCATTGTGTTTACCAGTCCGTGCATTGAAGAAAGACGAATGGGATGCGAGAAAACTTAGAAATTGGAATAACCTCTGCCTGGATAATTTTAAAAACTATGATAATCTTTTAAGAGCAGAGAAGGAACCTACAGTATCCTCTAAGAGAACTGTAGTTTTGCGGAACATGTTTAATAAAATGACAGGTATAAATTATTTTTTCTTTTCCAAAGCTGTTATTATATAATGATTTTATTTTATGTAGTTGATAACCAAAAACAAAACCATTTTGTTTCATTTTGTAATGAGATTGGTGAAAAAAATATTTTCAGAATGTTAAAGGGACAGGTAACCATCTACAATTCTAATAAATAATCTATAATAAAGAAACCAACTTAACAAAATTACTTAATTTTACAGGTAAAGTTGAAACAACAATGTATAGCAAAATATGTGTTGAAAACAATAAAGGAGATAAAAAATCTGAGGTCATACAATCAGTTCTACCTAAATACCGAGAGAAGAAAGTTTTGAATAGCTTTAAGCTGATAGAAGGCAAAAAGCGAAGACCATTCATCCAAAGGGATGAAGTGTTGTTAAATAAAGAAGTGAATAAAGATGTTGAAACTCTCGTAGTCTATAAACCTGAGGAGAAATTGTCTCTTATATATAAAATGTTTGAGAGGAAAAGGTTAGTTATTGTCACTGCTTTATTTGTAAATAGTTTTTATATATTTAATTTATATTATATTTATTATATTTATTTAATAAGTATATATATTAAAATGTAATAATGTAACTTGACATTTCCTTAAATTTTCTTTATTATTTTATTTCCATTTATGCCACTCAATACACAATGCTTCAAAAGGTGGAAAGGAAAGTGGAGAAGGGAGCGTCTTAACACTAGGTTCCTATGCCTACCCTGCTGCAATTATGAGAGTAGCTATAATTGTATAATTTGATATTAACAATATTTTTTCACACTTACAGTGAAGATATAATAGATAAAGATGACGAGGATAAAAAATACTTGAAAGAAATTGCAAGTTGTAAGATATGTGCTCCTTGCTATCAAACTTCTTGGAGGGGATTTAAAAAAAGTGATAAAAGTAAGTAAAATAAAATAATCAAAACTGTGCCTGACCTTTCAAAAGCTCAATATATTTATCTATTTTTATGATTTTTAATGAGTCAATCCAGACTAAAGATAGCAAAATACTTTAGAAAGACATAAAAAATAGAACACAGCAGAATTTCTAATTAAAATCTTTCGGAAACCGTCCAAGAGCTCTGGTGCTTGGACTATTAACATTAAAAGTCTAGATGTTATTCTGAATCTAGACTTTTTTCTGTTAAAATGAATTTACTCTGTCTATATAATAGAGTATTATATGTGAAAACCTAAGAAAATTTTAACATAAATTTCCTCATAATCAGGACTGAATATGGCATTGACAGGGAATCTAACATTGATTATCATTTAAGTAAAACATTTCTTCAATATATTATATTTTCAAATAAATAGAATGCTAGAAAAATAATTAAACCCTGTTAAATTTTTATTTAAGAATAACCAGTTATTAGTTTGCTGTGGTAGATTTAATGAAGTGTTGAATTCAGAGACTTAAAAAGTAGTGTCTTGAATTCAAGTAAGAAATGGAGAATAGAGTGTCTCCACTCTCTTTCTTCCTAACCCTATATAAGCTACATAAATTATAAAGCTAAAAAATATATATATTTATACTTACAGAAAATATAAGATGTCAAGTATGTATGAGGCCATGCATAAGTGTTTATAATTTGTTAGCACATTTAAAGTGTCACACAGACGATGAAATCAAAATGAGAAAGCGGGCTATATCTAGAAGCTTAGCTTCGGTAAGTATATAGATGTTATTTTTACTAATTGACTACACTTATCTTCCTGTTTTTTTTTTTCTTATGTTTATTTTATTTTTGTTTATTTAGACCCCATTTAGGTAAATGATTTCTCAATTCTTCCCAATTTAATACATTTACGTTTGTTTTTAATTAAAAATCAACCTGTTATATTTATTATTATATAAATTTAGTCTACTTCTTAAATTTATTTTTAAAATTGTAAAAAAAAGAAGGCTTATAGGCTGTATATCACATATTATTTGCACATTTTTATTAAATCCGGGAAAAAGCAATGTTTTGTATAAAAGAAATTAATCTCTTTAAATTCATATTTTTAAATTTAATAATGTATAAAATATACAATGCTTTTTTTTTTCAGTCCGTAGAATATCATTACAAGTGTAGGATATGTCAAGAACAATTTTTAAGTATAAAAAACTTGAGACTTCATGTGAAAAGTCATAAAGGTGAGTGTTTTATCATATTATATGGCACAGCTATAAAGGAGAGAGTTTCTGATTCGATTCCCGTTAGGGGAAAATTAATTATTTTTGTTTTCTTCACTCTGGTAAGACAAAAGCTCGGCGTTAAGTTCCGCCATTTGACACACAATTTCCAGAAAGGTTGCGGGAAATAAAATATGCGGGAAATAGCGTGAAGCTAAAAAACAAGTATTAGATGCTATTTGTTTTGGCTTCATCATGTTCTTTTTATAATAAAGTTGATTTCCATTTTAGAAATTGGAAATTTAGAAGAGAAAGCAATATATATGTGTTTCTCCATAAAAGTGACAAAGAGAATGGAGAACAGAGTGTCTTGACACTAGTGCTATTATTACTAAGGAACATTAAAAACACACTTTAATTTTTTATAACAAAAAAATTAAACTACTTTATATATATTTTTATGATTTTTAAAGTGTTAATCCACACTGAGGATAGAAAAAATACTTAAAGAAAACATATAAAAATTTGAACGCAGCGGGACTCGAACCCGCGCCCTGCACTGCCTGCACGGTTCGCAGGAGGGCGCGGGTTCGAGTCCCGCTGCGTTCAAATTTTTATATGTTTTCTTTAAGTATGCTTTATATATACTGTAAATTGACATCTTCAAACTTATAGTAGCAGTTGTGCAGTGGATAGAAATATTCGAGAGGGTTGTAGGTTCATTTTCTGTCTGAATATTTTATATATAATTTTTTTTTATTTACAGGCACTGAGACGTTTAAATGTGAAATTGGTAGCCATTTTACAACATAAACAAGTATTGAATAAATATAATTGATAAATAAAGAAACTTTTATATTATTGTGTAATTATTTTAAGTAAAACTTAAGTTATCTATTTAAGGTTGAAATTTAAAACATTTTTGATAAGTACATATGTATAAGGTTTGAGGACCGTCGTGGCGCAGAGGCGCAACGTCTGCATGTAACGCGACGGTTTCTGGGTTCGAATCCCAGTCGGGGAAAGCAAAGCATCTTGATACTAGGTTCCTATGGTTCATGCAATTCCCTCTGCCTACCCTGCCATGTGCGGGATAAAGCATGAAGCTAAAAAAATATGTATAAGGATAATGATAGTTTATATATTCATGTATATATTTATTTATGGGATTACTGAGGACCGTCGTGGCGCAGAGGCGCAACGTGTGCCTGTAACGCGACGGTTTCTGGGTTCGATCCCCAGTCGGAGAAGATGGATTTTTCTATTTCCATTTTCTTCGCTCTGGCAAACTAGGCAAAGCGCGGCGTTGAGTTCCGCCACTCAACACGCAGTCCCTCGAAAAAGGCGGAAAGCGGGGACGGAGAAAGCAGGGACTAAGCAATGGAGTGTCTTATCACTAGGTTCCCACGGTCCCTGCAGTTCCCTCTGCCTACCCTGCCATGTGCGGGATAAAGCGTGAAGCTAAAAAAAATTATTTGTGTATGTATTTTTTCCATATCTTTTTATATCTGTATGGCTTCAAAAAAGGTTTTGATTTATTTTTTGTTCACCAACACATATTTCCAACTTACTCAAGTTGTTTGGTAGAAATAAAAAGTTGTGAATTATTTTTTTAATGTACAATAAAACATATATTGTCTCTACTAAATGAAAATATGTAGTAATTTTAATAAATTTGTACTAAGTATAAATTGTATAGCGCATTAGGTATGGGTTCGAGTCCCAGTAGGGTATATATTTTTTTCAAAATATTCTCCAATATTCTAGTTCTAACGCAAGAGGAAAGAATGCCTAAGCTCAATTTTTTAGCTTATCCTGCTAAATGCAGGATAAAGCGTGAAGCTAAAATGACTATTTGACACGTGATAAAAGTGAATTAAATTCAATTTAAAATTTAAGGGATTTATATTTAAGGGTATTTAATTATCAGTATAATAAACTAAATTTAGCGGCATTTGGGTTCAAAATAGGCAAGAAAAAAAGGTCAAATTATCTCAATATATAACTATTGGCTTAAAGCCTAGCTGGACCTGCCGCTTTCAACTTCAAGACAAAATAAAATTGCCAGTATTTTCAAAAAACTAAGAAATATTCATTTTATCATTGAAACCTTGTGTCTATTTGATTTTAAACGTTGAAGAGATGAAAAGGGGTGGAGGTTCCCTTTGTACGTACTATTATATAGTTAATTTTTTATTTGAATGTCTTGACCGTCGTAGTCGACTTGTAGGTTAACTTCGTGTGTATCCTGTAGGATCGTATCAGGATTAAAGCCTAAGAGAGGGTGGGTGAGTAAGGTGATTAATTTAAAGCATAGAATTAACTAGCCTTTATAAACTTGGTAAAATTATAAAACAAGTAATACTTTTAAAAATATAAAAAAATATGTTTTTTTTTTTTCAAACAAAATAAAGCGCCATTTTTCAAATATGACGCAAACGTACACCTGTCAAAGTGTGACACAGAGATATATCTCTTTTTTCTATTTTTTTTATGTCTTCACGCTTTATCCCGCACATGGCAGGATAGGCAGAGGGAATTGCAAGAACCATGGGAACCTAGTGTTAAGACACTCCATTGCTTGGTCCATGCTTTCTCCGCGCCCGCTTTCCACCTTTTTTCGAGGTATTGCTGATTTTTGAACGTTGTATTAAAATGATAATTTTATTATTTACCTTGTTTTAAGAAATCATTTTTTCACTTTAAAAACTATACTTACTAAATAATTTTGCCATGTTTATAAAGGCTAGTTAAAATTATGCTTTAATTTAAGGTCACGAGTACATCGACAACACTGAATATATTAAGAAATGGCCGGCGAAATAAAAGGAAATGTGAATGAACACTAGATTCTCTCTAAATATCTCCTTATATAGATTTTCCTAGTCTAATGTCAAAACTCTCCGCTTTCCGAACGTCGCACCGCGCTTTAACTGCAACAAGTTGAAATCAGAACCACCAGATTTAAAGGTTGCTGTCCACTGCATTACATAAAAATTAAAAAAAAATGGTTGCCTGTAAAGTGGGTTTTACGGGCGAAAATTTTACGTGACAACGTCTTTTTCTCGGTAGAATATTTATTGATATGATTAATAATTATAATATAAATTGCACAAATTTTAACTATAGAAAATATATTTTGTTTACTAAAACATTGTACATGTGTCAAGTGATACGCGCGGCGGACCGATCATAGTTCGGTGACAGTTGACACATCGTTACGTTACCTTTTTCATATGTGACTCTGAGCCGCAACCTAATTTAAGACGTTGTCACGTCAAAAACTCATTTCATTAAAAAGTAACAGAAGTCACATGTCAAAGCCAAATCAAATTAAAATCTAACACAAAATCAATGAGGACCGTCGTGGCGCAGAGGCATAGTGTCTGCCTATAAACGCGACGGTTGGTGGGTTCGATTCCTACTCGAGGAAGATGGATATTTCCATTTTCTTGCTCTATAAACTAGGTAAAACGCGACGTTGAGTTCCGTTACTTAACACGCAATGCCTCGAAAAAAGGCGAAAAGCGGAGAATAAGCAACGGAGTGTCTTAAAACTAGGTTCCTATGGTTCCTGCAGTTCCCTTTGTTTACCCTATCATGTGCGGGATGAAGCGTGAAGACAAAAACCAAATATGGTATAGATATCAGTTTGCTAAACCACAGCCCCAGGTACGTAAAAATTAAAAAAAAATACTTTTATTAAAAAGCAAGAATAGCCACGTATCAGAACCTGTTATACATATTTTTCGTTCCATAATAATTAAGTTGCATCCCCTATATGTATATGTAATTGTGTAATTAGAGTCGACCCTTATTTGCGACATATAATTGAATATTTTACTACAACAACCCTTGCTTTTAAATTGGGGGTTAAAGTAAAAAATGAATCAATCTATATAGTAACGATGTAGGGGCAGCGCAGTACGTCTGACAGACATCCTGGGTTTGATTTCCACTCGGTGAATATATCATATATTTTATTTTTGACGTGACAACGTCTTAAATTAGGTTGCGGCTCGGAGTCACTCATGAAAAAGTGTAACGCCCGGTAACGTAACGATGTGTCAACTGTCACCGAACTATGATCGGTCCGCCGCGCGTATCACTTGACACATGTACAATGTTTTAGTAAACAAAATATATTTTCTATAGTTAAAATTTGTGCAATTTATACTATAATTGTTATTCATATCAATAAATATTCTACCGAGAAAAAGACGTTGTCACGTAAAATTTTCGCCCGTAAAACCCACTTTACCGGCAACCATTTTTTTTGTTATGAAAATAAAACAAAAGAGATCAGAGTGTCTCGACACTTAGTTTCCGCTAGCTAAGGTGGATAAGCAGGGTACATCGTTAAGCTAAAAGAAATGACTATATGGCAGATATCGGCCTCATATTCATATAAGCTTAAGTCTAGTGTTGAAACACTCCGTTCTCTATTTTCGAATCATTAAAAAACCTTTCTGTGTTTCTTTAATCAAGTAAAAAAATGGGCAAGTGCGAGTGATATTCTAGTACCGAGGGTTCTGTAAAGGAAAACATTATATATAAAAATTGACCAACTTGAATTTGCGGCCATATCCAGCCATTTTGTATGAAATTAACTATTGATATAATATTCGTAATTGTTTTTTCTCTGTTAAACGTATAAATTACTAGGCGTAGAGGTTTAGCATCTGCCTGTAAACAAGATGGTTTATAGGTTCGATTCTCATTCGAGGAAGATGGATTTTTTCATTACCATTTTCTTCGCTCAACAAACGCCACTTAACAAGCTAATGCATCGAAAAGAGCGGAAAACGGGGAACGCAGTGTTTTAACACTAGGTTCTCAAGGTTCCTATGGTTCCCTCTGCCTACCCTACTATGTACAGGATAAAGCGTGAAGCTATAAAGAAATCAAAAATCTTCCATAGTAAGTGCTCACGTTCCATCAATTTTCATATTTTTAGGTCAATCGAAGTTATGAGAATCTACAAACTTAAGCTGGCGACCCAATCCACTCACCTTTTAGGTTATGATTACGCGATTTTCGTACAAAATGCAAAAAGAGCATTTTGCACGCTCATACCTTGTGACTGCATTGACTTAGACGTTTGATTTTTACTGTGTATCAAAAAATCATCGACCTATACTCCAGCCAAATTCGATGTGGAATGTTTAATAACAAAGCGTTGCTTAGCAACCAGCGTCAAGCAGATGCTCAAAACATTTTTAGAAATATGTACAACAATTATTTTTGATGTTAATGAAAATTTAAATAAAACACTCGCGAATTATAAGCAAAGCTAACAACAAAAAAAACATTATGGCGGGCGTATAATGCAACAAAATTACGTAGTTACGTTTTGTTTAACTTTATTTGCGTTAAATAAATATATTTTTTAATTATTTAAAAATTTACAGAAATAAAACATCTCAAGTTATATTTTATATAAAATAAGAATAAATTCTCAATATTTGAAAGTTGAAATAGTGATTATAGTACTATATTTATGGTAGTAAAAACAAGATATCTTTCTATTTAGTCTGTGTGTAATGAAACTTCGTTTGAAATGTTAACATTTTTAACCTGTTGTGGTTATACTACCATTATAATACGACTAAAAATATACATCATACCTATACCTTCCTAAATCTGACGACTGCTTAAAAAACGTTCCAAATGTTACAAATCTGCGATTTTTTTACGTCAGTGCTAAAATATAGGGTTGTTAGGTTTGTAGCAATATTTTAGTAGTAATTAAAGATTTTTTAACTTTTAGTTTAAGCTAATTTTTATAGATATTATATATTTGCCGGCTAAATTAAATTTTTGGGTTCTATATTAAATCAAAAATTTCGTGTTTGAACAGGAAATTATGTTATAATTAATAAAATTGTAATTATAATAATTGTTATTTTTTATTATGAGTGTATCAACCCTAATTATAATGACTCATGGTTTGTTTACTAAAATTCCACATCGAATGTGGCTGGAGTATAGATATACATGTGATTTGGAGAAAATGGCCTGTGTCTATAGTTTCCTCTAAGTGATTAGAGCAACTTAGACTAGCTTGCTAACTGGCGTCCCTCAAGGTGGCGGATCTCTTTTTTATATTATAAGAAGGCAAACAAGCAGAAGGGCCACCTAATGTTAAGTGAACATCCTCGCCCATGGACTTCTACAACCTGAAAGGATATAGATGCGTTGCCAACCTTAATAATCCCTGGATTGACGAATGGATTCATGGACAGCTTCGATGTCAGAATATTTTTTTTATATCTTCACGCTTTATCCCGCACATGGCAAGGTAGGCAGAGGGAACTGCAGGGACCGTGGGAACCTAGTGTTAAGACACTCCGTTGCTTAGTCCCTGCTTTCTCCGTCCCCGCTTTCCGCCTTTTTCGAGGTATTTCGTGTTGAGTGGCGTATCTCTACTCCGCGCTTTGGCTAGTTGTCAGAGTGAAGAAAATGGAAATAGAAAAATCCATCTTCCCCAAGTGGGACTAGAATCCATAAATCGTCGCGTTTGCAGGTAGACGATATGCCTCTGCGCCAAGCCTCTCTTTTATTTTGTCATATTAATACGACGACAGTGTTAGTTTGCTAATGCCTGAGATTCATCGATTATTATCGTGTCACGCTCATTCTTTAAAATGTACCTAAGAATATATGAGTTTTGTGCATACACATGTAAGTACATAGCATAAAATTTATTAAGAACAACTAGTATATATTTACGAAAATCAATACTTATTTTGAAAATTTGTTGATAATGTTTGGTAATAGAGGTCCGGATAATCGAGTTTCTATTGTATTTATTATGAATATGACAGGCTTTAATGTTCAATATGGGCACGTCTCGTTAATTCATTTCATAATTTTTGTGTTTTGTTTATAAAAACTAATCATTGACGCGTTGCCACTAGCAACGTGTATGTTATTGCCTACAAAAGTGCACAGTCGAAGGAAATATAATAGTGTGTATTAAATTTATTTTATTTCAATATTTTTTTATAGCTTCACTCTACCCGGCACATGGCAGGGTACGCAGAGGGAACTGCAAGAACCGTTGGGACCTAGTGTTAAAACATTCTGTTCTCTGCTTTCCGTCTTTTTCGAGGCATTGTTGAGTGGCGGAACTTAATGTCGCACATTTGCTTGGCCAAAGCGAAGTTCAAGTTTTATTTATGTACTTATTTTTATATATAGAAAGCTCTTTTAAAAAGTGGGTAGTCTTAGATGATAAGACGGGGCTGTTGCAGTTGTATGCTCGAAAACAAATAAAAATTTATTAAGATTTCTTTGCCTGTTTGTATGTCTATTTGTATGTCTAATATATATATATATATATATATATATATATATATATATATATATATATATATATATATATATATATATATATATATATATATATATATATATATATATATATATATATATATATATATATATGTGTATATATATATATATATATATATATATATATATATATATATATATATATATATATATATATATATATATATATATACATGTGTTTCTATTTCATTATTTAAATAAAATAAAAAAATATATTTTTTTATATACAATTTTTTGCTATAGCAACATTCTGCAAATAATTTTTATTGCAATGCGTACGAGATATCACCCCAAAAACTAATAATTAAGAAGTCAGCCCCCACGAAAGGCTATTGACCTCGGACAACGACCCCTTAATGTATCTGCGGAAATAAGATCCTTTGATAGTATTTCGCTGGGGGAGATCCGAGATTAAAAATATTAGTAGTTTTCGCGTTATTATTACCTAGTATCTATCTACATATATATCTACGGAGGATCTATATATCTATAGAATATATTTAAAATTATTGTAAAAACTAAAGAAATAAATGTTAAATAGTTAAAAAATCAAAACTGAGCTAAGGCCTCATGATTTCATCTTATAAATTCAAATAATTTTATTCAAAATGAGAATACATGATTCATTTTATGAATGTCAAAAACACTACCACCGGTTCGCTAAAGTTAATGCCTCAGACCTGAGAAGAACCGGCGCGAGAAATTCAGCGGGTCTTTTTTTTAAATGGTCAATAGTTTTACATTAATTCATTTTGATAATGACACATTTGAAACAGACTGGAGCGAGCATCTCATTCCCAAGGTGTGTACCAACCTTTAACACACAAACGTCTTTTCACAATTCTTTTAAATTGTGATATAGAGCATTGTTGGACGTTTTCTCAGATCCTATTGTAAAAGAGTACACACTGCCCCATGGAAGAATTGCGGACTCGTTGCAATCTAGTTATAGGCGCTGTAAGTTTAAGCCTATTTCTAGTATACATATTATGTGAATCACCTACCCTGCCACATGTGGGATAAAGCGTGAAGACAAAAAAATAATAGTTTTCTGCTTTGGTATGTCCTGTTTTTAATTAATACAGATTTTTTTATTTTTTTCTCTATGTTCTTTTTATAATAGACGAAACCGACCCGTCGTGGCGCATAGGTGCACCGTTTGCCTATAAACGCGACGGTTGGTGTGTTCGATTCCCATGAGGAGAGGAATTTCATTTCTATTTTCTCCTTTCTGACAACTATGCAAGGTCGACGTTGAGTTCTGCCACTGTAGTCACAATGCCTCGAAAGGCAGAAAATGGCGAACGGAGTGTCTTAGCATTAGGTTCCCTGGGTTCCTGCAGTTCCCTCAGTCTATCCTGCTATGAGCGGGATAAAGCGTGAGCGAAAACAAAATAACAAATGTTACACACACCTGATAATTTGTTTTAATTATTTTAATATTAAATATAAAAAAATATATAAATATATATTTTTATAGAACCGTCTCATTCTCTAGGTGTTTTCCCTCAAATTATACTGTACTTATTACCTACTTACGTTAAGACACTGTCAAATAAGAAAAAATCTATATGCAATTATTTATTTTCTTGGTAAAAGTATCCGTCCCCACTAAGCAACGGAGTGTCTTAACACTAAGTTCATATAGTTACTGCAGTTCCCTCTGCCTACCCTGCAGTAGCCTGCCTATCCTGAAGTAGTAGAAGGTGATTTCTTTAAGAACAGTATAACAAGCTTAGTAATTGTTTATTACAAAAAGAACAAAAATTGTATAACAGACGAACGATCAAATATTCCAAAAAAATAAATAACAAGGTATTCTAATTCCCTAAATATAGAAGAAATGAGAATAACTACAAATGTTATTAATACTTTGAACTTGTTACCATCCTGTATCTATATTTACCACTGCATATGTTATCTATGAGGTATGTATGCACAGGTAGGGGACGGTGGACTAGGGAGGCACACTATTAGGCTTCACCCGAGGCTAGGGCTAACAGAATTTCCCTCCTATAAATCAACCCCATCGTTTGAAAACTAGCCGGAAGCGCTTTTAGCCGACAGTAACAACGCTTTGTACATTTTAAAACAGCTACTACTTAATTAAGTCAATTAATTTATTTATTTTTTGTCTTCACGCTTTATCCCGCACATGGCAGGATAGGCAGAGGGAACTGCTAGAACTATAGGAACCTAGTTTTAAGACACTCCGTTGCTTAGTGCCTGCCTTCTCCGTCCCCGTTTTCCGCTTTTTACGAAGTATTGCGAGTTGACTCAATGCCGCGCTTTGCCTTGTTTCCCATAGCGATAAAATAGAAAATACATCTTCTATGAGTGGGAATCGAACCCACATACCGTCGCGTTTACAGGCAAACGCTACCTTTCTACGCCAAGACGGTCCTTGACATTGATATGAGTGGAAAAATAATTGTAAATTAATAAAATATACTTTTTTAGTCAGTCAGTCATTTTGATTCATATTTTTTATTTTTCTTTAGGTATATATTAAAATTAATTACAGTTTTTTTTTACTTCATCACTTATGCTATTTCTTTAATTCAGTCAGGCCATTTTATTTTATATATATTTTTAATATATAGTGACATCTATACAACCTTTTCTAATTTGCTCACTATGCAACTTTTCATAGACAGGGATTTAAAAAAATCTCTGTTATATATATTTAAATGGCTACAACTTTTTTAATTTAGTCCACTCTGCATCCAAAACAAGTGCATCAGACAAACTATGCTGTACATCTACAACATGTATGTATGTATGTATGTATGTATGTACGTATAGATCCGTCAATAATTAATTCTCAGGGGTGGAGATAGGGTGGTTTATTTGGGGTGACTTTATTAAAATCATTTCACTGTTAGGTATTCGATTTTAGGGAGACTCTCTCTGTGAATCGATGTATTGAAATATTGAATTGGTTTTGGAATTCTCGATTAATACTTGTTCAGGGCTTTTGGGCGAAATTTTTATTATATTTTAGCTTATCATAAAATATTATTATTTTAGTTACACGCTGTATAATGCAAGGTAGGCTGAGTCAACCTCAATCAAAATCAAAAATCATTTATTTATATAAGAATCACAGATACACTTATGCACGTCGATTTTGTATCTATTACCATTTTGGAAAGGTGCTTTATCATGGAGTAGAAGAAATGTTAGAAGAAACTCCTCAGCACATCTTTTAAATAAAATAACAATTTTACATACAATAAAAGTATTACAAGTATTGCCTAGCCTGAGCGGAACTGGTTGCAGAACTAAACAACTCCACGCGTCTTTGTCATTGATATACTCATCAACCCAATAATAACTTTTGCTAACAAGTTGTTCTTTTGTCCATTTTTTAAAGGAATCTATTGGCAAGTCACCGTCTGTCGTTCGGTTTTTTGTATTTTACTTAATTTAAGTAACACGCAACGTGTCTTGAAATCGTGAAAGGAAACACATGCTTTCCTAAATGAAAATAATTCATACCCTCGAACAGGAGTTGAATCCAAAATCATAGGGTTTACAGTGTTTGAATATTAGTTTCTCTTTGTCAGTATTTGTAGGACAAACCGTTGACTAACAATCAACGTTAACATTTTTTAGCATATTTTTTGAACTTAGCTAATTTATGTACTAAATGGTTTTTTTTTGAAATACATCACTACAGACTCCTTGGTCCATACTCTTTCGAACTTGCAATAATTTTAGTTTTTTTTTATTATATATTTATTATACTACCATATTTGTTTATTTTTAGTTTCACGCCTTATTCCTTCGATAGAAGGAAACCGCAGGAACAGAGGGAACCTAATGTTACAACACTCCGTTCTCCGCTCACCGCCTTACGAGGCATTGCGTTTCGACTTGTGGAACTCAACGCCGCGCTCGCCTACTATCTTTACATTTTTTATTTTTTTGATTGTTGTTAAAAACTACGTTGTTAACTATTTGAACTTAAATATACGCTTTGTCTAATATTTAACCTATATAAAAACAAAGGTTTTAAAATTAAAAGCTTATTTCTTTTGTCCACGTTACCTATTTCTGAAGAGAACTTCACACATCATTTAAAATTTCTAACTAAATGTAGAACGGTCTTGACCTGCTTTTTTGACCTTCATATGGAGATACTACATTTTCAGCTTTCAGTGTTTGTTAAATACTTTTATATGCGAGATAAGCTTAGAAAGCTTAATATTGTAAGCTAAAGCTAAATGAGCTTAATATTGTAAGCTTTTATGACTATTTATTTAGTTTGGTGTACAATAATTAACTGATAAGGTTCACTTTATCAAAGCCGCTATTCAAAATGTTTGCTGTAAATCCTTTTGTCGTATTTATGTATTATTTAAGTTTTGGAATTTACAATAAACACAATAAAATCTGAGGACCATCGTAGCACAGTCTTTGAGTTCGATTCCCACTTAGGGTGGATGACACTTTCTAGACCCGTTGAGTTAAGCTCCGCTCCACTTAATGCGCAAAGCTTCGAAAGTGGACAGAGTGTCTTTAAACCTGTTCTTACGGTTCCCTCTGCCTACCCTGTCATGTGCAGAACAAAATATGAAGCTAAAAAAGTCCAACTCATTTTTGCAAGGTCTTAGAATTACCAGATTTTCGAAGACACGGTCCCGATACGGTCCGGTTAAATTGTTAATCAAGTAATAAGATTATCTTGATGAATCCGTTCTTAAGCACCGACATTAAAATAAATATTTTATATATTTAGTAACTTTTGATCGTTTATTCCAAAGAACTCGTGAATCTTAAAACTAGTAGTACTAGTAACTTAGTTGAAATATTTTTAAATTTGGCAGAAATCCAACATTTTTTTCTGAAACAACTTTTTTACCATCTTAAATAGGAGTGGCTTAAATAGATTCATATTTTTATATTACATTTGCATATAATAAATATTAAAGCTTAGCGTGCCTGTGTGTGTGTATGTGTGTATATGTGTGCGTGCGTGCGTGTATGTGTGCGTATGTGTGTGCGTGCGTGCATGTAACTGTGCATATGTGTGTGTGTGGGGGGAGGTGTGGATGTGTGGGGGGGAATCGGGGTTAGAGTGTTTCATATAAAAAAAGTAAGCATAAGCGCTCACCTTTTCATTCCGTTGACTTAGATGGTTTATTTTTAAGTAAATCAATTTAAACGGAATAGTCGCGTATATTGATATTTTTTGGAAACCCGACATTTCGAAGTAGTTCGAGGTCACGGGTAGTTTTATTTTTACTGTACATTTACTTGCTTTTGTACATATTAAATGTTAAACATTTATTAATTATAAAATAAATATTTAAAAAAAAAAAATAAATATAGTAAATTTATTACTAGTAGTAGACCAAAGCAACTAGTGTTTCTCAATTTTTGTTTTTGTTTCTCTCGAGAAATGAAATTTCCGAGTTTCTTTCCAGTTATTTTAATTTTTTTAACTAAAATCTATTTTTTTTTTCATTATTAGAAGGGACAGTAATGGATGCGATCAATTTAAATTAAAAAGTATAGTGTTAAGTAACTTGCTCTACATGATTAACAACAATAAACAATGGGTTGTACAGATAAAATATATTTATTTTTGTATTATTATTTTTTTTATTAATATATTATTTTTTAAAAATCAAATGCCACTGGTTTTATCTGTCTACTTCAGATATCCGAGATAGGCCTATTGTAAATAAAATTCAAATAATTTAGTGTCAAACTCAAACCAAAATTAACCTCGCTCCTTCATCTTGGTTACGACGTAACGGTTGCGAAATACACGGTTATTAGATACGTTACGGTTACTAAAACTAGGTTTAAAGTTTGTATATAACATAGAAATATATTGGTAACATTAAAATAGGCAACATATATTCCTAGAAAGCTAACTTAAAATCTTCTTAGTGCGTACCTTTTTTATCTTATATTTTTTATCTTTCAGATCTCGACTAAAGATAATTTTCTTAAGGCAAAAGAAGACCACTACCAGCACTAACTCTCGTTTCCCTATTTACCGTAGATCCATATACATTATCTAGTAGTTTCCGAAGAAAATTTCTTTTCACACACCTAGTTATGTACTTCGTAAGCTTGTTCAAATCAATCAATCAATGTTCAAAAACTTTAGATTTGCTTCAATATAATTGTACATAATTCAGCTATTTCGTTTAAAAGACCTTTTTTAAATGTTATTTTCTGGATACTTGTATGATTGGCAGAGAGAACCTAGTGTTAAGACACTCATTTCTTAATTTTTCGTCCAATTTTTTACCATTGTATGTTAAATTCGATAACTAACGCTGCCCTACCAGAGCTAGTTATGAAAATAATTTAAATGTATCTTTGATTCTGAACTGGTTATCAAAATCGCTAAAATGTTATATATAATATGTACCCACAATACAAATGGTAATAAAACATGCAAACGTATGGTAGACAGTAGTCACATGTGACGTACTGTATTATTTAATTTTTTTTAGCTTCACGCTTCCCGCATATTGCAGGGTAGGCAGAACTGCAGGAATCGCGGGAACCTAGTGTTAAGACACTCCGTTGCTTAGTCCCTGCTTTCTATGTCCCCGCGGGGACGTACTGTTATTATTTATGTATGTTTATATATTTTCTACGCTTTATGTTTATTTATGATTTTATTTTATTTAACCTTTATATTGCATATTATCTGTCTCCTTGCTACTTACTGCTTTCACCCACTTTCATAGATTGGCTGGAAGAAATCCCTTATAGAGATAAGTCCTTGCTAACTATATACTACATATTTTTCAAAATGCAAAAAAGAATATTTATATATTAATTATTAATATTTTTAAACACAATTAATTAAGTTTATAGTAATTTAATGTTTTTAGTTAGGCATTTATGAAGTTGGTTAAAAAATAATATAATTATTATGCTATATATGTAAGTTTTATTTTAATTTAATGTAACTTTACTGTAATCATATTTAAAACATATTTTACGAATTGATTTTATTAAAACTATGTATTAGGTAGGTAACTAGTGGAAAAGGTATGAAATAAAATGACATAGACTCGGGTTTTTTATATATTTAGAACAAGAAATGTATAGTTACAACCATTGAGGATATTAAATATCATATTGTAAAAACTATTGTATAAAGTGAAGAGAATGTGACAATTTTCATAATTTTTTTTTTATTCAATTATAATTAATTCCAATAAATTAATAACCATAGACACATAAATTACGTGAAAAATATTAATTAATGAATACTTAAAACAGCCAAGTAACTACAGATGTAAATATTTTTGGTTAATAATGCCTTACTTTTAGGAATGAGTATTTTCAAAAATTTCCTACCGAACTTTAAACAAAGAACGGTCGTGCGGTGTTCCAAAACGCGAACACCATGTATATACGTCGCCTGTAACCCGCTGGGGAGCGTGCTACTGCGTGTTACTGCGTGCTTGGAATACCGCAGCCTTACAAAATATAGGGAACAACATTTAGTCTAACTGACCCCGTACTAGCCTGAAGTTGTTAAATACACTACGGCATTGCTACAGACAGTATACAGGAGGCTCGGTCCTCTTCCCAGCCATCCATTGCCGTGGCCATGCCTTAATCTATTTGATAACTAGGTAAGTTTGTACGAAGCCCTTAAGATGACGCTAAAACTGACTTGTAGTGGAAGGTTTCAGCTTTCAACGGGAAACAAACGGTTGCGTGACCCGGTGACCTAAAATTTGGAAAAGTTCATTTTTACTATCCAAAAATAATATTGCATACTTTGTTTTTTATTTTGTTTTGTACTCGATTGTTTCCGCTCTTTAAAAAACATATATAGGATTTATTTGGGGTGATATCTATTAAACATATCTAATATGGCAACCGTTTTATTTCCGTTACGATAATTCTTTTTTATAAGAAAATATGTTAAGGAACAATTGTAATGCGGCCTACGGGAGTATCGTGTAAGCTTGGTCGTTCGACTCGTTCGTATTTAAATATGAAAATACTATTATTAGTTATTTTATAACTTTCACATTTCTATGTAATATCAATTTTATGTAACCCGTTGCTTTTGAGATGTGCGACAAAACTTACACAAAGCCTTGGGGCCGTCACAAATTCAGGTTTAGCTTCAATCTTAAACTCACTACGGTATCTTGTGCAACTCAAACGTCTTCACAAAAGCTATAATGAGAGAGGTAATCGTTTAAACAGACAATAAGAATATAGAAATACCTAACATTAGGTAAGCGAGGCGGCGATCCACGCGTGCACGTCGGTACCGAGAGCGCGCGCAGTTCCCGGCGTCGCACACAACAACTAAATCTGTTAATATGACCAACACAGACACCTACATCTTAAATTTAATTAATAAATAGACGAAATCAAACGTCACTGACTTTCGGAAGATCTTAAGACATGTTTATTATTATTATTATTTTTTTTTTCAATTTATTTCTCTAAATTTTACGCACGTTTTATAAAATACGTTTTTGTATCAAAGTGTGAGCGCGCCTCGCCGGTGACAGCCGACGCCGTTTTCATTATAAATATGATTGCTTCTAGAAAGTACTTGGAGTTTGGTAAAATACTTACATACTTAAATTTATCTTACGTTGCATTTTTTTTCTCTAATTACTCGCTAGCCTTATTCAAAATGGAAGTTGGTTTCAACACCATTTGCAACCTTCGGCCATTATAATGAATATGAATGAACTACTATATTGTATTAGGTATCACATTCTACACTGCTAACGGGTTTGTTCCCATCGCGTCGGTGCACCGTTACCTGTTACCAGTTACCGTTACTGTTACCGTTACCGTCGTGTGCCCGTCTATCATATATTAGGCCTCCGTTGAAAGTTATCTATATAAAATATGTGTGTAGACGTTGAAAGATTCAAAACCCGTACGACCTTACGAGGTACGCTTCGTTGTTCTATCACGGAATGGGAACGAACCGTTGTGCAATCGAGAGGAATCAACACCGAAAATAACCTAATAAATAGACAGTGAAATTGATATTATATGATATTATAATTTTTTTTTTAAATTCGAAACTATTCGGCTTACACCCGAAGCTGCTCCGACGCCTGTTTATTTAACTATTTATTGCAATCTTTTTCAAAACCAAACGCTAAATCTTCGAAAATTACGTTCAGAAATCGATTTTTTTTTAAATTGTTCTCGACTTAAACATTAGCTGTTATGCATCGGCTTTTTGTTTATTCACTGTCTATAATGATGATTGCGATTACATACGGCACCGATTTACAATTGGAATTTCAATATAAAATGCGTCATACTGTGATTAGGTAATATCTTAAGTCTATAAATCTGAATAGAATCTATTTTAAAATTTTTCAATTTGATTGTGATTGGCTCGGTTTATAAACGCTGTCGTATGTTTTCACAAGGTAAATGAACATGCGCTAGGAGTGGAGAGCGGCGCAGGAAACGGCTATACATTATAAAACTATTAAATAGCGTATGCTAAGCTATCTATGTAAGAAGAGAAACGGATCCAAAACACGAGGAAGTATTTTATGAGCAAACGTTGTATTAAATTTTTAATAATTTTAGAACAATATAGCCTTCTCAGCTGAAGAGTAGGTGTTGTGCAATTCAATCGTTTCACTAGCACTTTGACGTATGAAGTAATAGTAACACATTTAGTCGATGTCTCGAGTTGTCGCGCCGTGAAAATATTACAACCCGGCGGCGGTCGCGTCGCAACACTAAATGCAACATTAAATATTGAGCATTTGACTAGAATAACCGCATTGAGTATTCACGATACGATACATCACTGTTCATTGGAATATTCTCACCCGCGAACGCAATAACTTAAGTATTATTTCCTATGGAAGATTTCATTTCTTCAATTTGTGTCTTAACTAAGGGAATAGCGTATGACTCGGCCACCGTTTTGTATTTGTGCCCATGTCCGAGGCTAAGGCCATTCCTTATCACCTACATCATGATTAAGCTTACTGAATAGAAAACGCTATCAGCATTTCCCATCACTATTTATATTTGGACAGTCAACGGTTCACGCATTATCATCGGATTTGTCAATTGATTTACTTATTAAATATGGGCCATTAACCTTGTATTTGTACGCGTGATATTATAATTTTGTCGCACAGAACGAAAGTAGAAATGTCATCTGAGCGTAATGGAACGTGGTTCACGCACAC
The DNA here is from genome assembly GCA_037178615.1 of Dione vanillae. Taxonomy (NCBI): domain Eukaryota; kingdom Metazoa; phylum Arthropoda; class Insecta; order Lepidoptera; family Nymphalidae; genus Dione; species Dione vanillae. The sequence continues at coordinate 778,697 of JAZFAU010000247.1, forward strand.
GCTCACGCACAACACTAGCCGACACGTGACACCTGTCAAGTGTCAACGTCAAAAAGGCGCGAAAGCTCAACTCTCACATATCATTTCTACCGAATATTAAAAAAATACCCGACCATTCTGTGTCACCACTTATTACCATACTTTATTTATAAAGATCATTCGCCACGTGTATTTTTATTTTTATTTTGCTAATTTCACAGCCTCAATGTCAATTAGCCTATGCGTATTAGAGTATTGTTTCTGGATTGCCAATAATTACGTTTATTTTTAATATTAGTATTTTTTTTTAATTTCTTAAAAAATGCATCAAAACACCATTCAAAAATTAGCCGTTACGCTATTGGTAATAGGTCTGATAATCCCTTGTCAGCTATCGGGGTTGTTTACATTCGACAGTGTCCACGACACGTGGACACGTTGCGATTCTAAAGCATTAATGACTACCGATTTCGGAACGCACTTTTCATTTAAATCCGTTACGAAAGAACCGTTCTGAACTATTAAAAGTTCCAAATGGTGTTTTAAAATTTATTGCTTTACAAACAGCCTTCTTAATTTTTCTATAAGTACTTATGTCGAGAAGTCGATACAGTAAGTCGATAGTCATGAACGCATCGATCACACATTATTAGTAGAACGTTTTGCGTCTCGGCCGCTTACATCTATGAAGATATGAATTACAGTATATTTAAAATACATACATATAAAAATATTAAGTTAATTATATTGTAGCATACCTACCCGTGTGTTAACGTGTTAAAAATTCACAATTTACCATATTATTGCTTTTCCAGTTTTCGTATATTCTAGAAACAGGCTCTCGCCCTCTACCTATTGAGCACTATTTTTAACTTTAATATTACGATTAAATATATCTTTATTTTTTATTCGTTAATTCCGAAAGAAGAGGGGAACGCACAAAACATTCTACTAATATCAGCACTATGTGACTTTAATCACATCACCTACCAAAATTCCTAACCAACATTTCACTCCAAAATATTTACGTTTTTCTTCAAAATTTACATTATTTATTTATTATCTAAAAAGTCGATGAGTTTTCATTACAATACTTTGGTGTTATTGTTTCGATTCAACGTTTAATTTTACAAGACAAAATTATAAACATTGTTTTAAATTAATTTTAATTTAGGTATATGTACGGAACGCAAATAATGTTTCAGGTGTAACGCACGGTTCTCGAACTAAACAATCGTTACTAGATAACGTGGATTAATCGCCCGATATATTTGACTAATAAATAAATCAATTTGGGATCACGTTTCTTTACACGACGAATTAAAATTTACAAATTATATTAAATAATTAAATTTAAACGCACACCTAATACGTACAGACGTAAAATACACATAATTGCACATACATATACTAAATGAATGACAGATTAGATAAGAAAATGATTATTACAATTATTAATCAACATTCGACTCGGATTTACCTGAAGGTATCTCCAGGCGCTGACTAGTTTAGATCCTGAGTCGAAAACACAAAACACAACAATTACACTAAACCTAAAGACGATTACAATGTAATATAATTACTTCTTAGTCTGCAAAACTTGTGCATCACACTCCGAACTGGTTGTACCACCAGTTTTACCAACTGTACCAAATATTAATATCGTATCAATAAATAAATCAAACATTTATATAAATATATACCGCGCGCCATTATGTTTTTAATGTCATAGATATTTGTTATAAACACTATGACAGCTCAGTAGTTTTTTTTTTTTTTACAACAGAACGACGCACGGCGTAAGGTAACTCACAATTCATCTAAATTAATACAGTACATCTAATAATAAAACATATTATGACTAAATTGGAATAAGCGGATATAAGCTGAATCAAATAAAGCGATTTTTTTTTAATTTTTCATTAATAATAATTATAATTATTCATATAAAGTAATTGAAATGGTGGCTCGCTCTTTTAAACGAAGTTTACAATAAATAGTAAACAAACGCGGCCCACGCACCCACAGACACTACAATGTCTACCGACGCCTCTTCGAGTCATTTTTCTTTAATATATTTTTATTAATTACTGGCTATCAGTTATTGCACGTTTTACATTTATAATAAATATATAAATACTTGTAAATTTAAATCTCCATCTTTGGTAAGTAATGAATACCTATTTATTAATATCTGATAATGTTACAAAACTGTTTTTTATATATTAAGTATATATTTTTTTACAAAAATCGTAGGGTCGTTAGGACGGCACGATAATATATCTATTCAAGTTCGATGTTTGTTCGGGTTGAAGTCAATATATTGTGTTCGGTGGCGCATTTGACGCTGACGCGAGAGCATTACGTTATATAATTATATTTAAACAACTTTTCTCTATTTACAAATTTTCATTTAAACTAAGACAATTAAAGCCTACTTCGAATAGACGCAGGTTCGCATCCATACATTATTAATATAGCAGGTACCGATCATAATATGTTTAGATATCGATTTTTTTACGAAACGACATCGTTAGACTAGTATGCACCATTGTTCCGCGAACGGACCATTCTCGTCACCGTGTGACCGACTGTTTCCCTCTCGCTCGCGTGCGGGCGGCGTGAGGGAGACGCCACCCCTTCGCATCAGCCACCCCCATTGCCCCCCCACCTCTTACCCACTACCCCCCTCCCTACCCCCCAAACTTCCTACTACCCCGCCCTGTATCTCCCTAGCCCGGGCTCGGGAGAGCTCCATCGATTTTCCATCCTTTGATTGCGCGTGCCATCTGACACCGCCCTTAAGCGTAATCCAATTTCTAGTCACCTCAAAATGTTTCTCAAAAACTAACCTACTACGCCCTCTAGGTCGCGCGGCCGCGTGCAGCACCCGCGACGCCGACGACAATTCATATCCCGAGTTCTTTCTTTTATTTTTTTTAAAATTTTATCAAAACCTATCACAGTTTTTGATTAGTTTTCATTCTTAATTAGATTAATATATGATTAAAATATAAGTATAGATAATATATATTTTTCCAATCTTTAACAATAACTCTATTTTAGTTGGATCGAGCGCCTCGCCGGAGGCTTTGGCCGGTCTGCTGTCTTACACACCGTGAGCGACAAAGACGAAATAGTGACAATACCTTTGGCGTGGCAATACGTTGCTAGAGCCGAGCCGGCCGCCGTACACACGATATATCGCCATGTGAGAGTAGCATTAGGCTATTATTGCTAATTATTTTATTAATCGATAACTATTTCTCGATTAGCACAACCTTTCATAAGCGAAGTTGATTGTCACGTTATTGACTATTAATATGTATGGTTGTCATTGTCAGAGCATTAGATGCTTCGTCTTAAAATATTATTGCGCGCTCGAGCTCTCCGTCCGGCGCCCGCCGTCGCCCGGAGGTCGTCCGGACATGCGCGGTGGCCTCACGCCATTTTGATTTCCGTAACACTTAACCCAGTTGAGAGAAAATGGCGGGCGTCGAACAAAGAGGTACAATGAGCTAATCAATTAAATATACAATTAATGTACAAAATGCCCTAGTGGGCCGTCTAGTCGGGAAGACAGTCTGATCAGGTCCTTGGCGGCGTTGATCTCCGCCGGTATATGTGTATGTATGGGTGCGCGCCTGCAGTGCCGTCCTAGCGTCCTGCTAGGCCGTGTTTGACGATTTAGATCGTCTTGATCTTGTTCGTCTTGAAACTGACCTGAAGCACTCTGTTCCCAAGCGTGTACCCGTTGAGGGACTGGATCGCGACCACCGCCTCGTCGTAGTTCGTCATTGTTATGAACCCGTAACCCTTGCACTTGTTCGTTTGCAAGTCGCGAATCACTTTCACGCTTTGGACGGCGCCAAAAGGCCCGAATAGCTGCCAGAGGACGTTCTCCTCCGTTTCCGGGGCCAAGTTGTAAACAAAGATACACCATTCTGAGCCGACGGCGCCTGGCAGCACGCCGCCCAGTAGCTCCCCAGCGAGCGGACTGTAACGTTGGAGACCTTTGTTAATAGCGAGAAGGGACTTGCCTGAACTGAATCTGCCCAAAGGTGCTGGAAAGCGCAGTGCCGCCGGCAGGTAGGCAGCGAGCGGCGCCAGTGCTTTCCCATTGTTGCTTGGGTTGTTTGCGAACTTCACTGTAATCGGTTCCGTCGCTCCCTTAGGCACTGTTCCGTTCAACTCTTGAATTGCTCTCTCAGCTTCCACTCTCTGATCAAAACGGATGAACCCGACTCCCTTTGACAGCCCCTGCTCTCCGCCAGTGAAAGGTCGCCCGCCTGAGTTTTCGCATAAGATGCGCGATGTGATGATACGGCCGTACGGACTAAATAATCTTTCCAACTCAGATTGAGTCATTGTTTTTGGTAGGCCAGAGACGTAAAGATTTGCCCCCTTGATGGCCTCACTGCTCGGCCTCGCGTATGATACCTTGATAGTTTTGTTCTGCAGCCTCAGTCCGTTGAGTGTAGCAATTGCCTTCTCAGCATCTTCGGGGCGGTGGTAGTTGACGAAGGCGTATCCCAGGCTCTGTCCGCCACCGTGCAGCGCATGGTTCAGCGCATCCGGAAACGCCGCTCCTTTATTGCGTATTAGCTTGCAGGACTCGACCTCGCCAATACTGGAAAACAAACTCCTTATCTCCTCCTGGGTCATGCTCTGCGGCAGGTAGTTGATGATGAGGTTGGTCTTGGACTCCTCGCCGGAACCATTTTGCTGTTCACCGTCGCCTTTCGACATCGTGGCTTAAATCATAAACGGAAAGAACGAAAGGGAAACAAAACGCGGTAAAAAGAAAACACGGCACGTCCGTTACGGCGGCCCGCAAGAACGATTATGCGAGGGTTGGAAGCGGGGTGCGCGCATGCCCGGGCTATTGATCCGCCTTACATAACCCGGTTCGTTCACCCCTCCTCGTTGGTATAGTGTCCGAAAAAACCAGATATAACGGATCGATTTATCCCGGGAGCGAGCTCGGAACTAGGCACCGGCAGCCAGCAGCTACCGTGTACGCGAAAAGCGACCTTAAACGCGAAGGACAAAGGAATTAACCACCTCACCCATCCCAACGACCTAAAAAGCTCACTCCTTGATATTTCAGTATTAAAATGTGACCCCAAAGATTTCTGGAGCAACTCTAAGTGTTAGTATTTATTATGGTAAATTGTTTATTTTAGATCATTATATTATTATTTACTATTTGGCAAAGAATTTTGATAAATTATTTACGATTGTTACTCATGGGGATGGATAAATAAAAAAAACATACAAACACGTCTGATCTGAGACATGAGAATATTTCGACACAATTATTACATTACAGTTTGAGAATGAGAATCCTATTTGAACATGTAATATTTTCGAGTTTAATACAAAGAAAATTAGTGAAAAAGGCCTCTTAATGGACCATATATGTATAATATATAGGTCAAAAAAGTATGAAATAAACTAATGTAAATAAAGTTCATAAGGTCAGTAGTAAGCACTTGTGTAAAAGTTGAAAAGGTCAAAATTCTGTTACACACGTTTTCTACTTACAACCGCACTTAGACGATAATTATTTTTTTACTATATATAGAATGCTTGATGACTTACAATAAAGAATGACAGTTGTCGAGTGTTCTATCAAATTCAACTTTTTTAATATATAAATTAAATAATACTAGAAACAATGAGGTTACATATTTTATTTATATTTTCAAACATTCTAGCACATAGTAAAACAGAAGATTTTTTATCTGTCTGACAGATTATTTTATATAAAAACATATATAACCTATGTTATAAAAAGTAAGGTAGAAAGAGAGACCCTAGTGTTAAGTCTTAATGTGCTTATTAGGAAGATGCTATACCACTTTACCAAGACCTTATAATAGAGTGTTCAAACACTCTGTTAATTACAATTATGAAGAGAGTGCATACAACTATTAAGTTATATACATTTATTTGTATATTTTTATTTCTACGTTTATTTATTCATTTAGTTTTTCTTTTATATCTATATATATACATACAAATATAGAAAAATTAACTGCGAATATTTTTTTTAGGTACCTAAATACAGATAAATAATATCATATATTTTAATTAAAATATCTTTTAAGAAGCAGCCAATCATGTCTTAATAATTTGGTTCATGGCACAGTGCCCAAAAGGCTACCGACGCAGGCTGTCGGTCCCGGCCAAAACAAGCTGCCAAATGTAACCTATATAACCGTTTGTACAATATAAGTACATATATATATATATATATATATATATATATATATATATATATATATATATATATATATATATATATATATATATATATATATATATATATATATATATATATATATATATATATATATATATATATATATATATATATATATATATATATATATATATATATATATATATATATATATATATATATATATATATATATATATATATATATATATATATATATATATATATATATATATATATATATATATATATATATATATATATATATATATATATATATATATATATATATATATATATATATATATATATATATATATATATATATATATATATATATATATATATATATATATATATATATATATATATATATATATATATATATATATATTATATATATATATATATATATATATATATATATATATATATATATATATATATATATATATATATATATATATATATATATATATATATATATATATATATATATATATATATATATATATATATATATATATATATATATATATAATATCCATTTTAACGTTGTGGAGTGGCGAAACTCAACGCCTTAGTTGTTCTACTACAACAAATAAATTAAATTAATGCGTTATCTGACGAACTTTCAATTGAAAATAAAATAATCCTTGGATAAATTTGAACCCTTAACCACTAAATATGACAGGAAGATGTTTTTTAAAAGCTCAATAACATTTGAAAATTCGTAAACACTTATATTATAATATAAAAGCCCCTTCACACACACGAGTATTGTGTTTCTTCCACCTCAAGTATAGAATTTCTAAATGTTTTCGCTTTACTGATCGCCCTTAACGTGAATTGATACTTTACTATCTACTTATATAGAATATCACATACTAGCGTTATTTATGACTTGGCTTGTATTTTTATTAATAAAATTAAAAAGTCTACCGTCGTGGCGCAGAGGCATAAGCATCTGCCTGTAAACGTGACGGTTTGTGGGTTCGATCCCCACTCGGGGAAGATGGATTTTTCTCTTTCCATTTTCTTCGCTCTGAAAAGTAGGCAAAAGCGCGGCGTTGAGTTCCCTCTGCCTAACCTGCCATGGGCGGGATAAAGCGTGAAGCTATAAAAAAAATTTCACAACTTTTTTCACAAAAAATGTATATGTAAAAAAATACTTTTAAATTAATTTATAACTTTTTTTACCTAAGTATGTATATATAATAAATGCAACAAAGAGAATTTAGTCCTAAATTAAGTTTTTACTATCACCAGTTCTTAGAGAACTGGTCATAATCATCACCAGGGAAAATGAATAACTTAATTACACATATATATTATAATTGCCCCTGTCTAGATTTGAAGCCGTTACACCATATGGTTGGACTAGCGTCTGACAGTATGACACAACATTATGGTATGTATATTTAAATAAATAATTTTATTTTCCTTTCTTCTCTTCCTAAAAAAGTAGACGAAAGGTCGAAAATGGAGCGTTTCCTCTAGTTACTTTGATTTTTAGTAATAAATAAAAAAAATCATTCCCCAAATGGTATTTCAACCCAAAACTTTCCCTTTCCACATCGAAATACTTCCACAGTACACGATAATATTAGTATACACTTATAAAAGGCTTATACAACGAATTCATTTGTCCGCGGGCGTTCAATACGTAGTACTCTATATAAATAGATGTCTCCTCGAATCGTTTTGCATGTTAGATTACTCTGTGGAGTTTTACCTGTTCGAGTGTATACAGAGTGTTGTTAATATTAAATATTGCTATTTTTGTATAGCTTCACGCTTTATCGCACATGGCAGGGTAGGCAGAGGGAACTAATGGAACCTAAGGAACCTAGTGTTAAAACACTCCGTTACTCCATTGATTGTTATTTTGTGTTAATTTTTATTATGTATACTCATTTCCGGCTTTCGATTAGATATAGCTTTCGTTAGTAAAGCTTAATAGACAATTCAAAGTAATGGCCCGCCCGGTGACGCCGAAAAAAAAATCAAAGTACTTATTGCTTTACAAAGATTTCTTTAAAGTTGGTATTTGTCATGATAAATGGTGAAATAATCCATCTTGCTCAAGTGGGAATCGAACCCTCAAACGGTCGCATTTACAGGTGGGCACTGCGCCTTTGCTTCACGACCGTCCTCAATTATCTTCTTAATTACATTATTTGTACTATAGACATATTGTTTATTATTAATTCTATGGTGAAGTATGTGATTTAAAGCCAAAGAGTTGTCAATTAGATAGTCACTCGTAAACATGTATTTTTTTAAATTATTTTATTTTTCTGGCTTTAATAGATAAAACTTGAAGATAAGATAGACTAGTTAGATAAGACTTGAAGACGGAGTGACTTGACACTAGGTCTGATCTGATATTATTTTCTGCGGAGTAAAACATCAAATTGATAAAAATATACCCCACAGTCTTGATTTAGTATTAGAAGAATTATAAACACTACTTTTAGGTAAACGGGATCTATTGCAGAAGAGAGAGAAAATATAAAGGTGAGAACCCTGATACTCTCTCTCTCTCTCTCTCTTTTCTGCAAATAATTTGTAACTTTTTTCTTTTGCCTTAGAAAATACAAAATACATAATAAATTATATATTTAATTCGTGCTTTAACCCAGTGATTGGATAGCCTATCTATATATCTGATAACACCACGTTTGTGTAATAAACTGATATACTGTATAAATTTTAATGCAAAAAAGAGTGTTATAAATATTTAAAATGTACCACGCTGTATGTGAAACAATTTAAATGGTAATTCAGCTCTAACTACGCCGCTACAAAGCCTCTCGTTATATAGCTGTTCCATAGAACACTGCTCAAACGTTAAAGCGGCTCTTGTGTATTTTAAAATGGCTTTCATCACTTTTGTGTTTTTTAAACTGTAATTATAATATTGTATTTAAACTAATTATAAACGGGCGCAGAATTTATTATTTATAATTTTAGATTATTTTTTTCCAAATATTTGAAACCTCTAATGTAGAATATTTGAAAGATGTCTAAGTTATATATAGTTTGTAGTTACGAGTTGAAGTCTTACTTAGGGCAATATATATTTAAATTATTTATTTTTTTGGCGTGGCAGAACCAATTTTGACATTTATATAACATTTAAAGGCCAGGAAAGTGGATATCGAAGACTCTATTCTCTCTATATTCTTTCTATATTTATAAAGTATTATTAAAAGCGATTTTAAAACAAAAGTCTTTTGAGATAACTTTTTTCGTTCTTTATAAATCGTTATCAGAGAGAATTGTAACATTTTCTTCCCTTACGTATATCACAAACTCTATTAACGACTAATTATGTGAAATAAGCTTTATTACGTTGTGACACGTTTGCTTTTTGAATAACTATACTAGATACTATACGGGGTGTTCTAAAATATAACTTAAGCCCAAAGTAATAGGCTCAAAACAAATTGAGCAGTATTTCTAGGTAATTTAATGTTTTTTCTTTTATCAAGTTAATAACAGCCTTAAGTTTAAGAAGTAGGGTTGAATTTTGATTGTGAGTATTTATATTAGGGTGTTAGTGGCTTTTTCAGTCGCTTTGAGGGTGGGTGTTCGTTTCCATTGTAAAAAATATAAATATGACTTAATTATGTCTTCTATTTTTTATAGCTCATGTTTGAAATTCTTACACTTGTGTCTGATTACTTTATAAATTATAATAAAAATACTATCGGAGTTAGGTTTTTTCTTCAGTTAAAACATTTCGAGCATCATGTATGCTCGAAATGTGCGTGTTGAACAATTCACTACACCAAAGTCACGTTCTACGGAAAACACACGAAGGAGATTTTCCAGTATAGAATTTAAGGTATCATAGAATCTCGATTAACCGGACAAATTGTTGTTGTAAGGTATTTGAATTGTCAAAAATTTGGATAATCGAAAGTAAATATGAATAAAATCGGATAATCGGGTTCTAAGCATACATAATATGTAAGAACGTAATATTGTAAGTTTATTAAAAATGACTAGTAAATGTTAATGAAAATCTGTTTTATTTAGAAATATGGTTGAATTTGGGGATATCACACCAGTTACGATGCGTCCAGCTTGCACAAATACAATTAGAAGGTACATCTTATTCAATTGGCCTATAGTCCGAATAATCGTGAATTAGTATAACTTAGGGCCGTGTAAGTCCAATTACATTTTGTAGAATAACTCAACAAGAATTCAACATAAATATGCTTATACTAAATATGAACTGTCACATTTATAAAGCACCACGTTTTTCCCGTAAAGGTAACCGTCTCTACCTGTCCTGGATATAGAGAAAATAATATGAAAACACTTACTTTTTTTAGTTATATTCAAAAAAAAATACAAAATAAAACTGAAAAAAATAAAGTAAAGTTATTTACTGCTTTTTTTTCAGCTTCTTAAAGCGTTTTAGAAAAACTAGTTTTCACCTGCGACTTCGATCCCGTGAAAATAGCTGAAAATTATGTACTAATTAACTATTAAATATTTATTAAATTAAGCTATATATTCAAAGTTAAAGGACTGGAGTAATGGAAACCAGTTCAATCAGGGTGGCCACCCTAGGGGTCAACGCCCGCGCACAGTTTTGTAGGCCGAATACAAGTGTTATTTTCGTGATGCAATTGAATCGGGATATCCTGGTTAGAGAATTATATCTCTAAAATATTATATTTTTTTATTATACTTATTTTATACTATTTTATTATATCTAGCGGAGAAAAAGCGGAGAACAGAGTCTTGAGGCTAGGTTTGAACCTACATATATAAAGAGATGCCTGTATCATTGCTTATATTGTGATCAATGTAAAAACTAGTGGGTTACTCGTGTACATGCGATTCTATTTATTAGCTTAGACAGTATTTTTGAAACCAACAAGGAGTGCCCGTAAATGTCCAGTCAAGTAAATCCAATCAACTAACGTGTAGAATTTCTTTAATCAGTTATCAATTGAACGTCGGCTACATTTTCACCATCATTATCATTTCATCCGCCTTTCTAAGATCTTTAAAATGTCGCTAAAATAAATTTCTATGTTAAAAACTCGCCTCTCTAAGTGTCCGCAGTTAAAACGCTTCCAAAAATAGGTAATATATGATATAAGATGATCTTAGTCATTAAAGTAAAGATGTTAGTGGAGATGTAACGTTGTTTATATTTTGGTTTCATTGTTAGCAGTTCTTGTTTGATGAGATAATAATGGACTCCAACAATCCAAGAAGTTGTGGATAAACATAGATATTTAACTAGGTATATATGGGTGCAAATCAATATACATTTTATGATTTTATTGTCACGAAAGTATTAAGAGGACCGTCGTGGCGCAGAGGCGTATCTAAGTGTCTGCCTGCAAACGCGACAGTTTGAGGGTTCGATTCCCACTCGAAGAAGATGGATTTTTCTAATTCCATTTTTTTCGCTCTGGCAACAAGGCAAAGTGCGGCGTTGAGTTCCGCCACTCAACACGCAACGCCTCGAGTAAGGCAGAAAGCGGAGACGGAGAAAGCAGGGACTAAGCAACGGAGTGTCTTATCACTAGGTTCATATGGTTCCTGCAGTTTCCTCTGCCTACCCTGCAATATGCGGGATAAAAGCGTGAAGTTATAAAAAAAAAGAAAGTATTAATAACCGAAAATAATGTGTCATTATTGAAATCAGTAAAACGTATTTGTAACGTAAATTTTTTTATGATATTATTTTCGAATATTGAACAGAAATGTCAGCTGTTAAATAAATAAAAAAGGACCTAATTGTGTAAATTTCTTCTCCTCTTTATTAACTATCGCACGAGAATAAACCAATTAAAATAGTCTCTGAACAATGAAATCCTGATCTAGCGCCGACATATACACGAGTATGTTAAATATAAAAAAATATATATTTTTAAAAATATTATAACTTAAAATTCACGATTTGATTCACGGTCGGGGAACGAGTAATTCTCTTTTTCTTCGCTCTGGTAACAAGGTAAAGAGCATGTAGTACGCAATGCCTTGAAAAGCAGGAAACTGAAAACGGAGTGTCTTAACACTAGGCTTTTCTAGTGGTTGTCTTTGTCTGACTCTGCTTAGTGCGGTACAGAACGTGAAACTAAAAGAAATCCATGTTTTTTTTTATTTTTTAATAAAAGGAAGGTAAATAAAAAACTCATTATCATTTGTCACAGATAATAAAAATTACTAAATTTCTAAAACATTACAAATCCTAGACAAAAAAAATTTAAAAATCGTAAACATTATTTATGATACAGATAAAATCACACCCCATATTAAAGTTATTACGAAAACTTTATAATAATTGGCATACAACAACACATTTGGACATAAAAACAATCTGTCACAGCACTGTGTTGCCATGTCAGCTGTTGCCAGTATCTACGTAACAATATCAGCGGGAATCGAACCTAAGCCCTCCATTACAAAATAGTCACGCTCGCTGTGTTTTAATGCGTTGAATTATTCAACAGGACATAAATATTTCGTGCACGCCATTTACATAGTGGCGTAGAGTAGATTAAGTTTTGATGTTTACTTTTTTATTTATAGCTTAACCTATTTTATGTAGAAGCTAAAAAAAAATATTAAATTTTTATAACAATTTAGTGTTCAACACTCCGTTTAGCACTTTCTTATTTTGAGGATCTTGTGGTATGATTTTATGCCTTATTCTTTATTGTATCACAAGGACATAATCTTTAAAATAGTTATCGTTTAAATTCATGATATATATGTCACCCCGAGCACTATTAGTAAAATTACATTTATACATTATAAAATAGAAATAATGTTTTAATCTTTTATAAGTTTTTTTTAATTTTATAAACATAAATTTCATTGTAAAACTGAGGATCCGTCAGAATATAATTTGTCATTAAAAATCAAAATAATAAGAATGAGTACGCTCACACACACACACACACACACACACACACACATATATATATATATATATATATATATATATATATATATATATATATATATATATATATATATATATATATATTACACCGTTAGAAACATGTCATTACACTGTGGCGCCGCGCGTGCCAAACATGTGCGGATTTCATATCACGACCGTCGACAAATATGGAGAGAACTTTTCATAAGCTTAACAAGCTTTGTGAAGGTAAAGTTTCACAGCCGTGATCTACATTAGATATTGCATTTAAGCAAGGAAATATGAATAAAAGATGAGTTTTACGTAAATATAACGTAACGGTTTTTGTTTGAAGTTTTTTTCTTCACCACTTTTTCTTTTATAAAAGGGTTTAAAAAGAGAAAACTCAGTGTTGAGACACTACTTCGATTTCTATCAAAATTTTGACACCACACTACTCGTTGAAACTTTTTCATATTGATCATAAGATATGAAATATTAACATTTACTACTAAGTCCCTTGTGTGTCTAAAACTGGAGAACGGAGAGAATGTTGACATTAAGCTCTCTACTTTTTCTTCTACACAATAAAGGAAAACATGAAGCTACATATATAATTTTTTAGCTTAACGCTTTATTCCGCATATACCGCATATAGAGGGAGCCGTAGAAACCGTGAGAACCTAGCCTAACCTATTAATAATAGTATTATAGTATTTTCAAGATATTACAATAATTTTAACTCCAAAATTACTTCCACTTATATTTAAAAGTTCTCTCCTTACAAAAAGCGTCGCGTGTCCGAGTGCGTGTGCGCACTTATAATTAGTTTATGCGGTGTCCCTTATCTCCCTTTACCAGGACACGAGGGTTGACGGGCCCTTGTAGTACAGGAGACAGGTCGGAAACTATAGAATTATTATATATGTTATGATTTTTTTAATATTTTTTGTTTTATATTTTCCAGTTTCTTTCATTTGGTTTTGCAATGACAATACCTAGAGTTGTGACACTACTTTTTGTAGAACAGTTTAACGCTTTGTCCTGCACATGGCAGGGTAGGCAGAGGGAACTGCAGGAACTATTGGAACCTAGTGTTAAGACACTCCGTCGCTTAGTCCCTGCTTTCTCCGTCCCCGCTTTCCGCTTTCTTCGAGGCATTGCGTGTTGAGTGGCGGAACTCAACACTAGGTGCCATAGCGATACTATTTTTCTACTACTAATAATTTATAAATGAGTATTTTCAACAAAATTTCGCCATTAAAACAAGCAAGCTCCTGGAGTATAAACGAAGGGGTAACTAACCCTTCTTCATTAGCATTTTAAAACGAGGGCCAGTCGATCAAATGTTAAACTCCCATCAATTCAACATAACCCCTTATTATAATACATACAAGTTTTAAAATTCTATAAACTTACAAATACCATTTTTTTATATAAATATATCGACAAACTCTCTTTTCTATAGAATAGTATTGTATAAAAGATTTATAGGTCATCCCGATTTTATTTACAGGACAGATTGTGTTAGATAATGTCCTATTGTAATTTTAACAGTCAACTATTGTTGACTTCGTACTGATAATTTTTGATCCACCCCATTAGTTTTCAATGGGTATAGCAATGTGTTATATAGTTGAAGTAATTTAAAACGCAGTTTTGATGTTTAAAAAATACATATTTCTAATTTTTAGAAAATAAAGCCTTATTAACCTAGGTATAATTTAAAATATACCAATCAAAATATGTAATCAAATAACTAAAAAAAATATAGATAATTTTTTTTAGCTTCACGCTTCATCCTGCTTGCAGCAGAGTAGGTAGAGAGAAAGACTCTACTTTACTCGCTTTCCATCTCTTTAAGACATTGTGTGTTGAATGGCGGAACTCAACGCCACGCTTGCCTAGTTACTGGAGTGAAGAAAATGAAAATGAAATTTTTCCCAAAGGCAAAGCGCGGCGTTGAGTTCCGCCACTCAACACGTAATGCCTCGAAAAAGGCGGAAAGCGGAGACGTAGAAAGCAGGGACTAAGCAACGGAGTGTCCTAACATTAGGTTCCCATGGTCCCTGCAGTTCCCTCTGCCTACCCTCCCATGTGCGGAATAAACCGTGAAGCTAAAAAAAAAATTCCCCGAATGTGATTGAACCCACAAACCGTCTCGATTGCAGGCAGATGTTACGCCTCTGCGCCACGGGGGTACTTCAATACGATTTCCATATATCGTCATTGCTACTTTTTAAGCTGCCATATATTGCTGATAACTATATTGTGAAGGTTACCGTAGCTCAGTAGATGTTGTGTATACAATTAGATAATGTAAATACAGTTAGTATGAGTTCAGTTTCGAATTGATGGCATATTTCAATTTAACAAAATGTGGTGTTAAAATTAAAAATAAATATTATGAAGTTGAAACATTTCATTTTTTTTCAATTCTGTTCAAAAATTGCTTCAAAACACTCTCGAAAACTTATATAAATAATTATATATACGTATATATACATATCCTATAAATAATATCTATGGTTCATGTAACTTGTCATATTAGATACGAGAAAGATACAATGAGATAAAAATATTTCTTTTATTTTTTTTTTTTTATTGGGATAACGATGATTTTGATGAAGCGATATTAATATCGATTTTTTATGCATATCAATTTTAACTTCACATATTTTCATCGATAATTTCTCACTATTTTTAGATCCGCAACAGTGCGAATGCACTTTTGGCAACAGCACGCTTCCTCGTTGGTAATGGCATTTCAAAAATTTAAATAGCACAAGCTATATTGACTCTTATTCTTTTGACGCTTAGATTGATTTTCATAGATTGATTTATAAGATGACATTTTACGCTATGAGATGTAGAAGTTTTCGGATAAGAATAACAAGTGACACACAATTCGGCCAGATGAACATAGAAAGTGGAATTGTTCAGTCGTTTAAAGTTATATAGTGAGTAAAGTTCAAGTGAATAAAATATTTGTGCAAATTTGCCGATTTCGATATGAATACAAAAAAACATAAAAACAAAAATCGCGCTAAACCTCCAAAAAACACTTTGGAAACGAAAAATGAAGACGTATTAGAAAATTTAAGTGAAATAGAACAAAAAGACAACTCACAAGGTGAAATTGCTAATAAGGAAGATGTAATCGAATCAATAGAAAATAAAATCGAAATTAAAGAACCTGTTCAAGAACAAACAACAACTTGTGAAGTACCCAAAAAACCAAAGCGGAAGAAAGGTAAAAAGAAACAAGACGAGTTGGTTGAAGAAAAAGAAATTGTCTTGGATGCTAACGAAAAGTTGGACGAAAAGACAAGCAATACCGATAAAAGCGTGGATGCTAAAATTGAGGATGAGAGTGGAACAGATATTATTGCAACAATTCCTGCTCGTAAAAAGAAAAAAATCCAAAAAAACTGAAATTCCAAATATTCCTGAAAAAGCCGATTTAGATGAAAATATTGTGTCCTTAGAAGACAAAATAAAACCAGAGACAGAAACTAAAAATAACAAAACACAAATTGAAGAAATAAGAACAACAGAAGCATCTCAGGCAGAATCTAAAGAAACCACAGCATCTAAAAAAAAGAAAAAGAAGAAAAATCGTCATGATTCAGATAAATCAGATGTTAATGAATCTTGTACGCTTGCATTTCATAAATTGCTAGAATCTGCAAATGTTGAAAACGAAGAAGAAAATATATCACAGAATCCCATCGTAGTACAACTACAAGAAGATGATAACAAAAGCTCGTATATTTCTTCATCCAAGGAAAGTGATACAGACACGTTAGAAAAGAAAGAAAATTTAAAAAGTAAGAGAAAGCATAAAAAAAATAAAAATGTGCCAATCGAGTTAGAAAGAGTGGTAACTAAAAATACAGATGACAATAATGTATTGACTCCTGATAAAATAGAATCAGAAGATTCATCAAATTTAAAGGAGAATGTGAGTACAGCAGACTTAAGTCCAAAACCGAAGGCAAAAATAGCCAAACCTGTGCAGAAACGTAAGGGTCAGTCTGATTTAGATAACCCTTTAGGTTTCTGGAGATTGTAAAGAAGACACAAAAAGTGACATATGTGCATCTGAAGATAATAAAGAAAGTGTTATCGAACGCAAGGAATCTCAGAAATGTGATTTCGATGGCAGGAAAAGAAAAAGTTGATGATAGTACCAAAAAAAACATTGTTGAAGCACAAATCGTACATGTACCTAAAAAAGAGCATATTAAGGAGGTTGAGAATATTGTGAATATTGATGAAAGACTAAAATTAGAAGCATCAGACGACAACTTCCGGTTTTATAGAAGTTAAGGCTGGTAAAAACAAGAAAAAACAAATACAGACCAGCAAACATGAACAGGTAACTGCGAGTACTACAGTACCAGAAGGATCAGATGCAGTTGAACAGAACAAAAAGGACAAATTGTTCTATGAAACAGACAAAAGTGATTTGCTTTCTGATATTCCACAAATAGATATTAAAGAGAATGTTAAACCGGAAGATCTAGAGGGCTTGAAGGTTGCTACTCCAGATTTGATACAATATCCACGTTCTACTAGTCAATTAAATATTGACGATAATAATAATACAGTTATACAAGAAATTACTGTAACGGATGAAATAAAATTAGGAATTCCCGTATATTTATCTACGCCGATTGTAGAAGGGTCAGGAGAAACACCAGAGGTCAAAATGACGGAGGAACCTATTAAACTTTCTGAACGAAAGCCAAAAATTAACAAAAATAATAATGAGAAGACTGATATTAAATCAAAAATGTTTGAAGTAAATAAAGAAATGGAGGAATTAAGTCGTTCAATTGAACGATCTTTAGCAGAGTTAACAGGTTCAGAAGCATGTGATAGTAAAGTAGATACAGCATTTGAAGAATTATTTCAAAGTCAAAACAAAGAGGAATCTAAGTTGGACATTACACAAAGTGAATATCATAAGGAAGAGACGATTGAGCAGCATGAAAGTAAAATACAAGAACCAAAAAATAACGATACATTTGAAAACCAAAACTCACCCTCTGTGGTTACAAGTGACGCGAATATTGATGAAACTAAAAAAGAAATAAGATCTGAAAAAAGTGATGTAGATAGTACCGCCCCTGTATGCCCAGCGAGGTCTAAAAGTAAAGGCAAATCAAAGAGAAAAGGTAAAAAGGAAAACCAAGCAAACACTAGCAATGTATCGGCATCACAATCCGCCTGTAGCTCCAGTCAAGCTTCACAAAGTGAAGCATCTAAAACTTCTGATAAAACAAACGAAAAATCTAATAATAAAAGCAATAGTCCTGAAGAAAAGGGAAAACAACAATCTTCTGACGTAAATAGCAGTGAAGAAACGGTTAAAAACCTTAGCTTAGATTTGTCTTTTGAACCGATTGAAAATTTTGAAGACGCGCTGACATCTAGCGCTGAAGATGTCAATAAAACTTTCGATATTATTGCAAATGAAGCTACACAGGCAACAGGACACGTACAGTATCAAAATGCTCCACAAATAAACGTGATCGCTCCTTCTGAAGATGGAGATGATGAAAAAGCAAAAGATTCTAAAACAAAAAATCCAGTTTCGCAGCCAAAAAACTTGCTAGGCCATCCAAATATACCTGTATCATCGAATAAAAACGATTTTAAAAAAGAGAAAAATAAACCACCAAGCTCAATTCAGGCTAAAGTTAAAATAAAAGATGCTAACGAAATTGAAAAGATTGAAAAAGGAGATCCACAAACTAAAAAACTAATTAAAGAGGCCAACGGTCAGGATGCTTTTTCTTACATTTTGAATGAAGATAATATTGTATACAAATACAGTTTTCGTAACGTTTTCTTGCAAAGTACATGTCACGTGTGCAAGAAAGACTTGGTACAAAGAGTACCGTGCAAATTCTGCTCTTTGATATTTTACTGCAGTCAAAAGCATAAGGATGATGATTGGCCAAAACACCAGTCATTATGTTTTGCTGTGTCTACCATATCTCATTTAAAAGGTATGTCATTATTTAGTTAATTTTCAAATAAATTAAATTTCTTTTAGCTTCACGCTTTATCCCGCACATAGCAGAGTAGGCAGAGGGAACAGCAGGAACCGTGAGAACCTAGACGTGAGACATTTCCCCGCTTTTCGCCTTTTTGGTGTCATTGCGTGAACTCAATTCCACACTTTGTCTAGTTGCCAGAGCAAATAAAATGAAAATAAAAAAATCATCCGCCACAAATGGGAATCGAACTATAATCCATCGTGTTAAGAAGCAAACGCTACGCCTCTACGCCACGTTTTCTCTTTAAATTTAATGAAATATTCTCTTGAAATTCTTTAAAATATTTCAGAACTAAAATTCATTTACGCTAATATAAAAAACATAACTGGACATGAGTATAGAGTACTCCGAATGCAAATGATTCTATCTTGTGAGAAGATTATGAAGAGAAAACTAGTTCCTTGGGAACAGGAGGCGCTGTTGTATCCCAGAATGTGCGGCGATGTCGGATGTAGAGAGTGGATTCAAAGCAAGTTGAGGGATTGCGATGGATGTGGTCAGGTATGAATTAGTAAAAAATAACTTACACAATATATGAAATCGATATATTTATTTTAAAAAGTATATTTTATAATTTTCTTTTACAGTTACTTTCATATTAAGACTTACTCTCTCAATTGATATCCAGTGAAAAAAAATCTACTACCTTAATATTTCCTTCGCAAATATATATAAATAATTTATTGCACTTTCATTAACCAATAAAGTGAGGACTGTCGTGGCGCAGAGGGGGTAGCGTCTGTCTGTAAGCGTGATGGTTTGTCAGTTCGATTCCCACTCGGGGAAGATGGATTTTCTCTGGCAACTAGGTACAGTGCGGCGTTGAGATGCATCACTCAACACGCAATGCCTCCAAAAAGGCGGAAAGCAGGAACCGAGAAAGCAGGGACTAAGCAACGGAGTGTCTTAACTCAAGGTTTCTCTGGTTCCTGCAGTTTCCTCTGCCTACTCTACCATATGCGGAATAAAGCGTGAACACATAAAAAAATAAAGTATTATGTTTTATTTTCAGATTTCGTATTGCACGGAACATCTAGAACATTTACCAGCTTCCCACAAGCAATGGTGCAAATCATATGCCTTGTACCAAAAGATGGTAAAATATCAGCAAACACAGGGCAGAGTTGAGCCGAAACTGCCCACGAGGGTATTAAGTCACTATGTTATGCCAGACAACTTAAATGAGGTCTTAGGATGCATGTATGAAGAGAAAATTGGTAAGAAATGTAGAAGTTAGACAAAATTCCAATTGAAAAAACATTTGGTTAATATATCTAAAGATTTGATTATAAATGGACGTTGTGTAAATGCTCATTTTGTATTCTTCTTTTTATTTATTCTTCTATTTAGTCATTCCGGGCGTTGAGATTATTTTACTTTTTTTTCAATATTAATTACATAATATTTTGAGGATTGCTTCCATCACCTACAATGCTCTAGCGTGGAATTGTCAACATAAACCACTTTAAAAGGTTGGCCATATTTTAACCTACCTATTATATACGAGAAATCAGTGTCACTAAAAAAAACTATTTTTTTTTCATTTTGGCAGCATCTTAATCAGTATTTTATTGTATCTATATATATTTTATACAGATAAATAAAAAACGTAAGCAACAAAGGTTTTGGGTTCGATTCCACCATCAAAATACGATGTTTCGAATGGCGAAAAACGACTAAAACTTTGCAATAATAAAACTTATATGCATAAAAATAACACATAAGCGACAATTAACGTAATACATTTTAGTAACAAATAAATAGCGTACTGCAAGCAAGAGAAGCCGAGACCGAAAATTTGCCAAGAATATAAATTTATATATAATTGGGTACTAATAGTATTATTTGTAATTTATGATAAATAAGATGACCTAAAAATATTATAGTGGTATAAATTTTTCGCACCATTTTCGGGACTCGGACTTCCGCGTCCGCGATTGGCATTTTGGAAAACATCCAAGCGTTCTAACTAATTAAGCTTTATTTATATGAATGTGTATAGATAAACACTTAAAGAAAACAACTCGGTCCCCAAGAGGCGCGGTTTCAAATCCCGGGGTTTTTTTAGTAATTATGCTTTACAAGCCAAGTTAAAATTCTAATTCGGTTGTTGCAATTTATTTGTATCGAGTAATAGGTAATCGAATTCTAGTATATCCAGGATTGTTAAGTGTTTCTAATTGTTTTTTTCATTAAACACATTAGAGTTAAATGTCAAAACAAAAAAGTAGAAATTATATTATATAATAACTATGTCTTAAAAAATGTAAGTTATGTAAAAACTAAAGAATTTTCATCATCTCTACAGGCCATATTATAGATAGATTTTAAAAATAATTAATAATCTTTAATAAAAATGCAATAATATATTTTAAATTAAATATAAAAAATCTGTCATCGTGAGTAGTGCCAAACTCGTTGAAAAGAAAAAATCCATCTTCTCCGAGTGGGAATCGAAGCCCACAAATCGTTACGTTTACAGACAGACGCTACGCCACTGCTCCACGACATTCCTGAACTATATAAAACATATATATATATTCAATGAATTCATATATGAAGTACTATCTATATATAAAAATATTTAAATATATGTATATTTATAAATAAATATATTTATATTTGTAAATTCCTTTTTTAGATATGGACGACATACACTATGCAGCTCTAACACAAATCGCTACAGCGCCTTTGACAGCCGCCTTCAGTTACCAACTTTACAATAACTTAAATGCCAAAACTAATGGATTAAACAAGGTATAATGTGTTATTAATTCAATAAATATACATACCTGCTCTTAAACTTATGGGGTAGGAAAAATATCGCCACTTAATTTTTCTTTCAACCTACCTCTTTTTTAAAATGAGGTACCTTACTGTGTAAAATTCTTCATAAATTTCAAGACATTGCAGCAAGTAGTGAAGTGTAGATAACGATTCTATTATTTTATTTTATAATTTTATTCTACCCACTTATATTTATATATATCTAAATGTGTAAACGCCCTTATATTCTTAAATTAATAACTATTAAATATATAAAATTTTCAGAAATCAACTTTCACTATACATTCTATATCCGACGTGCAGTTCGAAGCTGATTTTCTAAATAGATGGGAGATATTTTTCCTCCATCTTATCGATACAAAGAATTTAAGAGTTGTACTTGTTGGATTGGATTTAAATCCTCATAAGTTACCTTTGGATATTTTGGATAAAATCAGGTAAAATAATTAATATAGGTTACCTTCGCTAAAAGGTTTTAGATTGAAATGACAAAGAAAATATTATAAAAAAAATGTATTTGAAATACCAATTTTCCTACGGGAAAAAAAGGGGACGGAGTAAGCGCGGACTAAGTAACGGAGTGTCTTAACACTAGGTTCATATGGTTCCTGCAGTTTCCTCTGTCTACCCTGCCATGTGCGGGATAAAGGGTGAAGCTAAAAAAAATCCTATATTATGTATATCTACAAACGTAAATTTACTATTTTCAAAGTTAATAGTAGTTAGTTATTAAATTTGTATAAAGACCGTATTGACACAGGGTCGGTGTCTGCCTGATTCGACAATAGGTTCAATTCCTACTCAGGGAAGGCGTACTTTTTTTTTCACTCTGGCAACTATGCAACGCGATGTTGGATTCTGCCACTCAACAAGCAATGCCTTGATATAACAGAGAGTGGGGAATAGAGTGTCTTGAGGCACTAGCATCCTCAACGTTTCTGCCGTTCCCTGTGTTGTTTTATATCGCTACATTTTCTATGTGAAGACCTACCCATATATTGTTATCTATATAGTAATAAAACTGTTGAGTCTCTTACTTTTTTGTTCAGAACTGATTTAGTAATATGCGAAAACGTTGTTTAATCGTCAATTCATAAAACTATTTAATTTTGCCTACTTGCTTGCGCCTTAACTTGGGGTGTAAATAGTTTATGAGTCAATATGTAACATGTTCGAAATCGAAACAACAAATTTGACCCATTTCCGACATATTTTGAATCTGTCACTTAAAACAATCGCATTCTGGTGTTTAAAGTCAAACCAATCGGAAAAGCGGAGAACGGAGTGTCTTTACACTACATTCGAGCTCCCGCTACCCACCTACAGGAGGTCTCTTACCTACCTCCTTGCTAATTGCTATGTACAAGATAGAACGTGAAGCAATAAAAAATTAAACAGTGTATTCGTGCAGAAAAATTTTATATAGGTACATTATACCTCCCCTAATATTATTAACCTTTTGCTACACTTCAATGAGTATTCTAGAAGACGTTCTTAAGTATTTAAATAAATAAAAATAAAGTGAAAGGCCGTCGTGGCTTTACTCGAAATTAAAGACTTTCTTTTCCATGCTTCTTAATTTAGTAAAATTCTTCTTAATACTTAATCGCAAGCACGAGAATGGTGTGTCTTAACACTAGATTTCCCTCTTACCCTATGTACGGGTCACAGTATGTAACTAATATATTAAACAATCATTAAATTTGTGATGACATTGAAATACTTGAGAATCGTCGCGGCGCAGAGGTGGTATGTGGGTTCGATTCCCACTTGTATGAAGGATTATTTCACTTTCCATTTTGTTCGCTCTGACAACTAGACAAGAGCGGCATTGAGTTCCGCCACTCAACACACAATGCCTCGAAAAGTCTTAACACTAGGTTCCCGCTGTTCCTGCGGTTCCCTATGCCTACACTGATATGCACGGGATAAAGTGTGAACGTCAAAAAAATAACTTAAATATGTTAAGCAATTTTTAGAAATAAATACAATACTAAAGGACTGTCGTGGCGCAGAGGCGTAAGCGTCTGCTTGTAACGAGACAGTTTGAGGGTTCGATTCCCACTCGGAGAAGATGGATTTTTCTATTTCCATTTTCTTCGCTCTGGAAACGAGGCAACCGCCCCTCAACACGGAATGCCTCGAAAAAGGCGGAAAGTGGGGACGGAGAAACAGGGACTAAGCAACGGAGTGTCTTAACACTAGGTTCCACGGTTCCTGCAGTTCGCTCTGCCTACCCTGCCATATGCGGGATAAAGCGTGAAGCTACGAAAAAAAAGAAAAAAAAAAACAATACTAAAAATAAATACCCACAAAGCCTTCTATAATGTATGTAAAATACCTCAGTTTATTTGTCTGTCATAAACTCGTCTCCGCCGCGTCTGGCTCGCTGTCTGGCCTTTGATGTCAAACGAATGATAGTTCAATAAAGTTTATTCATATTTTTACAGTTTTATTGTCATTTTGTTGTAAGTGACATGCAATTTTGTTTTTATACTGTCTCTTTAATATTTTTAAAGTGTTTTAATATATATTTTATATATGTATATATTTATTTTAAGGATGCTAGTCTATTGCGGCTCAGTGAGTTGTTTTCGTTTACGATGATTATACATTCAAATTCTATTTTGTAAATTTTTTATGTAGTGTTTGATACTTATTTCTATTTGAAATTTTTGAATTTCTTTTATATAAAGTAACTAATATATTCAGTTAAATTATAAATTAGTATAAATTACTACATTAATACAATTAATAAATCATATATGTATATTTACATAATTTTAGCTTTACGCTTTATCCCGCTCATAGCAGGGTAGGCAGAGAGAAATGCAGAAACCGTGAGAAACTAGTGTTACGACATTCCGTTCCCCGTGTATCACATTTCCAGGCATTGCGTGTTAAGTGACGGAACTCATCGCTTTGCCTAGTTGCCAGAGCGAAGAAAATTGAAATAATCCAATTCCATTCATCCATTCTCCCCAAGTGGGAATCGAATCCCCAAACTGTCACGTTTAAAGGCAGACGCACCTTAGCGTCTCGACGGTCCTCAAACATATTTTAATCTAAATTCATTATCTATCTTTCAATAAAAATATGTTTCATTACACAGGTATCATTATAAATATTACATTTCAGACTATGTGAGAATTGTACAATCAATGAACGTCGGGTTATTTTTGATTTTCATGATAAACAATCTTATGAAGATTATTATTCAAGTGATGATTTCTCTACACCAGATATTGGTAAGTGGAAACAACGATAACAATTCAAGTATTTTAAAAATCAATACAAAAAGACTTAAAGATTGACTTAAAATATTAAATTTGTTGAATATTTGTATTATTATTAATAATCATCGCTTGTCCAGCTTTGGTTATGGGTTCGTTTTTCATACGAAATATATTTTCTTTTATCAGTCCTCATAGAGAAATGTTATAAGGGCATAACAGTCATAGTATTTTTAATAATTGACAAAAGTAACTCTAAAAATTAACTACTAATTTAAGTAAATTGTATCGAAGTAAAATATATACTAACGATATCACATATACATATATACCTAGTTTTTTTTTCAGTGTGTGCTTTCAACCCCAACATACAAAGGACGTCAACTTATAAAAAAGAAGATATATGGCCGAATACTTTAAAATTTATTTTTAAGCAACGAGTGCCTTTCCTCCTTACTTCTTACACCTTAAATGAGTTAAAAAGAGATATCGATAGAATCAAAGAATGCTCGAAAATCGATTTTAAAATTATTTCTGAACCGAAGCAGAATCCTTTTGCCAGTGTGCGACCAGATAGAAATTTTATAACCGATCATGAAATGCCGCTGTTATTTAAAAATTATTGTTATAGTATAATGTGTGGTGTTTGATTTGTTTTATGGTGTTATTTTAAATAAAGTATTACACATAATAATTTGTTTATTATTTATTTACAGATTAATGACACACTTGTAGTGCCAACAGTTTTTTTTAAGAAATAAGAAAATTATGAGTAATAATATATAAAGTTACAATAAAAATTACTTAATATACAGTATGTGACGCCATCTATCGAAAATTTACACTAGTACGTTTCAAAGATTGCTCTTTATAAAAAGAAATTTAATATACTAACTAACATGTTAAGTAATAATGTAAATAAATCTACGTTTACCATAACTTATTAATAACAATTTTATAACAATAAATACATTTTCCACCTTTGTAAACCAAAATTTATTTTTTATGTTACTCCATTGTATTTTTTACGTATAATAAAGAATATATACATTTTGCACAATTAATGTTGCTGTTTATTCAATTTAAATGAAAACAAATATTTTATTTCAATTTAAAAAATCATTATATATTTCTAAAGATTTAATTATATTAATCTTAGGTTGTGTAAAAGGGAGCAAATAAAGATGACGCCATAGTAACATTGGAAAGGATTGTAACAGTGCGGTGTAGATCTTATTAAATAAAAGAAAAGATCAAGTCTACTACTACTATGTACATAGTTAAGATTTTAAGCACTATATTTTCGAAATATTTTTATGATACAGGTCCCGAAAAATACTATATTTTTCATTTTTCATCACATTTCAGTTTAAAACTGCTATAAATCACTATCTTTTTTTTTTTTAGCTTCACGCTTTGTCCCACACAAGGCAGGGTAGGCAGAGGGAACGGCAGAGACTGTGAAAACCTAGTGTTAAGACACTCCGTTGCTTAGTCCCTGCTTTCTCCGTCCCCGCTTTCCGCCGTTTTCGAGGCATTGCGTGTTGAGTGGCGGAACTCAACGCCGCGCTTTGCCTAGTTTGCCAGAGCGAAGAAAATGGAAATAGAAAAATCCATCTTCTCCGACTGGGGATCGAACCCAGTAACCGTCGCGTTAAAGGCAGACGTTGCGCCTCTGCGCCACGACGGTCCTCATAAATCACTATTGTACAAATTAATAATGATTTACGTTACCAATTGCTACACTAGCGACAATAACTTGCTGTTTATGTTTAGAATGGTACTCCTTATGTGTACACTGCATAATCTACATTAATGATTATTTGATATTTTTAATCTGTGAACAAAATTAGAACGCAAGTATTTTTGTCAACATGTCGGACAAGTTAGTGTTATTGTTATTTATTTATTAAAACCTTTTTATCCGTGTGTTTTGCTTTTTTAAACATATGACTGAGTGAATTAAACGTATATACATTCGTGCAATATAAAATTTTGTGTGAAAATATTACAATAGCTACACGATTTGCTATACTATTTCTTCCATGCTTGCGTTGTGTGATCAATATATGTAATTTTATTTTCAGCGAGGATTTACTCGGCGATGATTTAGGCGATCACAGCCTCGCAGACTATAATTTAGGTAATGAGGAAGAGGAACAACTCTTGGCTGATGATTACGAAAATGGTCCTTCACAAAATGTACCAACTTCTATAGGATCGTATAGTGAATCAGTCGATCCGGTTCCCACAGAGTTTTCTCGACAAAACGAAGAATATAATCCTGTAAGTAAAGACATTTTTTACGAAAGTGATGGTGATTGACTTTATAAAACAATAAAAATTTTGCAATAATAATAAATATTACCTATAAAAATACATAATTACACCTTTAAACTAATTATGAAAACTAAAATTGTTAATTAAAGTTCACTCACATATTATGTTCACTTAAATATTAATAATTACAAATTAAATGTATACAATCTTCCTCAAACTCATTTGTACAACAGATAATATAACCATAGTATGCTAACTAAATAACACATTTAATATAATTAGACGTCTTAATAATAGATTATAATATTTACAGCCTCAACAAACATATACACAGTCAGAAACAGAATGTGTAGTACCAAATATAACAGTAGAAGTGACAAATGTTCAAGTAGAACCAAGTGGTTATACATCATTTAGTGAACCTTATGAGGAGAGGACTGTGCCCCCAGCAATTGTAAGTTATTTATACTATTTATTTCATAATAAATGTCATTTTTTGTGTTAACATTAATTTCTAACAGTATGGAAACAATTTTAAAACCTTAATAAACAAGTTTTGTTCTGTTATTAATTATTTTTTACATTTAGTTTCTTCAAGTTCGTTAAACTTTCAAATAATAAAGGAGCTTATTTCTATTTAAACTTTTACAATAAAAAAACATAAATATATAACTTCTGCATTGTTTCAGCCGGCTGCACCCATAGAGTCACCACAAATTGTGCCCTCAGAAATGACAGTTCCTGCAGGTGAGTTTTCTGAAAGAGATATTTACTAATTCCTTTTTTTTATTACAAATATTTTACTATTTTTTCTATAATTATAGATAATGAAATAATTTAAATAGAGAAACCTCTATTCAATTATTTTATTATGAATAATTGTAGAAAAATTTCAGGCCAAGTTCCGGTATATCTGATATTCAAATGAATGTAACACCACAGATACTCCTCAGGGTCTATAATTTTTTGAGATGTACAAACAAGTTTATACTTGTAACTCAGAGAATGCCATTATATTACTTTATCAGTTGATGTTTTTTTTAAGAACGATAATTTCTTTCAATCTTTTTGAACATCTTGTTTTATTATACAGATGTTATATTTTTAAAAGCAACCCTATGTCTCACAGTTTTAAAATATTTTTTCAATGCTCCCTACTTAAGTATTGATCCTGGTTCTATTAAAATCATCTCCAATGGGGACACCATTATAGTTTTTATTATTTATTCATTAAATTGGTTTCATTCTCGTCGTCCATATATCTTTCTATCAATTTATGTAATTTGCATTATCTTGACCCACTTCTTGCTAGTTTACTGGTTGGATAGTGTATTCACATGTTTTCAGTGTATAATCCATTTAAACACATTCCGACAAATGGAAAGTGTATATAAATGTCTTTTTGAATAAATTTGAATAAAAATTGTTATAACTTAAGTGTTATTGATAATATGATTATTATTTTGAATAGATGCTGAAGGTAATAATGAGACAACTTCAGAGCGAGGTCCTGCCCAGCGGGCGCCTCTACCCAGAAATATACCGGATTCATTGGGTAAGTATTGTAATAGTTATTTTCAACTGGCGTGACGCATAGGCGTAGCGTCCTCCTGTAAACGCGACGGTTTGTGGGTTCGATTCCCATATTGGGAAGATGGACTTTTCTATTTCCATTTTCTTCGCTCTGGCAACTAGGCAAAGCGCGGCGTTGAGTTCCGCTACTCAACACGAAATGCCTCGACAAAGGTGGAAAGCGGGGACGAAGTAATGGAATCTCTAAACATAGGTTTCTAAAGTCCCTACTGTTCTTTCTGCCTACCCTGCCATGTGTGGGATAAAATTAAAAAAAATATATTATCCAATATTATAGTATGGTAATGTACTTCTTTTGTTAGCGAATCTATAACGATCCTATAAATAATGATAACTTATAAAAAGAACTTAATAATTTAAATATAACTTAATGAAAATGGCCAAATGGTCAGATTGCTTCTAGTTTTCATGAGGTGTGATTTCAAATTTACATCAAATTTAATATTTTTTTAATTGTATTTTAAGGACCGTCGTGGGGCAGAGGCGTAACGTCTGCCTGTAACGCGACGGTTTCTGGGTTCGATTCCCAGTTGGTGAAGATAGATTTTTCTATTTCCATTTTCTTCGCTCTGGTAAACTAGGCAAAGCGCGGCGTTGCGTTCCGCCCCTCAACACGCGCAATGCCTCGAAAAAGGC
The DNA here is from genome assembly GCA_037178615.1 of Dione vanillae. Lineage (NCBI taxonomy): Eukaryota > Metazoa > Arthropoda > Insecta > Lepidoptera > Nymphalidae > Dione > Dione vanillae. The sequence continues at coordinate 808,426 of JAZFAU010000247.1, forward strand.
GGAAAGCGGGGACGGAGAAAGCAGGGACTAAGCAACGGAGTGTCTTAACACTAGGTTCCCACGGTTCCTGCGGTTCCCTCTGCCTACCCTGCCATGTGCGGGATAAAGCGTGAAGCTACAAAAAAATCTTAAAAGTTGTCTTATTTCTCTTAGCTCCACATATTGTATAGCAGAAAATACACTTTATTCCTAACTTTTCCATCTATCTGATAATAATAGTAAGTCTTATTTTATAATTTTTAAAATGTTAATCTACGCTGATGGTAGAGAGCGCGGGTTCAAATCCCGCTGTGTTTAAATTTTTATAGATTTTCTTATATATAGAATCTTGTTTTAATTTTCTTTAGATAAAGTATTTGTACCTCGACCTGGTTTCAACCGTGGTCGGTCCTGGAGAAACCCACAGTACAGACAAAATCATCCGTACAGGCGTAATAATTATAGTTTCAGGGTAAGATCCTATTTTTTTATTTATCTGACGTTATATCACATTTATTGTGTTCATTAAAAATGGACCGTCGTGGCGCAGAGGCGTAAGCGTCTGCCTGTAAACACGACGGTTTGAGGGTTCGATTCCCACTCGAGGAAGATGGATTTTTCTATTTCCATTTTGTGAGTGTGTTATTAATAAAAAGTTTTTTGGACTAATTTCTTATTTTTTTTTTATATAATTTTAAAAATAATATTTTCTCTTTTTTGCAGGGCAACTTTAATCAGCGGCCATCCTTCCCTCCACCACAAATGCGCCCTCAAAATCCTCCCCAAATTAGACCTGATTTGCCCAATAATCTAGAATTACGCCCAGAACTACCCCAAATGGGTCCAGAGTTACCCCCAGACAGACATCTACCCCCTGATGAGTTTAACCAAAGATTCCCTTTTAGAGATGATTTCAATCCCAATGTTAGACCTAACTTTGACCGCCAAATGTACTTCCCCAGACCGTATAATGCAAGATTTCCCCCAAATGAAGTGTTTCCCCAAGTTATAAGACAGCCTCTGGTATTACCCGTACCTAAAAGGGAGCCAGAAGTAAGAATGTTGCCAGTACTTACTCCCAATTTACCTAATTTACCCAATTTACCCAGTGGCCTAGCGGGAAAGAAGGTGTTGATCAATCCACACTTTAAAGGAACTTTCCAGCCCCCTGTTGAAGGTATGTTATTTTTGATTTTTTTTTATTTATTTAGAATAGATTTTATTTAATATTTAGAAAGAAAGGGGGAAAGTTAAAATTATTTGATATGGTACAAATCACTACATGATTTTTTTAATATTTTTTTCGCTGTCGGTATTAAAATTAATTAGGTCATTTTCCTTATAAAGGTGTTTTACCGTGGCAAAGTGGCCTATCTCTATAATTTAATAAAAACTATTTTTCCATCTCTCATCTCAATCAAACATATCATTGTCAAAAATGAGTAATTGTAAAATTATTTGACTAGTTAAGTGAATCGATGGTAATGTTGACGTTCGAAATTGAATCTTATACTCTTATTTTAAATAAAATTATTAAGATTTTGAATTTAAGGCAAAACTATAAAACTGCTTGGAAATTGCCCTTTATGTCATTAAGCTAGTAATCATAAATAAAAAAATGTGAGAACCTATGACATTCGTAGATGACATTGTAAATAAAGATTAAATGAAATAATTTATTATAATTACTGAACATATTTTATTAGTTTTCTACTAATTCAGTATAAAATTAGTAAATAGTTTTTTTTTAATCTATATAATGTTTAAATAATAATTTATGTCAACGTAGGTATACCGACGTATATACCTACGAGAATACAAAAATCGCCGCCGATAAGCCCCACATTGGAGAGCAAATTCGGTAATTTAGATATTATTTCATATGTTCAAGGGTAAAAGGTGCTAAGTTTTAAATTTTAGTTTTTTAAAAACCAAATCTTTATTGTTTTTATTTAACATGATATAGTAATATAATCATATATTTATATATATATATATATATATATATATATATATATATATATATATATATATATATATATATATATATATATATATAATATATATATATATATATATATATATATATATATATATATATATATATATATATATATATATATATATATATATATATATATATATATATATATATATATATATATATATATATATATATATATATATATATATATATTTAAAATTTTCTTAAGTTCAACCATTATAAAAATATCTGTATTATAAATAATATAGAGTTGCAATATTACTTAAAGTTGGTCAGACGAAATGTTTAGAGTTAATTTTAAGCGTATTTGGACAGATTCTGAAATTTTTAAAAATACATTACTTAAGAATATTATCTTACATTATTTCCCTTTCTATGTGATTGAAATAATTTAAACAAACTTGTTTTTATTTTATTATTTTAAGAAGTTAAAGATAGAACATTTTTAGATTTATGATATATGCAAATTTTTTATTGCAAGCAAATTTTGTTATTATCTATAATACGAAAATGTAGTTCATTTATTCTTCATTGTTTTTATAAGTGAAGAATAAGAATATATTAGTTGTTATACAAAATAAAAAATATATTATTTTCGAAATATAACTTAGCGCACTTTACCTTTGTACCTACGACGTTGTTTATGCACATATATATATATATATATATATATATATATATATATATATATATATATATATATATATATATATATATATATATATATATATATATATATATATATATATATATATATATATATATATATATATATATATATATATATATATATATATATATATATATATATATATATATATATATATATATATATATATATATATATATATATATATATATATATATATATATATATATATATATATATATATATATATATATATATATATATATATAATATATATATATATATATATATATATATATATATATATATATATATATATATATATATATATATATATATATATATATATATATATATATATATATATATATATATATATATATATATATATATATATATATATATATATATATATACTATTGCTTTGCACTAAATACACAAATCGCACGTTTTATGTGTTGTAATGTATAGTTTAATATAGATTATATAGTATGAAAAATATTTGCTTGTGTATTATTTCAAAACCGTTTTTATTTAGATTAGATGTGTATGTATATGTTCTCTATAAATGAATACGATTTTGAATTTTGTTTTATATTGTTTAATACTTTCCTTATTGTTAATACATAATAAATAAAATAATGTCGCATTAAAGCCAAATTTTTATAAGCGTTTTGAGGGTATTTTTATTGTTACTTTTTGGTAAAATCAAAATTCATATGAATTCTACTATTATTCTAAAATAATATATTGTTTCTTATATGGACGCGATATTTATTTCACAATTGAGTACTTAAAAAAGGTTAAAAAAAACAACTGACTGACATAATAAAATCTTACAAAGACTCTCCAATACTTTTTTATTTTTTTTAAATTTATTACAATTGTTAGCCCATGCCACCATCTTTTTTTTTTCAGTTATAAATATTTTTAATGTACAAAAATTTATATATATTCGCTAATTATTTTTTTTGAAATAAAAAAACTTATTTAAAATTAATTTATTATTATTTACGACTTAGATAACTATTTATCTGAGAGATTTATGTCTTTTTTTTACTATATAACATTTTGCTTTTAACTGTAGTTTTATTCTTTATCTGTTGAGAATGTTGTATATTTTTTAGTTTCTCTAATTACTTTTCGAATATATGTATATTTTATTTATAAACATATATTTATTTGTTTCTTTATAGGTCCAATAAAAGATATTGACGATGCAGCGGAGAGATTTATAGCGGAACAAAGGAATGCCTTAGCTCGAGCTGCTAGTAGAAAACTACCAAGACGATCCCCACAAAGGTATGTAAATAATTAATAAAAAAATAGAAGAAATGTGGAGTTAGGCCACTTTTATTTGAGAATGTGACATTATATATTTTTTATTTGTGGTTTCCGTCATTTTCTTTATTAATTCTAGGCAATTGGTGGAAATTGTTAGTTCGATATTGTCATATTTAAGAAAGAAATAAATAATTAATAAAAATATAGAAATTTGGAGTTAGGCCACTTAAGATAAAAAAGTAACTATATATTTTTTTTTAGATATATAGAAAATACAACAATAGAAATAGAAAATGACCTAGTGCGACCTCCGATGAGGCGCAAGAGTGAGGAGGACGACCTATTGAGGAGGCAGGAGGAGTTCATTAACGCTAACAGAGCTGGGCTGAGGAGACGGTGAGGATATTTATTTAAATTATGTTTAAATAATATGTAAAATGTTAGTGGCCTATTTTATTATATTATATTATAGATTATTTATTGAACAATTAATAAAAATAAATTTTATATATAAAGGTTTGTTTAAAATGGCGGGCTTCTCAGTATAAGTGTATGAGTGCCAAACAACGCCATTAAACATAATGCAATAAATAATATGTAACAAAACATATTTATAAATTTATAAAATAGTACATATATATATAAATATATCACTATATGCACTTATAAATACATACTTAAATATATACATAGTATATACAACTAACATACATAAATACATAAATAATGATGCTATATTATATGTGTTTTTAATAAAATGTCCCTAAAATTTGTACGAAATTTTTGTGTGAATTATTAAAATTAAACAAAATTAAAAGTTGATTAAATACAAGCTAATCCTAAAGCCTTTGTCAATAAATTTCATTTCCAAAAATAAATTAACTTCTCAAGTTATGTACAATTCAAATTTTCGATTCGAAATTTTGAAAAATGTTAAACGATTCGATATTTAAATTATTTTTAATATTCTTATTAATTTCCCACACACACACACACACATACGTAACACTTACACACGCACACATATGTATATAAAATATATTTTTTCTAATGCCTGTATTTAATTTGTATGTATTTAATTTCTAATCAATTAACCTCCATTTGAAAAATAAATTAACTTCTTAAGTTAAGTAGAATTCAAATTATCGAATTCAAATTCGAAATTTAAAAATTATCGAACAATTCCATTTTTGAATTATTTTTAATTTTCATATATATTTCACACACATACACACACACACACACACACACACACACACACACACACACACACACATACATACACGCACGCCTACATATGTATATAATATATGTTTTTTCTAGTATGAGGTCGCCGTCTCCAGTCCGTAGGTCTCCATCTCCTAGACGGAGCCCTGAACGAAGACCAAGGCCCTTAGATGAGGTAATATATTGTTTTTTTTTCATTTCACGCTCTAGCCCGCAAATAGCAGGATAGGCAAAGGGAAACTAGTGTTAAGATACTCCGTTCCCTATATCACGCATTTCAGCCTTTTAAAGGCATTGCATGTTGGGTTGTAGAACTTAACGCCGCATTTTTGTTTCGTTAATTAAAATTCAAATTCAAATAATTTTATTCAAAATGAGAATACATGATTTATTTTTTGAACGTCAAAAACACTACCACCGGTTCGTTAAAGTTAATGCCTCAGACCTGAGAAGAACCGGCGCAAGAAACTCAGCGGGACTTTTCTTTTTTTTTTTTAAGTGGTCAATATTTTTACATTAATTCATTTTGATAATGACACATTTGAAACAGACTGGAGCGAGCATCTCATTCTTAAGATGTGTTGTCATTTAAAAAATCATTAATCAGGTAATAACCTTTAACACACAAACGTCTTTTCACAATTCTTTTAAATTGTGATATAGAGCATTGTTGGACGTTTTCTGGGATCCTATTGTAAAAGAGTACACACTGCCCCAGGAAAGAATTGCGGACTCGTTGCAATCTAGTTATAGGCGCTGTAAGTTTAAGCCTATTTCTAGTATACATATTATGTGAATCAACGATTTTCTCAAAATCATTAATATTCTTTTTAACGTACATGACATTTTAGATAAGATATATTGAGATAGAACGGTCAATATATTTATTTCTTTAAATTTTTGCCTTAAAGAATCTTTAGGTCATAGATTATAGATTGCACGAATAGCTCGCTTTACCCCATAGTATTACCCCATAGTATGATGCCGTAAGACATAATACTATGAAAGTAGCTAAAGTAAACGAGGCGAGCCGTTTCTACGTCAGTCAAGGATCTAATTTTCTTAACTGCAAAAACTGCTGAGCTAAGTCTATTCGCCAATCCCTCAATATGAGCTCCCCACTGTAATTTGGAGTCAATGGTGATACTGAGAAAAACCGAGAGAATCAACAGGATCAACGGCTTCACCATTTAAGAGTACATTGGTTTTCACAATTTTCGTGCAGGGCGTTCTAAAAATAACACATTTAGTTCTCTTAAAGTTCAATAGTAAATTATTAGCACTAAACCAGTGTACTACTTTCGAGAGAGCATTGTTTACATCGTCAAACACGTTTTGTTGTCTTTTCATTTTAAAAATTAATGAAGTATCATCCGCAAACAATACTATCTCGTGGCTCCTTTCAACTAAATATGGTAAATCATTTATATATATTAAAAACAGGAAAGGACCAAGAATAGACCCCTGCGGGACTCCCATACTGATTAATGACCCCGGGGATCTCTTGCCATTAACATCAACCCTCTGAAACCTGTTAGACAAATAAGATTTCAGAAGATCGAGAGCACGTCCTCTTATGCCGTAATGATGTCGCTTCATGACCAATGTAGAGTGCTGAACACAATCAAAGGCCTTGGACAGGTCACAGAACATACCAAGAGCATCCTGTGACCCTTCCCAGGCCTCATAGATATTCTTTAGTAGAGCTATTCCAGCGTCTGCAGTAGAGCGACCCTTAGTAAAGCCATACTGTTTATCGTGCAAAAGATTATATACACGAAAATGCTCTGTTATTTGATTTAAAATGATTTTTTCAAAAATTTTACTAAATGAGGGTAGTACAGCAACCGGTCGAAAGTTGTTGGGATTGTCTGTACTACCTGGTTTAAAAATGGGTATGATTTTACTAAATTTCATTAGGTCTGGAAACACACACACACACACACAACACACACAATGAATTGGAATAGATTCCAAACAATTAGGCAATTTATTCTGTTCAATAGGAACAGTCGTACTTATAGCCATAGTACTGGCTAAGTTAATAATAAATAATTCATTAACCTCTCATGTCAACCGAACTCTCAGTATCGATTTACCTCGATTGTCTTATATATATTATTATTTGAAATATGATTTTTTAGATTATGATTTCATGATTTTTTATAAAGTTATATATTTTATATATATTTTTTATATAGTTACCGCTTATCCTGCGCATGGCAGAGTAGGCAGAGGGAACTGCAGGAACTATAAGAACCTCGTATTAAGACACTCCGTTGCTTAGTCCCTGCTTTCCGCCTTTTTCCAGGCATTGCGTGTTGAGTGGTGGCATTCAAACTCGCCGCGCTTTGCCTAGTTGCCAGAGCCAAGAAAATGGAAATAGAAAAATCCATTTTCTCTAAGTGGGAATCGAACCGACAAATCATCGCCTTTCAGTTAAAATTATTAATTTTAAGCTAAAATGATTGCAGGAGGGCGAGTACAGGCGGCGCGTGCGGGAACAGGAGTCGCTGCGGGAGCGCGTGTTGCGTGCAAAAGAGCAGCGTCGCCGTCGTAACGCGGTCGCGCTGCAGCGGACTCTGCAAGAAAGGTACTGTCTTCACACACACACACACACACACACACACACGCACATACACACACGCATACACACACGCATACACAAATACACACACGCATACACAAATACACACACACACACACACACATAAACACATACACATACACACACACACACACACACACACACACACTCCACTCCACTGCCATTAGCCTCTTCATACATACTCTTCACTGTCATAAGCCTCTTCATACATACTCCACATATTTTATAAATACCTATTCAGATTTTAAGGCTTTATTATACATGTGAATGTTAACAAATATTTCTCAATTCATTGTCCACGTTATTATTGCAACTATAAGTATTTAATTATTTGCAAACACAGGAATATGTTTTACATGACATCATAGTACAAATCAGCTATATACTACATCTCATATATAGTAAATATTGGTACTGTTAAGACACTCTGTTTCCAATTTTCTGACATTTTTGGACATTGTATGTTAAGTGGGATTGAACAGTGAAATATGAAAAATATTTCTGAAAAACTCAATTTAAACTGAAATATAAGGTCTAATAAAAATATAAGGCTTAATTTAAAAATACATATAGATAATAATTAAAAAAATATTAATTTTATTAGGGAAAAAGAAAAAGATACAACCGACAAAGAAGATGCAAAGATACCAGAACAGAAAGAAAACAAGCCATCTCCAACTAGTGCAATGGAAGTGGAGCAGGAGAAACCGGACACTACGCGGAAAACGCCGGAGACGGAGAGTGCGGAGAGAGAGCGCTCGCCCGTACGAGTGGAGAGTGCGGAGGCTAATTCTACTTGTGGTAATTTTCTTTTTGGGTCACTAAGAGAACTTGGGAATGGTAGTGTTTATTTCTTTTTGATTATTTTTTTTATGAAGTTTACCAACGGTTATTATCGACATCGAATATTACTTTTAATGTCAAAAACAAATAATGCAATGTCACTTAAAGGTTAACACCGCATGCAAAAAAAATATGAGTGAGAATAGTGTTAAAAATTTAAGTAAGTTAATAAATCTATATAAATTTTTACATACAAACATAAACAAGAAAGTCCAAAAAGAATAAAAAAAAATATAAACAATAACATTATGGGAAAGTTATAATAAAAATAATATTTTGTTAAATCTTTATATCGTGTGTACGAATGTATAGGTGATATAATTTAAGGCTGTATACAAAAAAATAATATCATCAATAGTTTAATTATTTCTATTTTAAGATATTTATACGTGCTGTGTATGAATAATTTTACCACACTTATAAAGTTTAGTTAATACTATGCTTTAAATTAGGGTCGCGATAACATCCACACCCTGTATATACAATTTATAAATCAATATATACATTTTTTCTTTAAATAACTTTTATTTGTCAATTACAATTTTACAGACAACCTAACGCCCCCGCACTCGCCGGCACCCAAGCAGTCCCCGGAGCGTGCTCTGACGCCTCCTCTGCCGGCCTCTAGGGGCGGAGCTCCAGGGGGCGGGGTCCCAGTGGGCGGGGCGGAGGACGACGACCTCGACCTCGACCTCATCCTGGACGACATCGAGGACATCCTGTCCGACGACGACGACAGCGGACGCTTCAAGGAGAAGACGCACAAGTGAGGCTTCGACCTTTGACCTTTTGGTTATTTTTAATAATAATAATAATCTTTATTTTTCAAAATAAACATTTCCTAACACATTTACTATTTAAATCTAAGTAACAATTATTAATATCATTTAAATTATTAAAAATGCATGAAAACCTTCTATTGGTTTGCTTGGCTATATCGATGAGCTATATGGCTGGCTATATGTAATATAGCCTATATATAGGCTTTAGTTATAGGTTTATAAGTGGACTATTGGATAAAAAAATATGTTTCTTTTTTAATAGCTTTATATACTTAGTCTGGCCATAAATACTGTTACTATTCAAAAAAAGAAAATATTACGTTTGAATTTGGAATCTGTCATTTTTATATGATTGCTTGATGTGTTTTCTTATTTTCGCGCCATTATATTGTTAAATATTTTGTTATATTAAAATGGAGTGGGGTGATAAAGAGAACCGAATCGCTGTGATTGCCTTACATAAAGTAGGTATGGAGAAAAGTGCAATTTTTAAAACCCTCCACCCGCTTGGTATTAGTCAAATGTTTGTTTACCGGGCTATTGATAGGTACAATGATACCTCCTCTGTTTGTGACAGAAAAAGATCTGGCCGTCCACGTACCGTTCGTGTGAAAAAGGTGATTAAAGCAGTTAGGGAAGGAATTCGAAGAAATCCTGTCCGTAAGCAAAAGATTTTATCTCGGGAGATGAAGATAGCTCCTAGAACCATGTCGCGTATATTAAAAGATGACTTAGGACTTGCAGCCTATAAGAGACGTACTGGGCACTTCTTAACTGATAATTTAAAGAAGATTAGGGTGGTAAAATCCAAACAACTACTTAAGCGGTACGCAAAGGGAGGTCACAAAAAAATTTTGTTTACGGATGAGAAAATTTTTACAATTGAGCAGTATTTTAATAAACAAAATGACCGTATTTATGCTGGAAGCTCTAAAGAAGCTTCGCAATTAGTAAACAGAGTACAACGTGGGCATTATCCCACTTCAGTGATGGTTTGGTGGGGTGTTAGCTATGAAGGGGTGACTGAGCCATATTTTTGTGAAAAAGGTATTAAAACGTCGGCACAAGTTTATCAAAATACCATTCTTGAGACGGTAGTTAAGTCTTTAACTAACACCATGTTCAATAACAAAGAATGGTGCTTTCAACAAGACTCGGCACCGGGTCATAGAGCTCGATCCACCCAATCTTGGTTGAAAACTAACGTTCCGGACTTTATCAGCACTGAAAACTGGCCGTCGTCAAGTCCTGACCTAAATCCATTGGATTATGATTTATGTACCTAGTCCCTAAAACGATCCATTCGGTTGGCAGTGAAGAATTTTCCTCTAGAAAGAGTTCGTGCTGCTATTGATAACTGGCCTCAACGTTTAAAAGACTGTATTGCAGCCAATGGGGACCACTTCGAATAAACATTGTATATTTTTAATAGTTATATATTGATGTATTAAACTAACTCACTATGAAAGGAATAAATGTTACGTATAAAAAAAAAAATCGTGCTTTTCTTTATAACAATATTTATGGCAAGACTAAGTATTATGTAGATGTCAAAACAAAGTCCTATGTCTTATTATGGCATTACTTTCTTTAGTTGTCGTTATAATTTCATTATTATTTTTTGGATATTTTTTGTATTTTAAATACTTTAGTACTTTCAAAAATCTGTCGTTTGTCCTCAGTTTTATTATATGTATTGTAATGCAATTATAAATTTATTAATATTAAATATTTTTCAGGGTGGAAGAGCCTCCGAAGAAGCAAGTGGATCTACGGTCAAAATTACCACCAAAACCAGTTGAACCCAAGAAACCTAAACAAAAGATTATATTTAATGAACCCAGCGAAGATAAGAAGAAGAAAGGTATTAAGAATTAAGAATGTTAGATTTTTAGTTTTGTTTTTATTACCGAGTAATATTGGTAATATATAGGTTTTATTTTATTGGTAATATATAGGTTTTATTTGGTTTTTCTTCACGCTTTATCGCTCATAGCAGGGTAGGCAGAGGGAAGTGAAGGAATCGTCGAAATCTAGTGATAAGACACTCCGTTCCCCGCTTTCTGCCTTTTTCGAGGGGTTACGTGATTAATGGCGGAACTCAATGCAGCTTTTTTGCTTAGTTGCAAGAGCAAAGGAAATGGTTAATTTCAGAAATTTTTGTTTTTGAATTTTATTTGTAAGCAAATCACCTCTTATTCCTTTTTCCGGCTTAAAGTAGGGAGTCACAGATATCCCAGTGACGAGACACTCCTTTTCATTATTTTTTTACAAAATATTTTAGATATATAGTGATTTCAGGTATAAATAAGCTATTTAAATAAAACTGAAAACAAACTGTTAATTAAACATTTTTATAATGTTTTTTTGTATTTTCTACAGAGAAGTCTCCAGTACGTAGAACAATTTTGAGTGCGAGCAAGTCCAATACTACTGATAAAGCAGATAAAGCTGATAAGGTAATTATTATTATATATAATTGCATTCCTTTATCTATATGTGACAACTGGACTTTTTGGGGTCAATGCCCTTTCCAAGACAAAAAAAAATAGAATAAATAAATTCAACACCTGAGGTAAATAATAAAAATGGGAAATTAATTATTTCCCCCCTCATGGAGTCGAACTCGTGACTTTTTGATGTACAATTTTTATTCTATTTTTATCTTTTTTAAGGAAAAACACTCCTTATTCCAATTACATTTGGTCAGAAAGTCGTAATGCATAATATTGCGTTATTCCTTTTTCAGGCAACCCCAAAAGAAGTGTCCAATGCCAGTACAAATAATAAATCGAGACAAAAAATAACTTTTGATGATAAAGAGGTTGGTGTTTTGAACGTTTATTTGGTTTATTTTAGTATACATATATAGAGAGAGATGAGGCTAAGCTCTCCTCATTTCACCCCTTTTGCTAACTGAAGGAATAACAAAGCTATACCAAAGTTTTAATAGTTTAATATTAAAATAATATAGATTCAAAAATTTCAGCGTGAAAAAGAAGAAAAATCAAAAGCGGCAGAAGATAAAAAATTTCCAAACAGAAGAGTGATATTGCAACGTAAGCCGGACAAGTCGGTGTTCAATAGAATAGAACCCACTAACCCGGACCCGTCCAAACCCAATCCGGGTATATTCAACCGTGCCGTACGAACTATCCGGGAGAAATCCCGGATAGTCGTAAAGAATGCTAAAATTGAGTACGAATATGATTCTGATGATAATAATTTGGATGAAGAAACTAAGGGAAATATGGCGGAAGTCAAGAATTTGCCGTTTGGGATGACCGATACCAGGCTAAAGGCATTAGCGGGGCAGGAAGTGCAGGTAACGACGGGTGCTGTAGATGGTTGATTACCGTTGTACCCAAATTTGTGGTTAAATATTACCATTGTGTCCATAGTGGTAATAAGTGATTACCGTGAGAACCTATGTCTTAGTTATGGACTGATACATCATATGACGAAATTTAAAAATATTCTACTTTTTTTAGTAGTCTTAATTTAAAAATGAACTTAAAGAACTATTTATCTTATAAATAGAAAATTCCTAGTTTAATTGTTACAATTTAGTAAATTGCAATCAAGGATTCTATAATTTTTGAACTGGATTTATCAAAATTAGGTCATAACCAATTTTACTGACCAATTGATGATCCATAAACACTAGGACTAGAATCAGCTGACACATACAAATTTAAGATCAAAAAAATCTAACTTAAAATACTTAACTTAAGTTTTAACGTTAACTTAACAAAAATCTAACTTATATCGCATTAAACAAAGCTTTTATTATTACAGTATTATGTCATGAATAATTGAAAATTTCTTTAGTTATAACCAACATAGTTGTGTTTGACTTAACTCAACTTAATAATATATTATTATTCATTCTTTTGTTCTGGTAGAGTTGAAGCGCAGTGTTAAGTTACGCCATTTAAAATAGTATCTGAAATATTGACAAAAACAGAGAGATAAAACATTTTCTCTATCCTTGTGTTGTTATGATTACTAAATTTATATATTTTTTTCTAAATTACATTCATTTATTTACTGCTAATAAAATAGTCCGGTGATTTTATTAATTCAATTCAATTATGATAATTTGTGTTGTTGACAAAAAAGAATTAAGTTTCTAAGAATTTTTTAAAAGACTTTCTTTACAGAACAACTAAATTATTTCATTATTTTTAGTATTTTTATATATTTAAAAAAATAGCACTCTCTGTTTAAAAACACTTAAAATTCTTCTAAATCGCTATACAATTGATTAAAAAAAACATACTACAGATAAAAATAAAATAACAATACAAGGGTACACGGTAAATACCACTTATAGCATCTTGATTTAAAAAATATTTCAAAAATAATAATAATCTGTGATAGTTATAATACTGTGATATTTATTTCTATTTATGTATATAATTTTACTGTATTTTAGTATATAAGCTAGTTTTAAGATTTCTAGTCTTTTTTTTTAAAAAAAAGGTGTAAATAAGATGCTTTCTAAGTTAATGATTCGATTAAGAAATAATCGATTATAAGTAATAACGATTAAGATATTACTTGTAGTCGATTATTTCTTAATCGAGTCGTTATTTAAATTCGGCTTTAAAAATTGTGTCATATTCATATTATATATCAAAGTGTTTACTTAGAAATCATATATTTAATAAATAATATATATATGAATTAATTTAAATATGTTTAACAAAGATGATGCTTTAAAAATATACAAAAACCAATGTTAATAACTATTTTTTGATAAATCGATAAATACCTCAAATTATGAAGTTATACTAATATTAATACGCTTTGAACCCAGAACCGACAACGCCATTTTTTTAAAATTTCACATAAAATTATTCCTTAGCGAAATGTTGTCAGTATAAATAAATATATTTCATAAACAATAATAAAAACAATAAATAAAAAATAATGACGAATGTTATTTTTTCTAGAAGGTCGATTTTAATAAAATTTCTATACATTTTTATATACAAATTATATTTTTGTAGAGATATTACACTATTATGTGGATAGTAACTTTATATAGCAACACTATATGTGATATATGAAACTAGTCCTTTTTAAGTTTTAGTTTTAAATATATATAAGATATATTAAAATTTAAATAGATAATATATAGTGTAGTATGTAAAAAATATATTTTACTTAATATAGTATAATTTTTTTAAATTATATATATATATATATATATATATATATATATATATATATATATATATATATATATATATATATATATATATATATATATATATATATATATATATATATATATATATATATATATATATTTTAAAGTATTTCTTTCTGTATTTAAATGTTTATTTAAATACAATTTTACTTTTTTTATATAACAGAATTTGAATATATTTTTTCCATACTGTTTTAAAGAGGTGAAATAAGAAAAGTGTTTTTTTGTGTTTTTATTTGTTTGAGTGTGTGTTGTGGGTTTGTATGGACATAACTATGATATATTAAATTGAATTTTTAACATATATATCTTATATTTATAAATTTTATCATTATTGTGTTTAGATATAATAATATAAGTTGGCACCATTTTGTTTATATTTTGTACTGTAGGCGTTTATTGAATGATGTTACTCTCTTTGTCATATTCAAGCTCACTCCATATATAGCAGAGTAGGCGGAGAGAATTTGGTGTCGAGACCCTCCGCTCTCTATATTCAATTACTATATTTATTTATTCAAATTGTTTAAGTATCGGTTCTTTTTATTATTTTGATAATTTCAAGGGTTTCTAAAGCTTTATTTGTTTAAATTAACTAACTTGAATCTTTTAATATATTTTTTTAGTTTCATTATAAATAATTTGTGTAGGTATGTTAGTACTTCTTTTTTTATTTTATTTTAATGGTTTTTTTTATTGTAAATAATTTATATAATGATATTTATTAATTTACATTATGTAAAATATATATTAATTCTAAAATCAAAACACTCATTTTTTTCTCTTCGGACTCAACCTGCAATGTTTCAAAAGATGAGGTAGCAGAAAATGGAGTGTCTTAACACTAGGCTCTTCTCTGTCTGTCCTGCTTCATACAGGATAACTATTGTAACTACATTTAGTTTACTATCACACATATACTATGTTTATATAGTATGTTATATATCTTTGTATGTTTTTGTATATCTTAATACTTTTAAAAAAATTTAATATTATAAAAATTGTGATATTTGTAAACTGTTTTAATAATCATATGTTTATTCCATACTTACCTGAACACAAACTCTCACTCACAACTATGTTTATGACATGATGTGTTTTATAATATAATTGTTATACAGTGGAAACTCGATTATCCGGCCCTCAGTTATACGGATTCGCGATTATCCGGACTACAGGCCAATTGAATTAAATGTACCTACAAGTCGTGTCTGTACAAGCACGGACGTGTCGGAACTTGTGTGTTGTCGCCATTTTTAACCAAATTTCTAAATAAACAATGATATTCGTTAATATGTACTACTTGTTTTTAATAAACATGTAATATTATGTTAGCATTTTATTCATATTTGTGTACTTTCAATTATGCGGATTTTCAATTATCCGAATGCCTTACAACAACAATTAGTCCGGTTAATCGAGTTTCTACTGTATATATAAATTATAAATAACAAGTGTTTTAAATGTAAATTAAAATAATTTCCATTTCCATGTATAACATTTTTCCTATTTCCAGCTTTAAATATTTGTATCATGTTTGTACATAGTCTAAGGGCTGGCAGTGAAAAAATGGATTGTTATAATTTTTACAGAATTTAATATTGGACAAAGAAGAGAGAAGCGCTAAGATAACGTTCAAAAGTACGACGGCGGCGGAGAGTTTCAAGAGAAAGTTTAATAACAAAATGGTCGCCGCGAGTCGTTTGACAGTCAGCTTAGTTTAGAATTTTTTACATATATATATGAATATGTATATGTAATTGTTATAATATTAATCTCTATGCTATTTTTTTTCTAAAAGCTAGTTCACTATGTCCGTTGTTTTTTTTTTAATTCGTTACTAGGCACTATAATTGTGGTGTGCGTCAGTTTTTAAAAAAAAAAAATAAAAAAATAATGATAACTTGTACTGCGAAATATTGCACTTTATATAAAAGAAACAAATGTTTAAACGTTTATTATGACATTATCTAATATGTACTTTTTAAATTTAATTTTCAATTTTTTTTTTGCTCTTGTCATAATTTAGTTGTTAAGATGCTGTTTTATTACATATAATTCAGTAAGTTTTTTCTAATAATGTCACATTCAGTTTACTAAACATATGTGTATAAATTTTGTCATACATTTATTTGGAAAATATGTTATAAATAATGTCATAAAATACTTAATATGTCATCTTTATATGTACTTAGTTTGAAATTGTAACCAGTCTATGCTATTCTGACAGTAATATAAATTTTATTTCTTCTAATTTTTTTTATATTGTATAATCGTAAGTCTCTAATTGTTGATTAAAATGTAATTTTTTTTTAGGTTAATAGTAATTATTTTGAATGTAACTTTAAAAATGTCTCGAAAGTTTACTTAATTTCATTTAAATTATATAGAAAATAACTTAACTGACACTCATAGAAGTTGTTTAAATTTAATTCACATTACATTAGTATGACTATATGATGTTTCAGTACATTATTTAAACTTTAACTATGAGGAGTAAGTAAGCTGTCATATATTTTTTATTTTATAAAAAAATTACCTAAGTCCTAAATGCTAGTTTTACTTCATGTATGTAACTGTTGAACATCGAATTGGTGCAATATTAAAAACATAAATTTACTTTCAATATCCAGAACAATTGAAAAATATATAAAAAAATTAAAACATACAAAATATATTTAGTCATTAAACCTTTTACGAATTTACTTTTTAGTATCTTGTTTTAATTTTGTCTTCTTAATTGCTATAGTGTTAATTATTAACACTCACACTTGCTTTTAAAATTAATTAACATATGTTTTATCATAATATATATGTATTTAAATCTTTTCAGTTACAAAGTTAAAAGCGTTTTGCTTTGAAATTATTATCTGATGTATATTGATTTGGAAAATATGTTAAAAAAATATATATATTAAGTGGATTTTAAAATATATTACTTTAAAACTGGAAAGTTTTTTTTTAATTATTTAATGTAACTTGCATTTTTTTGTTATATAACAATAATACTATATAGTGTAGTTTACTTTTTAATTATATTCAATAATGCTCTAGGTGTAAGATTTTGTTTTTAATATTTTGTATACTTTTCAGTATATATTGTGACATTTAAGTTTAGAAATAAATATGTTTTTTTTTTTGTTTTAATATTTCTAAAGTAAAAATTTTCGCCAGCTCCTGTACTATATGTATGAGTGTATTGTACAGTCAGTGTGAAAGTGAACTAACTTTAATTTTGGATTTAATTGTAATTATGTTAAAAATAGACCATTTTGATTTTGTAATGGATTAAGTTGATATAAAAATATTAGCGTACAGAAACATTAATTACCGTTTAATTGACATTAATTTTTTTGTTTTTGAACTTGCTTTCTCGCTGACTGTTTTAGAATTTTTCTTTGTTGACGCGTTATTGTAGGACTATGATTAAGTTAAGGATATATATGTATGTATGTATGTATGTGTATATATATATATATATATATATATATATATATATATATATATATATATATATATATATATATATATATATATATATATATATATATATATATATATATATATATAAACAGTATGCATAGTATACGTTTTACTATATTGTACTTGCATTCGGCCGATCTCGAATAAAATTATGAAAACACACAAACATATGGATTTTTATTTATATTATTATATTCTAAATATGACATTTGTGATATACTTATTATATACTGCCATTTTTTTTAATGTTTTTGTAAAGAAGCTACCACACTGCAGCTTTCTTTATGAATTGTTTATAATATTTGATATTGAGAACTATAAATAAAAGTGTAGTTTATTTGTAGTGTTCACTTTCATATATTGATGAAGACTGATGTGAGAAATAAAATCGTTGGAAAATTTTTGGTGGTTTTTTTTTTAACTTTTTTATCCTAATTTTGCGTACTTTTAGTGTTTTATTTTCAATATATAATTTAGAGTAATGAAGACATGAGTGGATGAAGAGCTTATGTAACACTTTTTTGTAAAATTATGCTGAATGAAGGAGTTATGTACATATTTTATTTAATAAATACTTATTTGTATGCCTTTATCTTATCTTTACACTTCATATTAGTAGTTCATTATATTAAATATTATATATACTACTTAGATATGTACATATTTAACAATAAAATGTCCATTATCTCCACATTTTCAAATTGTATCATATCCCCTTCATCCACTCATGTCTTCAATTGTGCTATGACTGACATGTGATACTAAATTTTGGATGACTACTTCCTGACATTTCCTGTAATAACGTTTGATGTGAACAATACTAATATATTGTGGTATATATATTATTTATTCATTAGTTATTTCTAATTTAATGGCGGAGAGCGGGGACGCACTAAGCATGGACTAAGCAACGGAGTGTCTTAACACTAGGTTCGTATAGTTCCTGCAGTTCCCTCAACCTACTCTGCAATATGCAGGATAAAGCGTGAAGCTATTTCTAATTTAAGAATTAGATAATAAAATTAAACAAAAAAATAGATTGTCTTAAAAACACTTTATTTAAAACTCGTAATTGTTTCTGAAAGACAAAAATGTTGCAATATTAAAATATGCCGGCATTGCTTCAAGTAATTTCTTATAATGCGAAGTGAAGTCCTCCGGATGGTATATTTTGTTGGCGGTGTGAGAGATGTCCACTATTGTTTGAGACTGAAGAGCTTGAGGGACCTGTTTTATATAAAATATATATTCAAATGTTAATTAACTAGAAGGAATCGTTCAAAGAAGAAAACGTTTTCATTAAACGTATGAGTGGGAATCGAACCCATAAACAGTCGCGCTTACAGACAGACGCTGTGCCACGACGGCCTCGCATAAGTATTTTTTTATATCTTCACGCTTTATCCCGCACATGGCAGGGTAGGCAAATGGAACTGTAGGAACCATAGGAAACTAGTGTTAAGACACTCCATTGCTTAGTCCCTGCTTTCTCCGTCCCTATAAGTGTTTCTAATGTATTACTTAAAAATACTTAAACAAAACATAAATATTTGAACGCGAGTTTAAATACAGGTAGCGCGAGTCAAATGCAGAGAAATTAAATAAAAAAATATAAAGTTTTATGGTATACCATATAAAATTTTGTTTTTGGTATACCATATTAAATTCATACTTTCTTACGCGTGATAGTTGTAGATTCAAAGTTCACACGAGGGTAATCTCGGAATTCCACTTGAAAATACAAACCGTCGTTCCTAACACTAGTAATATATCTTAACACTATATACATATATATATATATATACATACTTTGAACGTCAATACAAAGTCCAAGGGCTGCAAGACCTCCGAGTAGGTGCCTGTCGTCTGCACCACCACGTACAGCGGTCTCTCCTTATGCAAAGTAGTTTGCTTCAACGGAGACGCGAAGGACCACTTAGTCAAAGACACGTTGGGACGAGGGAGTATTGTTATTGTGTTCTGAGCAGGGCCTAGATTGCAAAAGAAATGCAATATTTTTATTGAAATTTATTATTAAAAATATAATTGTTATTATTAAAAATATTATTCATATATATACAGGTGTGGATGTTACCGCAACCTTAATTTTAAGCATAGTATTAACTAGCCTTTGTAAACTTGGTAAAATTATAAAAGAATAAGAAGAAAATAATAATTTTTTTTCAAATAAAATAAATAATTAAATTATTGTTCCAAATTAAACCGCCATTAGTCAAGTATGACGCGAGCGTACACTGGACTGTCAGAGCGGGACGGAGATATAGCTCTTTCCCACTCTGATTTTAGATTTTGACAAATAGAATTTTCTTTTAGAATAAATTAATTACTTATTTTGTTTGAAAAAAAGGAAACATTTTTTATTATTTTTGAAAATATTACTTGTTTTATAATATTACCAAATTTATAAAGGCTAGTCGCGAGAACATCCACACCTGTATATACATATCTTTAACAAAAGCATAGAAAAAAAGATATTATAAACATGTAATATTAATAAAAACCGTTACCTTATTGCTGAAAATAAAGCATTCCACAGACTAATTACAAAAAAAAAAAAACAATAAAAGAAAAAAATATAAAAAAAAAACAAAAAAAAATCTTAATTCATATAAATTAAATAAAGCTATTTATTTTATAATAATAACATAAATTATTATATAACAAAAATATTTACACTTACCATGTAAAAGAAAACTCAATACACAATGGTCTTCTACACACGATCTGTTTTTAAGTTGGAGTGAATGCTCAAAAGCAGCTGGTGGACTCATTTTAACGAACAAACTGCCATGCCTTTAAATATATAATATATATTAATAATAAAAAAATATTATAATCTGTGACATTAAAACAAATACCAATGTCAAAGTATGTGACGTCAGCAAGGCGCAGTGAGATAGTTCTTTTTTTTATAGCTTCACGCTTTATCCCGCACATGGCAGAGGGAGTAACTAATGGAACCTAGTGTTAAGACACTCCGTTGCTTAGTCCCTGCTTACTCCGTCCCCATTTTCCGCCTTTTTTAGAGGCATTGCGTGTTGAGTGGCGGAACTCAACGCCGCGCTTTGCCTAAAGATAGATTCGGGTAGAAAATAGTGTTACTAGATGGTCTCTTTCTATCTATAAGGGTATGTTTTAAGGTAATATATTTTTTAAATTGTTATAAATATACTTTAAGCTAGTCTTAATGTTGCCTTTTCTCTACAAAAAGCACTGCAAATGAGGGGAGAAGGGGGCGAAATAAGGTATAAAATGAGTGAAAAGGGGTCCATTTTACCTTATTTTATAATAAAAATAAACCTATACTACTTCTTAACTTGTTAAGTTAGTTCAATTCAACATTTTGATAAAATCAGTTCAGTAGTTTTTGAGTTTATTCAATACAAACAAACCAATAAAAAAAATCCCTTCATAATATGAGAATAGATACAGAATTAATATCATCATAATATAACTTAGAAATATTTTACAATATAAGAAAAATTGTTTTTTTAAAGAGGTTCATTAAATTTAATAAATTAATTATCATTTTAAAAAACGATCATTTTTCAAACATATATTATTTTAAAACGACCAAAAAAAAAACAAAAAAACCTAAAAAAGGCAAAAAATAATAATAACACTCACATAAATTTAGAAAATCTCAATCTATATATCGGCATGTTGCAATTAACATATTCCTCACAATCTTCGTTTGTATTCAGCTTTAAGTCGCTGTCAGATATTTTGACAGCTGTCATCGATCTGTCACTGTCACTGTCAATGTCATTTGTATATAGGGGACTGTTTTTAATTGCGTCAAGAGCATATTTAACAGAGTATAAATCTACTTTAGTTATGAGTACACCAGATGTTTCTTTTATTTTTGTTAGATTTCTATTATATGTTGTTATTTGTGTGTGCTGTAAAATAAAAGATAGTTAATATTTAAAAACATATGTTAATTGACTATTTTAAGGTAAATTTAATTATTTACATTATTATATTTGTTATATATAATAATATATTAATATTTTTTTTGTCTAGAGAAAATGAAATTAATATAATTGTTAATTTTTTAAATTAATTTTAAAATAATCCTTAGCAAACGATAAACTATTGTATAAAATCATGAAATTTAAAAACTATATTTATAGACAATTTTGAGTTTTAAATGTGAATCAGTAGAGATTTCAATGTGCAGTAATGAGTAAACTTATTGGTTAAAGCAATTTATTATTAAATCCCAAATTATTAAATTTATACTGTCCATAAATTACACAAATCTCCAAATAAATATTTTAAATAAAAATAAAATATTTTATATATACAGGGTGTATCTGACACGGCGGCCTTTATCAAAACTATTGATAAGGGAAAATATTTCAAGGCTATATACAAAAAACTAATTCTCAATTGTTTAGGCACACGATCATTTTTCCTATTTCACGATATTTATACATACTGTGTAACGCGTGAGGTAGTCATCATTAAATACGAATAACGTATAGACCTCGTGCTACAAAAATACTATTGAACATTGTCAATCTGCCACCTTTCATTCAAAAACATAACCGAATGAAAAAGAGCTATATCTCCGTCCCGCTCTGACAGTACAGTGTACGCTCGCGTCATACTTGACTAATGGCCGTTTATTTTGGAACAATAATTTAATTATTTATTTTATTTGAAAAAATCTTTTTGAATTTTTGAAAATTTTACTTGTTTTATTTTATAATCTTACCAACTTTATAAAGGCTAGTTATGACTATGCTTTAAATGAAGGTCGCGGTAACATCCACACCCTGTATAATCTACATATATATACAAAAAAACATATTTTCATAGAAAAATCAATACTCACAAACCAATAATGCCTTTGTACAACAGTTTCACCTCGATAAGGACTCAATGGTATGAACATAAACACTATACAGACTAATAGTCCACTCGATAAAACTAACCAGAGACGTTTACGGTTGAACAGGAGTTCAACTCCCGACTGTGGAAAAAATTTTTACTTTAGCTTTAATTGGTATATCGTAGTAGGTAGAGTGTAGAGTGATACGTTTCTCCGTTTGACGGAGACGTCAATTGTGTGTACGAGAGTGAGCGGAACTCAACGCCGCAGTTTTCCAGCGCTGTTTCATATATAATCTATATAATTGTAGATGAGGACCGTCGTGGCGCAGAGGCGCAACGTCTGCCTGTAACGCGACGGTTTCTGGGTTCGATCCCCAGTCGGGGAAGATGGATTTTTCTATTTCCATTTTCTTCGCTCTGGCAAACTAAAAAAGCAAAGCGTGGCGTTGAGTTCTGCCACTCAACAGGCAAATAACGGAGGAACGGAGTGTCTTAACACTAGGTTCGTATGGTTCTTGCAGTTCCCTCTGCCTACTCTGCCATGTGCGGGATAAAGCGTGAAGCTAAAAAAAAATTATACATATAGTTTCAAAACCACTATACAGAGTGTTCTCATTTTAACATCTATATATGAAAATATAGTTCTAAGAAGTTTAGTAAAATTAAAAAAAAACGTAAATTATTAGTTATTTAATTAAAGAAAGAAATTATTCAAGAAATTCTTACCAAAGACAACCCAGCCAGTGCCGCTAATCCGGCACAGACCGCCCCCATAGCGACATCGGGCAGGTCACTCCCCGACCTACCCATTATGGGGATTAGGAACGAAATAAATCTATATGACAGGGAAAATGTGAATAATACTGCTGGTATAGTTGTTATTATTTCTAATATTAAATGTTGTAACGCTGGAAAGAAGGCATTAAGTTATAATCAACACTGAGGATAGAGAAAATACTTAAAGAAAACATAGGGATATGAAAATTAACGAAATAAGTTGTATAAAGCATATTATATAAGTATTTCGACGCGGCGTGATGAAGAACGTATGGCTCAGTGGTTAGAGTTTTTCAATTACCGCTGAGCTTAAATTTTTTATATGTTTTCTTTAGGCATTAATTTTTTATATACAGTAGAAACTCGATTAACCGGACTAATTGTTGTTGTAAGGCATTCGGATAATTGAAAATCCGGATAATTGAAACTACATAAATATGAATAAAATCGTAACATTATATGTTTATTAAAAACAAGTAGTACATATTAACGAAAATCATTGTTTATTTAGAAATTTGGTTGAAAATGGCGATAACACACAAGTTCCGACACGTCCGTGCTTGCGCAGATACGACTTGTAGGTACATTTAATTCAATTGGCCTGTAGTCCGGATAATCGCGAATCCGTATAACTGAGGGCCGGATAATCCCACTGTACATATACCTCGCTTTATACCGCAAGGTAGGCAGGGAGAACCGCACTAGAGATCGAGTGTTAAGACACTCCGTTCCTTCCTTTCCGCCTTTTTCAAGGCATTGCGTGTTGTATGGCGGAACTCAACGCCGCGCTTTGCCTAGTTGCCAGAACGACGAAAATGGAAATGAAATAATCTACCTTCCCCTCATGGGAATCGAACCCACAGACCTCTGCACCTCCGTGCCACAACGCCGTAATATATATTAAAAATCTTATTTTTAATCTATAATCTATAATATTTAACCTCCATTAAAAGTATTGAAATAAAAAAAAAACTCACCTGTCAATTTCCAATATCTAACCAAAGTGATACAAACAAAACTGCTCAAAGTCATTATTAGAAGGAGAATCATCAAAATGTATCGAATATTGGCCAGAGAAGAGAAAAACGATAGAAATATGAGAACACAAGACAGTATAAGGCGAGTC
Organism: Dione vanillae; assembly: GCA_037178615.1. Taxonomy (NCBI): domain Eukaryota; kingdom Metazoa; phylum Arthropoda; class Insecta; order Lepidoptera; family Nymphalidae; genus Dione; species Dione vanillae. The sequence continues at coordinate 833,270 of JAZFAU010000247.1, forward strand.
GCGCTTAGAGCTTGTATGCAACGTATTGAACGATTCAGTGTTACCTGAAAATAATATTAAATTTAAAAATATAATTATATTAATGGTAAGTTACAAGTATTTTTCACGCATTATCCCGCTCATAGCAGGATAAGCGGAGGGAACTGCAGGAACCATAGGAACCTAGTGTTAAGACACTCCGTTGCTTAGTCCCCGTATTCTCCGTCCCCGCTTTCTGCCTTTTTCGAGGCATTGCGTGTTGAGTGGCGAAACTTAACGCCGCGCTTAGCCTAGTTTCCAGAGCGAAGGAAATGGAAATAGAAAAATCCATCTTTCCCGAGTGGGAATCGAACTCATTAACCGTCGCGTTTACAAGCATAATAAGGAGATTAAATCGTCCAAAAACCAATATATATACACATATATATTTTTATACATATAAGATACACAATATATTATTATTTTACTTATATATGTTGAAAAAATTATTGCCTCTTCTGAAACGGTTAGGAATCGAACCTAAAACCGAAAAAAAAATTCTTCTTAAGCTGTAATATTATGAAATATTTAAACAATAACTAAAACTGTTATTTTAATTGACTTATACATACTTTTCTACATCGCCACAAATCAAAAACGTGTGAAGCGCTCACGCCACTTATCAAAAATGGCATCCAATATAACGGCATTACCATCCAATTCTCAGTTAAATATCTGGAAAATATTATTAAATCATCATATAACATATAATATATGTATATTATATACATATATGTGCCTAGACTAATATATTAAATATATTTGAAATACTTAAAGAAAACATATAAATTTGAACGGGGATTTGAACGTGTAACTTATGTAAATTCTTATACGCTTGACGATGTGGAAATCTCAGGAACTGTTAGTACGAATTGAACTTAATTGAATTGAATTGGCAAATATATCTTGCTTTAAATATATTGAATTGAATTTATTTTAGACTATTATTTCCTTTAATTGTTAACTAAATTTAATTTTACCTCAAACATAAAAAAGTGTTTGTTATTTTTTTTCTTGTTGAAATTAAATAAATAAAAAAATATTAAGGCCTTTTGCATATATGCATATACATTTTGTTTTTTACTTTTAAGCTAAAGGTTGTGGATTCGAATCCGCTTAAGGGTACACAAGACACCTTAGGGTCTACTTTTCCTTACTAGTGTCAAAACACTCTCTTCTCCGTTTTTTTTTGCCGGATTTAGACAATTTGCGGAGATTGTGATTGGATTGAGCGAAACTCAACGCTTGTAACAATTTTATAATTAAAATAAAATCTATTTATATAAAAAAAACAAGAAACCTCATTTGTGTGGTTGTAGTTATCATAATATATGTGAAGACAGCTACAGTCAAAAAACCAGATATTAAACAAAATATTCTTCCCACCACAGACCATATAAGTTCAGAAATTAACGATTTTTCTGAAAAAAATTAAAAAAAAAGTGAAAATATGTATTAATAATAATAATATATTTATCGTTTTTAAATTATTGTGTTATTTCTTTGTATAGTAAAATTAGTAATAAATTAAATAAAAATATGTAAATGTTTTAGTAAAAATAATATTTTAAAATTAATATATTTTATTAATGCACCATTTATTTGTATTTTTTTATTATTATTCAAAAATAAAATATATATTATCAAATACTAAAAAAATAAATATAAAAATAAACATAAATATATTAGTAATTTAAAACATATTCACATGTGTACATGTTTTTTTAATTATTTATATATATTTTTAAAAATGGCAACACTTACGTAATCCAAATAGGCGTAGATAATAAAAAACACTAGCAAATCCTAGTAAAGAAACAACTAAGTCCACTATAAAAGCTGTTTTATATGAATATGTTATTAGAAATAAGCCAACATAGTCGTAATAGACACCAACTGTTCGATTTTTCTAGAAAAAGTTAATAATGTTTTTATAATATTTTTTAAACAAAAATGGCGTCAAGCAAGCTTTTATAATATTGTACAAATAAATAGTTAATGTATGGTAGATACATACAATATATCAAAAATATGTTTAGTATGAAAATTTTACAACTATACCTCAGTATGTATTCAAAAGAAATTATTAAAAAAATATATATTTTTCTTTTTCTATGCTTCCACATATCATCAATTAAAAAAAATAATTTCAACACAACCGAACGGGGATCGAACCCAGTACTAACGGGACAAAAATTATCCCGATTTAATTTAAATTAAGTTTACACACAAATAACTCACCCTATCCCTCAACTCCTCACTATCCGCACTTTCTTTAACAACATCCAGAAGCATATTTCCCGCGTTCTGTATGACGCCATTTTGAATTAAATGCGTTGCGTCATTTCGCGTGTGATAGACGTTTCCTTGCTTTGTAAATGCTATGTCAATACCTAAAAAAATTGCAATTTTTAGCAGATTTCCTCATTTTTTTTGTATTATAGACCCCTTGCTATATTTTTCCATGTTGGGTAGACCCCATAAAGTAAATGAGGCCACAAAGCGAATGCCAACATTCTACAACTTACACAATCTCATAAAATGTTATAATATTTTTTTTACTTCCTAGGTACTTTTATAAATAATGTATGTATATGTTTTCATTTAATATAATAGTATAATGTAAGTAAATAGGTATTTTTTTTTCATTTCATGGACCCCCAATTTTTTATCGGACGTAGACCATTTTGTAGGTTGTCATAGACCACTAGGGGTCGATATAGATCACTTTGGGAATCATTGATTTATAGTTATTTGTTTTTTTTTTTTATCCCGCTCATAGCAGTGTAGGCAGAAGGAACCGCAGGAACCATAGGAACCTGGTGTTAAGATACTCCGTTTTCCACTTTCTACTTTTTGAGGCATTGCGTGTTGAGTGGCGTAACTCAACACCGCGCTTTTGCCTAGTTGCCAGAGCGAAGAAAATGTCAGTAAAATCCATTCCACCCTCATGGGTATGAAACCCATAAACATAAAATTATATATTTAAAACCGCTTTAAGTTTTGAATACTGAAATAATAAAATAAACAAAAACAGTAAAATCCTTAAGCAACAGCTGTTTTTTTAATTAAATTCAACTGAAAACGTTCAAATACATTGGTAAAATATATTTTCTTCAATATGAAAACAAAATATATGAAGTTGACATTTAAAAAATATATATATTTAAATAAATCATAAAAAAATTAGCCAAAATACCTTCAATATGACCAAAATCCCTGAAAATCCTGAAATCCGTGTCAGAAGGCACCACGCCTGATGCAAACAAGACTTCTCCCACTCCTTGGGCGTTTGGTTTAGTACATGTTTTCTTATACATATCAAGAACTCTAGGATCTGTTACCTAAAATAAATTAGAATTACTAATACAAATAAAAAATAATAATTAAAAACATGTTTTTTTTATAGCTTCACGCTTTATCCCGCACATGGCAGGGTAGGCAGAGGAAACTGCAGGAACCATACGAACCTAGTGTTAAGACACTCTGTTACTTAGTTCCCGCTTTCCGCCTTTTTCGAGGCATTGCGTGTTGACTGGCGTAACTCAACGCCGCGTTTTGCCTAGTTTCCAGAACGAAGAAAATGGAAATAGATAAATCCATCTTCCCCGAGTGGGAATCGAACCCACAAACCGTCGCGTTACAGGCAGACGCTTACGCCTCTGCGCCACGACGGTCCTCAAAGTTACTTTTTCATAATAAAATAATAGAGTAACATCAATTGGTTTATTCTCTTGCTATAGATAGTATAGAAGAGATCAACTTTCCATAATTCAGTACTTTTTATTTAACTAACAACTGACTCGTTCATTATTTTAAAATTATATCGTAAACAACTTTATAATGCAAATTAGGTTTTATTATACAATTATATAATAAATTATTATTTTCATTTATAATAATATCTAATAATATACAATTATTTTTCAATATGATTAAAAGTAAAAAAATATTTCTATTTTTTTTTAATTTTTAAAACATTTCATATCTAAGGACGGAACGTAACGCCGCGTTTTATCTTTCAAAGTTAGAAAATAAAAAAAATACAATTTAATTTTCACCATTCCCCAAGTGGAAATCGAACCCCAACTCTCTAATTTACACCAAAAAGCGTTTTGAACAGAATTAGTCTTAAAAAAATACTGAGGCCGTAGTAGCTCAGTGGTAGAGCTAGTATCTATTAGACGACAGTGAGTTCTAATCCAACGAATTATTTCCATTTCTTTGCTCTAAAAACATTTTCACTGGCAACCCTGAAGTAATAAATAAAAAAATAAACAAAATAAATATACACGCATGTAGAACGCATGGCTCAGTGGTGAGAGCGCCTGCACGGTTCGCAGGAGGGCGCGGGTTCGAGTCCCGCTGCGTTCAAATTTTTATATGTTTTCTTTAAGTATTTTTTCTATCCTCAGTGTGGATTAACACTTTAAAAACCATCAAAAATATTTAATAAAAATAGCATTCTCTCTCGCCAAACGATTATTCTTTGTAATGGTCTTTGGGTAGCGGAAATTTGTAAAAATCTCCCTACAGAGATGCTAACAACGATATAAGTTGTATAAAAGCATATAAGAATTTCAACGCGGCGTGATGTAGAACGCATGGCTCAGTGGTGAGAGCGCCTGCACGGTTCGCAGGAGGGCGCGGGTTCGAGTCCCGCTGCGTTCAAATTTTTATATGTTTTCTTTAAGTATTTTTTCTATCCTCAGTGTGGATTAACACTTTAAAAACCATCAAAAATATAAATATACATTACTTGAAAAACGCTCGGTTTCCCATTCATTCCAGCTGAATCCAAATTTATAACGTTTGTAACACCTTTAGACCAAGGGTGTTCCAGGAAACCGTGGCTGGCCTTAAATAAAAATTATAATAAACTATAAATGTATGAAGAAAATAGAAAAGAAAAAGATTTAATATTATAACATTACTTTAAAAGATAATAAATTGAATATTTATATGATTTAACAAGTATCTTTAAGCAAAATGGGATTTAAACCTCAGCACCCTTTTACGAACTGCAATTTTTTCATATATTTCCTTTAAGTATTTTTCTATTCTCAGTATGGATTAACACTTAAAAAATAATAAAATTATTTAATAAAAATAGCATTCTCTCTCGCCAAACGATTGTTCTTTCTAATAATCTTTGGGTAGCGGAAATTTGTAAAAATCTCCCTACAGAGATGCTAACAACGATATATGCTTTATACAACTATAAAGCATATATAAGAATTTCGACGCAGCGTGATAAAGATCGCATGGCTCAGTGGTTAGAGCGCTTGGACGGTTCGCAAGAGGGCTTAGGTTCAAATTCCGCTGCGTTCAAAATTTTAATATATTATCTTTAAATAAATAGAACGTCAAATATAAAATAGTAGTAATCGTATAGGGTTCCGTATCACTTTTACGATCGTAGTATTATTATGATTTTTAATGTGTTAATCTATACTAAGTATAGAAAAAATACTTAAAGAAAACATACAAAATTTTTAACGAAGCGGGAATTGAACGTAACCCCTATATACTGAATGCATGGCTTAGTGGTCAGAGCTTGCACGGCTTGCAAGAGGGCGCGAGTTCAAATCCCGGTGTGTTCAAATTTTTATATGTTTTCTTTATTAACTTTTTTTTTAATATGCAATATTTGAATAACTTAAACTTGTACACTAACATTGCATGAAAGTATAGTAGTAGTATAATATTATAATGAAACGTTTAGATTATAATAAAAAAAACTGACTGTAATATAATCCAATTTTTAAAGTTCAATTGAAAATTGATTGGAAAAACTTCCAATTCAATTTTCAATTCAAGCAAGCCCAGAAGCAAATTAGAAATCGTTGGTGCTTTTTCGCCGGTTTGAAAAACCCTGTCTTTAACAAAAAAAAATAATTCTAACTTTGCCTTCTTCTAAAAAGTGTTAAGCTAATAAAGCGAGTTAACAAACCTACTAGTTAATTTTTTTTATAGAAACAGTTTTGTTCGACGAAACATCGAACCCAGTACTATGGAATGACTTACCAACAACACACTTTCTTCTGCGCCATTAAATAGAAATATTACATTATTCTTTAATTTTTTCTTCCTTTTAGATAATTTATAGAGCACTTCCGCCATAGCAGCACAAAAAACGCCATTATCGGATGCGCCTTATTAATAAAGAATTTTATATTATTATTTTTAACATTTAATTCACAGTAAAAATAAATAAAATTAAATTAGCTTCACGTTTTATCCCGCACATGGCAGGGTAGGCAGAGGGAACCGCGGGAACCATAGGAACCTAGTGTTAAGACACTCCGTTTTACGCTTTCCGTCTTTCAAGACATTGTGTGTTGAGTGGTGGAACTCAACGCCGCGCTTATATTTCTAGGAAACTTACTAAAATATGAATACAGGAGAAATTGAACTCCTGTCTCTAGACTTATGATAGTTGAACTACCCACATGGTTTAACAGTAACCAAGAGGCACGGGTTCGATTCCCAACACGTACACTTCATACATTTCTAAAATAAACAATATTAGAATCTCTTAATATATTTGTATTACTTAAATAAATATTTAACCTTAATTTTAGTAGAATGCATAAATCCCACAATAAATTAACATTAGAATAATAATGTTGAACTTTAGACTGTTTTTTCTTATTATATAAAAAGTAGTGTTAAGTAATTTTTGTTTAAACATGTTTTTAAATATATATTTTTTTCATTTCTTTTATAACACGTTTAAGGCCGTTTGTAGAGAGATCATATCTTAAAAAATACATTGAAAAATCCATTTTCCCCTCGTGGAAATCGAACCCACAAACGACGATATCATTTAATATATAAATACATATCTACTAAAAGGAGTAAAATAAACATTTTTAAGCAATATTTTTCCCTAGAAAAATATAATTTCTATCTTACCCATAGCAAAAGGAACTGAGTCATAATGACAGTTAACAAGCAGAGACGCGCCGGTTGTTCCGTCGGGATTGAACCCGCTTTCACCTTCCAACACCGCTATGACATTTGATAGGTTTTGATAACAATTCACATTTGGCAATTTGAAATCTAGCCAATAATCGCCTGTAATATAAATATTATGTATTTAGTTTAGTAGGCGCAATGCCTCGATAAAAGGCGGAAAGCAGGGACTAAGCAACGGAGTATCTTAACACTAAGTTCCTCTGGTTCCTGCTGTTCTCTCTACCTACCTTGCCTTGTGCGGGGAAAAGCATGAATACACAGAAAGAATAGTGTTAAGACACTGGTATTCAATTTCTTTATAATTGAAAAACAAGTTCTAGTTACTTGCACTGAATGACTGCGTTGGTTTTGGGTTCGATTCCCGTTAAAAAGAAAGTTTTAATATAATTAACATTTTGAATTATTATAATACTATTGTAACTTCTCATGGTTGACGGAACACACACTATGGACAGAGGAAATCTAGTGTTAGGACACTCCGTTTTCCGCTTTCCGCCCAGTTATCAATATGTAATGTGTTTTCTGGCTGTTGAGATGCGTAACTCAACACCGCCTTAGCTTAATGTTAAGGATTTTTTTAATCAGACGTTTCCACGACGACAACTAAACAAAATATATATATTATTTTACATTACATTTAAATTATTAGTCAGAAGAAATAAAGAACTCGAGTACCCTTAAACACTAGTACAATTTCTTCATTCTAAATTTAACGCAACTTACTTACTTACTTACTAAGTATTATTAACTTACCAGAAGCGAACTGCCAGTCAGTAATAACCGGTAAGTTGGCATTACTGGCAATCTTATCAACTAAATTCTTCATATCACGCGTTTTGGCTAAATGGTATGGCGTGCCAGCGACCCTGGGTTCATCTCCGAGTATTTCTTTTAAGTATTTCCTAGCGTGCTCTTCGCTAAATATGTTAGAATCCTAAGAAGATTGAAACTGTCATATATAGAGTAAGCAAGTAAGTTTTTTATTTTAAAAATGTCGACTAGTCGACTAAGTAGGTTTTAAAAAATCCGACTACTAGTAGCCGAAATACTATTTTTTTATAGCTTCACGCTTTATCCCGCACATGGAAGGGTAAGCAGAGGGACTTGCAAGAACTGTGGGAACCTAGTGTTAAGACACTCCGTTGCTTAGTCCCTGCTTTCTCCGTCCCCGAAATAGTTGATTTCTAATTTTCTCTACGTAGAATAATGAATACATAATATATGTATTAATATAAATAAAGACAAAACTTTTTTTAGCTTCACGCTTTATCCCGTATATTGCAGAGTAGGTCGAGGGAACAGCAGGAAACATGAATCTAGTGTTAAGGCACTCCGTTGCTTAGTTCCTGCATCTCCGTCCCCGCTTTCCGCCTTTTTCGAGGCATTGCGTGTTTAGTGGCGGAACTCAACGCCGCGCTTTGCCTAAAATTATAAATTTGATATTATATAAAACTTTATATAATATCAAATTTAGTTTACATCATTATTATAATTATTTTTGAATATTTGTTATAGTAATTTATGTTAAAAGTACAAAGTTAAAATATTCAATGTCATAGTTGACATTTATCTAATGTTTTAGGAGTGTATGAAAAATCAAACACAGCGGGTCTCGAACCTGTGCCTCTTTGATACTATTAACATTTTTATACATTTTCTAAAAGTATTTTTTTCTCTTCACTGTAAATACATTTATTCTTTTCTTTTCTTTTAAACATATATTCACGCTCTATCCCTAGCGGGGTAGTCAGAGAGAACGGAGCGCTAAACGCTGCCTTGCTTACCTCTCCCGCCTCGTCCACTGTCATTAACCTCTTCATACACACTCCGGGGAGTCCTCATGCTTTTCACATGACCTTCCTCCAGTATCTTCCATACTGTGTTTTGGAAAGTCAGCCACTCTTACCACTCACTTTTGCTTCATATATCTTTTTTACCATTCTTTCAAAACTCTTTCTCTTTTCGTGACCTAACCATCAAAGCACGTTATGCAACTTACGTCTCGTTTAATATCATGCTCTGAAACAACCGCTGGTAGATCATCTTCTAGAACTTTCGTTACGAAAGCCACAAAAACGTAGAACGCCACCAGTAATATTAAATATGGACTTGGTATCTGTAAATAATTATTATTAAATAAGGAAACAAATAATATAATATATATTATATTATATATTTTAAAATTATTTTATGATAGAACAGATTTTTTTTAAAGAAATATATCTGTCTGTTGATCATCTAATTAAAAAAAAAAAAAAAAAAAACAAGTATTAAGTACTGACTGTAAATTAAGAGACGAACAAAAAAATTAAATGAACGTATAAAATAACAGAAGTAAACATCTACGCTTTATCTAGCTTTATGAAGTAGGAGCGAGAGGTATAACATCGAAATCTCTCTATAGTTTACTAAAAGATCTCGGCCTGTCTAGAACTATCACAAATTCATTTCTAGAACGCACTTCAAACGCGGCTTTGGTAGAATCATTTAATATTTGATGTCGGTAGTGGGAGGAGCTCGGAAAGTGAAGGTGAGCGTTAAGGCATTTTAAAGGGGCCCTTTAAACCTACACTTGGGTCGCAAGTCCCAAGCGCTGCTCGGAGCTCCTCTTCCTACAACACGATGGGCACCCGCACGGTGAATCCATTGAATGCTAAGCAGTTTCTTCTCTTCTTGATATATTCAACGACGTATAAATAGACGTATAAATATATATTTATATATTAGTTTTAAATATTGTATTCATACTGAAAAACTTGAAGTACTAAAACGTAAGCGAGATATTACCCACAAAGCACATTCACCATTGTTAAGTACAAAGAATGAGAACATGGAGAATACAGAGAAGCAAAAGAAAAAAATTAATGCTACTATAAATCTACTTAGTATCATACAAAAGATACATATAAAAATATATTTTATACAAAGATATACATATACAGCTGAAATAATGAAACTAGTGAATGAATGAAAGAGAAAAACACATACAGAATTGCGAAACACTACAGGTTAACAATACTTTTTTTTTAGCTCCACGCTTTATCCCGCACATGGCAGGGTAGGCAGACGGAACTGCAGGGACCGTGGGAACCTAGTGTTAAAACACTCCGTCCCCGCTTATTGTTAACAATATATCACTTATAATGAAAAAAACATAAAGATATTGTTAGAGATTATTATAAAAAAAATAAATAGCATTAAATATAAGGCAAACAGGCATAATACTATAATATAGAACATGTTAACCGTTTCAGAAGGTTTTTCATCATGATCGTTAGTCCCAACATTTGGTAGCCCAGCGTGAGTGCGTCTTTTATTCTGGAAATATATGAAAATATGGTGATATATCCATACAAATATTATAAACCTGAAGAGTTTGTTTGAACCCACTAATCTCAGAAACTATTTGTTTAAATAAAAAGAAATATTCTTGTATATAAATTCACATTAATCGACGTTTTCCTCAATTAAAACGCTAATATATATTAATATATACAATACGAAATATACATTTAGCATCACGCTATATATAGTTTATACCAGGATAAGAAATTTCCGCCCAAATTTCCATACAAAGCGAGCGGGGAAACGAAAATAATTCAATCACTCTGAGCGGGAATCGAATCTACAACTGTCGCGTTCACAGACGCCACGTTGTGGCGCACAAAGGTAACCTACAATACATATTTTTTTGGTTCACGCTTTATCCCGCTTATAGCAGGATAGACAGAGGGAATCGTAAGAACCATAGGAACCTAGTGTAATAACACTCCAAAAAGAAAAAAAAACCATTTTCCCTGCGTGGGAATCGAACCCACAAATCCCAATATATTTATAATAAATGTTGTGTAGATTGAAGTAGATTAATTGAACTTGACTGGTTCGGTTGAAAAAGTTATTGCAATTTATGTGCCTATTAAAAAAGTAGGATTAAAAATAACTCCTAAAATATTCTTTCATGTTAGAAATAATATAGTAGTGTTCATTTAAAAACTTCAAGGTTTTTTGAATATAATCTAGTGACTAGTCATTCCATTCTTCACTGTGGGTAAGAAGAAGAAGTTAAACTTATTATTATCCCCGAGTGGAAATCGAGGTCACTATTAAAAGGAAATAAAGAATAATTTAATTTAAATTAATGATAATAACCAACCAAACACTGTCTGCTCATTAGTAGAAAATATGTTTATTACATATATGTATATGTTACTTTATTTTACCTTATACATAATCTATTTTAATTCTCATTTTAAATTTGTATATGTATATCATGAACAATAACATATTATGAGAGTATTATTAGAATAATAATGTGATAATATACTGTTATAATTTAATTTAAAGCAGACATGAAGAAGATATCACTGTTTATTTTATTTCATAATTTGCACATAGATATATAATTAAGAATTAACAATATCTGTATTCAACTAATGACATAATATTTTTTTTCACATAATAAATTTAATTATTTATACTTCCATTAATGTAAAGAGGAAGATGTGCATTCATTCTTTGCATATATATGTATATGCCAAAATTTTGGGCTATTCTATTTCTCATGCAGCTCACAAATACAATTATGAAAGAATACAAATAACAAAAAAGAATATAAATAATTACAACACTTGTTTATATAGAATGGAAAACAATCAATTGTTTACATTCCTAGTGCTTTGTAATAATTGATAGTTATAAAAATTTCAACAAACGGTTGTCGCACATTACTGCATAATTAAATGCAATTTCGTAGAAAAAATCGGGAATCAATAATAAAATTAAAAAAGAAGGAAATCTCTTTTTTTGTCAATCAACACTTTTTTGCTAAGCCTTTAGCAGCAAGTCTTCTGGCAAATGCATAATTTCATCTTATTAAAGTGGTTATTGGTTCCAACGCGAAAGTTTAGGTCTTGCCACAAGTGTTATATGGTGAAAATGGTGACTGCGGCAGTCATTCAAAAAGATACACTACTAAAATTTTTCATAAGAACTTGAATTATTTGATTCATGCTATATAAAAAATAGTGCATATTAAGCCACACTGAATGGTTCCCTGAATAAAGTAGTCGCTAGTAGCTCTTGCACACATACAAAGGTTATTCTTAGTACAACATGTAAAATATGGCCAAGAAAATATTTTTCTTCTTCTTATCTTTATTAATGGTGTTTTGAATGTGACAGTTGAGCACAATTTGCTTCACCAATGTACGATAGAATGGAGAATATTTTAAGAAACAAAATATTTTGAATCTCATACAAAACACAGTGTAGCCTAAAATTTTTGCATACCATTTGTTATAAAGTTATAACTTAATTTGGTAGAATAAGCTATAATAACCATTTTTTATATAAGTATTTAAAAAGAAAAGTCTTTAATACAATTGAAGTTGTGAATAAATGCTCTAGAGCCACATACACAGTAAATTTTTTAAAACACAAAGAAAACTTACTTCATAACAAACACATATCAATATATGCAAGAAATTAAAAGAACTTTAAGTAAGAATGTAATAAAAGGTACATTTACACATCTCTTAAGAATAGATAGTAAACATATAACACAAAAGTAAATTTAATTAATAAATTTAATTACATAAACCACTATCAACAATAATATTATTTAAAATACAACTTAAAACAGATACAGATACAAACTTAAGAAAGTAAACAGGAGAACGATTACAGTATTTATTTATATTCTGATAAGATTATAAATAGATTATATACTTACGAAAAACTATTTTTGCTAAGCTCATTGTTATTAGTGAAATAATTATATAGAAACAATAAATTTGGCCTTTTGGAAAAAAAACATATATTTATTACTTACCGATGTCATTATGAAGATATTAATTAATATGCCGGTAGCAAAGGTTCATAATATCAAAAAATATTTTATTTTTTATTTACATTTACTTAGATTTACAGTATTGCTTCTACTCTAATAAAGAACATTGATTTAATTAAAACTTTACGTTTTTAATAATTATATTGTGTTATTCAAATAATTTTGTTGTGTCTTTAACTTTGAACTCAAGTGGACTTGTAGTTTCAAATCAAAACAATTTTACGTCTGAATCTTATTACAACTGTCACTTTGCGAAAAGTCAATTTTGACAGTTACTTTGATAATGTTGGCATTGAAAAATTTTAATAATTTACTATTGTTCCTTTGCTTAATTTATTTAAATATATAAGGAAATAACATTTATGGAAATAAGTATACAAAAACACCTTGTCATACGTTTCTCCAGGCCGCGCTTGGAACCCTCGTAACCTTAGTTTTAAGTCATGGAGTGTGTAGGTTTCAGAGGGGCTCAATTCGATATTTACTATCAAATTGGGCTCCTTTAACACTCCTCCGTTCGCTCTATCTGACGTACACAAGTGATCATCTTATTGATTCTAAGTGGAAAATAAATAAATAAATAAATAAATAAATAAAATAAACATAGTGTGGATCATTTCACATAAAAATTTAAACACACTCTTTTAGATAACATATATTATTATAATTGTATATCAGTATTGAAATTGAATAGAACTGAATTGTATACAGTATTTACATGCAAAGAGTGGGTTCTATTCCCATGTTCAAGCTGACGGCAAAACATGTGCCACGATAAAGAATTAAAAAAAAAAATAAAATTATTATTACAATATATACAATGTCAATTTTTAACATCATTAATTGTGTCAATATCTGCGTTATTTACTTTATTTATTTATATATATATTATACGTGATATTGATAATAAGGCTGATATAAGACCACCGTAAGTTGGCAAAATGTCTGACGCTTGCCTGCACACTGAACTAAGCACTCAAAATGCTATAAATTAAGGAAAAATAATTTAGTTAGTAAATATGAATAGGTTCCGGGTTCGATTCCCACTCGGGGAAGATGGATTTTTCTATTTTCATTTTCTTCGCTCTGACAACTAGGCAAAACGCGGCGTTAAATTCCACCACTCAACACGCAATGCCCTGAAAAAGGCGAAAAGCGGGGACAGAGAAAGCAGGAACTAAGCAACGGAGTGTCTTAACACTAGGCTCATATGGTTCCTGCAGTTCCCTCAGCCTACCCTGCCATGTGCGGGATAACAGCGTGTAGCGATGAATAACAAATGTCAAATTAACTAACAACTATTACTAGTAGTCAGTATATTCAAAATATATTTTAATAATATTAAAATACATTTTGAAAACAGGACATTAGGACTTAAAAAAAATGGTTGCCTACATGTACAAAGTGGGTTTTACGGGCGAAAGTTTTACGTGACAACGTCTTTTTCTCGGTAGAATATTTATTGATATGATTAATAATTATAATATAAATTGCACAAATTTTAACTACAGAAAATATATTTTGTTTACTAAAACATTGTACATGTGTCAAGTGATACGCGCGGCGGACCGATTATAGTTCGGTGTTCTCCGGTATATAGTGTATTATCTATGGTTCAGTGACAGTTGACACATCGTTACATTACCGGGCGTTACACTTTTTCATGAGTGACTCCGAGCCGCAACCTAATTTAAGACGTTGTGACGTCAAAAATGTCAATACGTATGTAATTTTTTGGTGCTAAAAATAAATTTGCGTTACAAAAAAAAATTCCACATATTGTTAATGCTATAATCAATATCATTGTGTATTAAATATATTCAATTTAAGTTGGATGTTGACGTTGGATATTTTATATATAAAAATAGAAAATTCTAGTAATATCTTCGTTTTAGCTACATGTATATTTTTTCTTATAGTAGAATCACAAAAGGTAAGGAAAAATAATAATCGTTAAATATTTAGGTACTCAATGTTTTATTAATATAATGCTCACAATCTAAGAAGTGTATAGTTTTTACTACTGAATAAATTAAAAATCTGGTAATCTCTATCAAGGATTAGTATAACATCACCATTTAATCGCATTGTATTGAAAAGTATAAAAAAATTATATATATTAGTCGAATACTTCATGACAAAAGGAAATTCCATTCGGTATTATATATTGTGCTGTTCAAAAATTATTTATAAAGAACATTAAAAGGATTTTGGTTTTGTGCATTAGTTATTAAGTTCTTAGTCTATCTAAAATTAACTTAATATTTAGCTTGCAGGTAAATATATAGCTATAGTTAAATTTATACAATTTATTTACACGAATTTATAGTACAAAACTAACAGATCTTTAAAATAAAAGCCTATAGCGTTACATACATTTAAGTATTCAACTAGTGGTAATCACATATAACCGTTAAAGCAAATAAGCCATTAAATAGGAAAAATAAGTAGCAAAGTTACAACATAGATCAACATGGTTCAATCAAATGCTTAATACATGACAAAATTAAATACACTTAATTTTTCACATTTTTGGGTAAAACGCATTAAACTGGCAACACCTTATTCTATATATTACACTTTGCCCACCAATTAAACCAATATTTAATTTCTAAAGCAAAAACCATTCAAAAAGTAGTACTTATGTATATGACATTTATTTTAAATAAAGTTGTTCGTTCATTAAAATACAATTTAATTCAGGCATTAAATGTTAATACTTGATAAAATACATTAGAAATACTTAGCATATACCATAAGGCGATATCGAATCAATAAAATCACATCACTTTTATTTTTTTAATACAAATACAAATCGTTTCTGAACGTTTTCTTATATCTGTTGAAATGTCAATGTCACTGTAATGGCGGCAAATGTCACTTAATTTGATTGTTTGCTACTAGGTAATGATATAACGGTATGTAGAGTCTATTCTCTCTCTGCGAGTGTTAGAGATGGCACTAGGGGGAGGGAGGGAGACTGTCGTCACTCTCCAAGTACGTGACGTAGTTATCCTCTCCGTGAGGTCGCGGCGGCGGCAAGGAGGGGATGTCGTAGCCGTGCATCTGGAAATAGAAAAAGGTAAAAGTAAATACTTGTTAATATAATAATATATTATCAATTGAGTTAAAATAACTATTAAAAGATTTTTATGTTGTTTTTATGTGTAAGTTTAACTTTTTAAAATTATTTTAAAGTGTAAGTGAACAGCCGAGTGTGTAAATTATTAAAAAAATACCAAGTGTCAATGTACAGTCGAGTGTATTATAAAATTAACCTTAGTTTTTAAAGAGTCAGTGATTATAAATTAATTAAAAAATACCTGGCTAGCGACGTTTAACTTTTTATGTTGTTTTTAAGTGTACGTTTAAGTTTCTTAAGTGTAGCTTAACTTTTTTACGTCATTTTCAAGTATAACTTTAACTTTTTAAATTATTTTCAAACAAAAGTAAGCACTCGAGTATCATATAAAACGAATAAAAACCTGATTAACAAGCTGCTGGAACGCAGCGGAGTGCTGCGGCGCGCGATCCAAGTCCGCGTGTAGGGCGAAGTCCGACAGAGCCTTCCAGGGCGGTTGGTACGCGGTCACTTCCAGCGCCAGCGAGCCCGCCTCGTGCCGCACAGGCGAACCCGCGACTAGTGGCACTCCCATGGACATGTAGCCCAGGCGTCGGCCTTCCTGCACCATACCCTACGGTTGCTTAGTTTTTTTTTTGGAAATGGAAAATTTCATCTGCGCCCGAGCGGGAATTGAACCCAGAAATTGTCGTTACAGGCAAACGTTGCGACTCTGCGCCACTACGGTCAAACATATACAAAAAAAAATGGCTATAAACTGTTGAGGTCTTCCTAGATAATGAGATCATAGGACTATGCTTCATATAAAAATTGGATCTAGTGCAGTATTTTCTAATGTAAGCGCAGAATGGGCTGAATGCGCCAAAAAAACTCTTAAGTTTGTACACAACATATTACTTGCTGTATATTTATAGATTTCATAGGTACATAGTAAGTCAGAAATTAGATACATTGACGCAATGACGATGCTATTTCTAAATAATTATATTACAATTTTATTATATTTAAGCGAAAATTCAATATCGTACGAAAGAGTTTTTAATAACACCTTTTTAATTTTAATTTTGTCATATTAGTATTTGCGTTCGGAAACCATTGCAACCAAAAAATTGAAAACTTTATTCTATAAAAAAAACTATATAATAAAGTTTTCAGCAACTAAGCCTTTAATTCGGCCAATTTACTAATAGGGTATTATAAAGCTACCCTATGAAACAATTCTATAAATTCCCAGTTTACGAAATTTTACATCTCATATGTATATATACAAAAGAAGTTACAAGTTGCAACTAATTTTTTTTATATAGCTTCACGCTTTATCCCGCATATTGCAGGGTAGGCAGAGAGAACTGCAGGGACCATATGAACATAGTGTTAAGACACTCCGTTGCTTAGTCCCTGCTTTCTCCGTCCCCGCTTAACTAGTAACTAGCTTAACTAGTTAAGTGTAAATAATCACCTTCTCTTGCTGCATTTGCATCTTGAGTTGCATTGTTTTCTTCTTATCTTTACATCGTTTGTTCTGGAACCAAACTCTGATGACTCTCGGGCTTAGGCCCGTCATTTCTACCAGTTGCTCTTTCATTAACGCGTCCGGCCGTGGATTCGCCGCGTAGCATGTCCTAGAAAGATACATATATACATATGGAAATATATATTTTGTTATTGCACTACTATACTATCATAAAAGAAAATATTAAATGATTGAATTTTTTTATTATTAAAGCTATTAAGATATAATTTTTATTATTTCGTTGGAATATGTAGAGAGAAAGACGATGGATGAAGTTGGAGTAAACTTCCGTTTATTATCTCGGTTTCGCCTAGATATTGATTTTTGTGGTGATACGAAATATGCCGATATGAATGTATTCTAGCAGGGTAGGCATATAAAACCTAGTGTTAAAATACTCTGCATCGTTTTTGATGACTTCTTAGTAAGTAGAAGTCGCAGGAGCCGCTGGAAATTAGTGTTAAGACACTCCGTTCTCCGCAACAACTAAACTACATGACGTAAACTGATAGCTCGTACACTATTTTTAAATTAAAATTAGACTAACACATTCTAAATATTTATAATAAAAAAATGAAAAAAAAAAACTTTGTAACAACTACTCATTGTCAAAGAATATATGGGCGCCAATTAATTTATTAAAGCCAAATATTGAAATGATTGAATATTGTTATTATTATTAAAATGAAAATAATCATTTATTAATATATTTGTATAATAAAACCTACTTTGTATTGTAAATTTCTTTATGATGCAATTTTAAAATAATGAACGTGTCAGTTGTTAGTCTTTTTTGTTTTTTTTTTTTATTTTTTTTTTTATGGGAAGGACAAGGCAAACGAGCAGTCGGGTCACCTGATGGTAAGTGATCACCGACGCCCACGGCCCTGTGTAACAGCAGAGGTGTTACAAGAGCGTTGCCGGCTTTTAAGGCCTTTAAGGCTTTAGTCAAATAAAAATGACTAAATTATGTAAATTTGATCTATTCTGCACTACCTATAGCAAGAGAATAAACCAATTGATGTTACTTTGTTATTTTATTATGAAAAATATACTCCTAACAGCGAAGCTCTGGCTTAGTTGTATATACAACCTACCTACTTATATTTTTTTTCTATAAACTTTTACTTCTTTCGCGGTTAGTCAAATCGTTTACATTTGAATTTAAACATTAAAGTCTCTTTTGTGTAAATAATCGTATCAAATCTTTTGTGACTGTCGTGGCGTAGAGTCTGTCTGTAAACGCGACGGTTTGTGGGTTCGATTCCCATTTGAAGAAGATTCTATTTCCATTTTCTTCGCTCCGACAACTACGCAAAGTTAAAGAAAAGAAAAGAAAAGAAGCTAAAGAAATTTCATAAACATATTCCGATGTGTCGTTTGGTCTGATACCATAAAAATCTTTATAAAATAAACAAGAATGGTAAAAAGGTACAAATTTACTTATTTTTCGCAAATTTCGGCAAAAAATACGTAAAAGTACAAAGGGTCACTATGTAACGCAGATGTATTCATTATTGACATCGGTTACGCCGACGTTTACCGCAACTATTGCAATAAACACGTCCGAATGATAAATGATAATATTTTATGACCCTCAATATGATCATGTCTTCATTTTGCCAAATATTTATACTAAACGTTATGTAATATCGACCTTAGGTTGTAGTGTTAGATTCCTCTTTGATTTGCACGGGATTCGAAACTAGACTAGGCACTAAACTAGACTAGGCAGTTAACTAGACAAGACAGTGTTAAGTCCGCCACTCAACACTCAAATGCTTCGAAAATGCGACAAATGGGGAACGAAGTGTCTTAACAATAGGTTCCTATGGTTCCTGCAGTTCCCTCTGCCTACCCTGCCATGTGGGGGATAAAGCGTGAAGACATAAAAAAAATATCTTCAACCATGATTGACGTCAATTGTGAGGCTTCTGCTAAAGTTTCCTAATTAATGCAAGAATTATCATATACTTACCTACCTACAAAAATTGAAGGCGGCACTTTGATCGTCTTAATTTAACTTAAAACGTTCAATCGTAAATCTAATTTTAGTCAAATTTTTAATTAACACTTTAATACTGCGCTGTTGTTAAGTGCATTTGGACAAAAAATTAGAATCGGCGAAGTGCGAATCTAATTCACGTATAGCAGGTTCCTTAATAATTTAGTAGTTATTAGCGGAAAGTTTAGAAAAGTTGACTGTATACCTACTAGAGATACACTAATTTTATATGAAATATCTTTAAGGATTTTTTTTCGTTTGAATTCCAAAATCCTAATAATGGAGTTTTTTTTTTAGCTTCACGCTTTATCCCGCACAAGGCAGGGTAGGCAGAGGGAACTGCAGCGACCGTGGGAACATAGTGTTAAGACACTCCGTTGCTTAGATAAAACAAAATAATTATAACATAGTTCTATATATGAATATCTAATAAAACATTATGTTATGTACCGACATATAATTAAACATATATAATTATATTTCTTTTACTATGTCAATCTGTCAACTGCCCACGTAAATTTCCTTAGGTAAATAACTAAGTTCAGCTCTAACGTTTTTACCTATACTTACCTATAACTTAGGTAATATTTTTCTTACATTTAAACAGCTTACCTAAGCGTATGTAATTGTTTCTCATTGAGTACAGTGCGCACTCTAGTAGGTTTGCCGTCGGCCGCAGCGCCGGGACGCGCTCGACCGCTCTTGTGTGACCCAGATTCACTGCCAGAATCTGAAATAGTAGAGGTCTTGTTAATTTGGTTTGAAATTTTGTAAGTGTTTTTATTACTGTATTCTTCCAAAACGGATAGACAATGCATAGAAAATGCATGTACTTATATTGTATTTCAAATTAGTTAAACTATGGTAAATCAGGTAAGTATATAACGATTATGGTGTCTATTTTCGTTTTCTTTCAAAGTATGTTAGGTAGACAAAATAAAATGGCTATTTTTATATAATATATAAATAAATAATTGTTAGGTAAAGAACGCATTTATGGTAAGCTTAGGGTACCTACTAGTCAGTAACAGTGAACGAAATATAAACAATGGCGTTACTTAAGTTTCGTTAACCAAGATATATTGTGTACTTAATATAATTTGTAAGCGCGGTTTTGAGCCCTGCTACTTAACAATAAAAGGAATTCGGGCGAAAAGCGGAGAGCTTAAACACTTAAGATTTTAAATAATATCTTATTGACATGACATAAACATACAACTTAAATTAACCTAACCTAAACATCCTGAACTTGTCGTAAAGGTTAAGAAATCATGTCAAGAAATTACCATAGCAAGGGAAAACAAGCTTATAGAGATTAGATTATAGAGAGACCATTATTTTCTTTTTTATCAGAAATAAGCTTAAAGCTCGTAAAATTAAGTTTAGTTAAGCTCGATGGCGTCATCGATATTTAAATATATAATCAAATGTTAGTATATGTTACAAAAAGGTAACATTCATTCGAAGAAGGTGACTAAAGGATTCGTCAAAAGTAGATATCACTTAAGGAAATGCCTACTGTGAGTTAGAATAAAAATAAATAGGTTTAATTTTTTAATAAATATTAGAATATATTTGACGCACGTTGCTAAAAAAAACGAGAAGGAGATTCACTTGTCTGCATAGTGATGTAACGAATGTTATTTTTTTAACATTCGTGAATGCGAATGCGAATATTTGCTACCGACATTCGCGAATGCGAATGCGAATATTCAGTAATTCTTGTAAATTTGGCGCCAATTGTTTACGGCAAGCAAGGTAGCGCTTTGGATTATAACATTGAACACCTGAGTATTAGGTAATAAAACTTTTTTAGAAGGGAGAGAGAATTGATTTCTGTTTGCTTAGATTGCATTTAAAATAGTTTCATGAGTTATAATGAAGACTGATAATGTGTTTACGAGGTTAAGTTATTGTTTTTTGAATTAAAAAACACAAAAAGTAAACTAATTTAATTTTATATAACGTATTATCGTCGCCAAATTTTCTTTTCTAACATTCGCAGAATTTTTTGCGAATGCGAATGTGTAAAAACGTGCGAATATTCGCGAATGCGAATGCGAATGCGAATATTCGTTACATCACTAGTCTATGCTAGATATATTTTCTAAAGTTTAAAAAGTGTTTCAAAAAAATAAAATATATATACCTAAATATTCATTCATTAGAAATACTTTTGTATTTGATTTTTTGTAACAACCTCCAGATATAAATTTAAAATTATATTCTACGTATCTGATAACAGAATGATTAATACAACATTCTCATTCAGTATATTAATACTACCTGTAAATGTCATCTGATGTGTACTGATAATTTGGTACCGAGATGACATATTGAAGATATATTAAGAGGGTAGAGATTTTTTTTTAATATCAAGTATTTTTTGTTTATGATTGTAATTTTTACATCCTTTGCTTTATATATATCAAATGTAGATTATAAATTATGGTACCTGTGATGTATTTGAAAATACTATTATATTCTCGTAGAAATTTTGAATATTTATTTTTTAGTGCACCTCTACTATGCCTTAAGCACCTAAATGTCAAATTTCAGCATTTTGTTGGAATATTACGGAATTATAATTTATCGTTTTCTTATCTGTAGTGGAACCAGTATAATTAAAAATAACTGATTTTTTTATACCTTCTAATATGTCGATGATTGATTTATCTAAAGCCAGTACTAAAAACCGGACGTTTTTAGTATGATTCTTATTAACAATACTAGCGTTAAACTGTGGCTTCGCTCACATTCCAGTCATAAATAAATAAGTATTAGAGATCAAAAAAGAAAAAAATCTAAACACCTAATTGGAATAGATATTGACGTGGGGAATGCTAATTAGCGTTGAAGTAGCTAGATTTTGAAATTTATTGACAAACGATATTTTTATCTTTCTATACTTTTTAAATTCCCGCTTAAAAATATATTTTTTTATTAAAAAGTAACCAATGTTACATCTAATACCTTCAAAAGTATGTGTATAAAGTTTTTTATCTTTTTTTTTGCTTCACGCTTTATCCCGCACATGGCAGGGTGACAGAGGGAACTGCAGGGACCGTGGGAACCTAGTGTTAGGACACTCCGTTGCTAAGTCCCTGCTTTCTCCGTCCCTGCTTTCCGCCTTTTTCGAGGCATTGCGTGTTGAGTGGCGGAACTCAACGCCGTAGCTCTTTTTTATAATTTTCCTCATTTGTTACTACCTATATAAAAATTAAGAAAGACCTAGTTATTTCAATGCAAATTCTTTAGAAAGTTAAGAAAAAAATAAAAATATTAATTTCTTAATACAATTAAATATCATTTACACATATTTATAGTAATTTATACTAAACTGGCCATACAAATGCCTTGTCAGTCCCCACAGTGATGTAGAAGGGGTAAAGTGGAGTTAATCTGTCGGATCTATGCGTAATCCTCATTTCACACCCATGTATAAGCTCTGGATGGACAGCAAAGTCAGGTTTTTTTTAATTATTGTGATAACCCACAGGTTATATTACGTACATACTATAATCGATTTGTGTTGCTATATAGATATATAATTTTTTTACAATTTTTTTTTACATAAAGCAGGGTAAGCAGAGGGAAGCTTGCCCCAAATATTTCAATTTTATCTTATTTTTAAAATATTGTGTGTATATTGGCGGCACTGAACGATGCAGCTAGTGTTACCTGAGCGAAAAATAATTCGTTTAAATTAAATTTTAATCCACAGCTACCACCACAAACAAACTATTAACACATTATCGAACTAGTAACAAATTACCCCATAATCAGGGTAAGTGTAAACTGGCAACCCCAACGGTCACTCTCATAATCCCATACAGATCCCCGTTTACACCTTCCCTATCACGATCCATGGACGCTTAGACATGCACAAAGGAGTTATTACGACATTATTACAGCTAGCTTAGTATAGTGTAGAATAATATTCTCATTATTACATGTAATTGAAATTTTTGAACGCAGCGGGATTTGAACCTGCGCCTCTTGCAGACTGACCTATAATTTTTATATATTTTCTTTAAGTATTTTTTCTATCCTTTGTGTGGATTAACCCTTTAAAATTGATTGAAATATTGTATTGAAATTTATTTATTTTCTGGAATTCCCCGAAAACATACTGAACTTAATTATATAATTTTGGATTCTACTGTTATAAGATACTGAAGGTCATGTAAAAAGCACGAGGACTCCCCGGAGAATGTATGAAGAGGCTCATGACTAGTAAGCAAATGTGAGGCTCAAGATATCTATTTGTAAGACCTCAATGCTTTATATAGAGGTTCTTTTTTAATTTCTATTTAGTAACAATAATTATTGGTGTTTTCGCTTCAACTCTTTATCTTTCTCTACATAATTTATATATATATATATATATATATATATATATATATATATATATATATATATATATATATATATATATATATATATATATATATATATATATATATATATATATATATATATATATATATATATATATATATATATATATATATATATATATATATATATATATATATATATATATATATATATATATATATATATATATATATATATATATATATATATATATATATATATATATATATATATATTATATGTATTTGTATATCTATAAGTGTATATGTAAAACTTAGTTAACGTGAAATACCTAGAACTAGGTCTCTGAAGGTCAAATTTAGGCCACGTAACATAATTACTAGATAAAATACCCTCGAATTTTCACGCGGCGAATTAAAACCGGCGGCCGCTTTGTCGGCGTACTTCAAAGGGAGATAACGTACGGTGGACAGAACAGGTAATGATATGAAAAAAAATGTGATACAAAGGAATTTATTGGACGCGTCCATTTTAATCAAATCTTTTTTTATGTCTCCACGTTTTATCCCGCACACGGTAGGGTAGGCAGAGGGAACTGCAGAAACACTAGGAACCTAGTGTTAAGACACTAAGCAACGGTTAGTTCCTGCTGTCCGCCTTTTTTCGAGGCATTGCGTGTTGAGTCAAATTAATGTAGGCTGTTTACTGTAAGGGATTTAATGATAGTAAAACCAGGGCCAGTATATGAATTAGTTATTGTCTACTGGCTGTATGGAACGACGGGAGTAGAGTGATTTTGTAAAGTCATTCACTCATTCGTTTTATAGTTTAAGACTCTGTCATTGAAGGTGTTTCCACGTAAATGACGGAACTTAACGCCAAGCCACGCCTTTGTGTACAGTAGAAATAAGAATAATGAATTCCTCCCTAAATGAAAATCGAACCTAGAACTGTGGCTTACACACGATGGTCTTAACGTAGTTTTATTGTAAATAAAAAAAAGATATGGACTAATTTACTTTTAGTTCTTTTAATTTATTAAGTTAGATTTTTTTAAATATATTTTACTAACTGTACGCGAAATCAAATCTTGAATCAGTGCGATAATGACTTTGATTTGATATGGATATTCCTCATTACGCTTGTTCCGATAACACTGGACACTCCATACTGATAATGTTACATTGATATTAATCATTAATGATTTGTGATATATATATATATATATATATATATATATATATATATATATATATATATATATATATATATATATATATATATATATATATATATATATATATATATATATATATATATATATATATATATATATATATATATATATATATATATATATATATATATATATATATATATATATATATATATATATATATATATATATATATATATATATATATATATATATATATATATATATATATATATATATATATATATATATATATATATATATATATACACTAAGTTCTTTTTTTATTTTTGCCTAAATTGTTGATATGATATATCGTAATTAAAACCAATTTCAGAAGAAATTAGGTATTTCCTTATATATATTATATGTGTCACTAGATAATAAAAGTGGCTTTGCTTTCAAGGTGGAATGGAAAGACTTATTCTAAGTTTCTGAGGCAATTCTGATCGCAGTACAGTCGGATACATCATGATATAACACGTTTAAATTCAAATAATTTGATAAGAAATTTGAAAAAATACAAAATTAATTATTTGAACCTCAAAAACATTAGCACTGGTTCTTTAAAATTAATGCCTCAAACCTAAGAAGCTGTGCAAGAAATTTAACGGGAATATATGAAGCGCATAGCGATCATCAATTACTATAAGACGCAAAAAAACGATGCAAACCAATATTTATTAAGATTATCGCATCAACACAAATAAACTCTTCCGTCTTATCAAATTATTACAGATAATAAAAAGAAAGAACTAAAGTATTTATTTTTTTAATATATTTTTCTTACCTGACATAGATCCTAGCTCGTGCGGGTGATGGGAGTTGTTGTTACTTAATGTTGTGTTGTTGTTACTCTCGGCGTTTCCGCTGCTACCACTAGTGTTTGCTGTCTGATGGAAATTTTTATCATGTTATTTGTTATAGTTTCACGCTTTATCCCGCACATGGCGGGGTAGGTAGAGGGAACTGCAGGAACCAAAGGAATCTAGTGTTAAGACACTCCGTTGCTTCGTCCCTGCTTTCCACCTATTTCGAGGCAGTGTGTGTTGAGTGGCGCAACTCAACGCCTCGCTTTGCCTTGTTGACAGAGCGAAGACAATTTAAATGGATAAATTCCCCCTTCTCGAGTGGGAATCGAACCCATACACCGTCGCGTTTCTTGTAATTTGTGATTATTTAATCATTATTTTTAATAACAAAAAAGTAGCTTTTGTTCTATAAGTACAATTGTGATTTGCTAAACTAGTGGCTTACTGATTTCTTAACTAATCTGAGACTCCGATATCTATTTGTAAGATATGTCAAAACTTTAGAAAACTCTTTTTTTTCTATAAAACAACTAAACATCCGTCAATTGTGACTGTCTTCCACTCTATAGAATGGTGAGATGGAATTATGTCAATCGGGGCTGTTGCTTGTAGGCAACGGTCCTTATTGGGAGGGAACATGCCAGAGCGAAGATAATGGAATGGAAAAATCCATCTTCCCCGATTGGGAATCGAACCCAGAGCCGCCGCCGAGTTATTATTAAGTAATATATGTCATTTAATGCTCACATCTCTGTCTGAATACGCTCGAAGCATGTGGTCTACGTGTATTTAGATGTTATTATTTAAATTTAACTAAGCAGTTTAGTTTTTTAAAAATATACAAATCCTAATTTAAAAAAAAATTAAACTCACCTTTTCTAGAACGTCATGATCTTCTCTACAATATAAAGCACCTCCTTCTCTTAACGCGAATTCGTCTCCTGCAAGAATAAGTAACTAATTAAAGAAATGTTATTAGACCAGGTAATATAATAAATATAATTTTTTATAACTTTCAAGTGACCTATTTCTAATCTATGTTAAAATGTGTTAGAAAAGTATGTAAAATTGTCCGTTCGGCAGAGGTTTGGGTTCGAATCCTATTTCTGTTAATTTTTTTTATTTTCTAGGCAATGCGTATTTAGTGCCGCAACTTTATGTAGTATTTGCTTGTCAGATCAGAAGAAGGAAGATAACTCACTCCCACAAGTGAGTATCGAACCTACACTTAACCTACAGATTATAGCCAAACTGCTCTACTGCGCTACAAGTTAATTTAAATTAAATTAATTTAAATTTATAATATTTTTTAATTTTATCATTAAGATTCGGCATATCTTTTACATTGATATATTTGATTAAATCCAGCTGTCTATCTACAAGTCACAACTGACAAGATTATGTTGAAAGAAAAATAATAATTATATGTGATTTCAAATCAATTTTCATCAATTGAAATCAGTTTATTAATAATGGTATTATGAAATGAAATTATTAAAAACACTTACAAACTGATCTTAGTCATATCTCAAATGAAAAAAATCAAGAAATTGGAATAAAAATGGTATCTTAGTATCTCTTGAGGACTTAGCTGCTGGAGCATAAAAAGAAAATAATTCATTCAGAAATTTGGTCAAATGTGACGTTTAATATCTTACGAAGTTCTCATATTCCTTTCCAACAGCACAAAATACGGCGTTGAGCTCCGCCACTTAACGTGCTAGATCTATACTTAGAAGGGAATGCGAAGATTGAACTCAGTGTTAAAACACTGACTTCTCTACTTAACCCGCTATATGCAGGATAAAGTGTGAATCCAAAAAAAACTTACCAGGTATTAATTGTCGTGCGCACGCGCAACACCTAAAACAGTCGATATGGTAGATCTTCGTCTTCGCTCGCATCACGAAGTCATTTTTACTAAAGGAGGCGCCACATTTGTCGCATTTTGTACCAAATAACCTGTGGACAAGGAATTTTTTAATCAAAAAAACTAATCATGAGGACCGTCGTGGCGCAGAGGCTGTGGCGTAGCGTCTGCCTGTTAACGCGACGGGTAGTGGGTTCGATTCCCATTCAGAAGCAGATAAAGCGCGGCGTTGAGTTCCACCGCTCAACACGCAATGCCTCGAAATGGCGGAAAGCAGAGGACGGAAAGTATTAACACTAGGTTCCCAAGTTCCTGCGGTTCCCTCTGCTTACCCTGCTATAAGCGGATAAAGCCTAAAACTAAAAGAAAAAAGTAAGCATGTTGGTCCATTGTAAATGGAGTTTCTGGGTTCGATTTTATGATCAATCTCATTATAAAATATCTTTTCTTTAGCATAATATTAAGCTGTACGAAACAATAATATACGACAAATTTAAAAAAACAAAATAAGTAAATAAATTTTCCTGCATACTTCTCTGGTCTGAGATATTAACTTTAGTGTTTGTTTTCACTTAAACGATTGGCTAAACCTTTTTCAATATATCCATACTAAATATGATTTAACCGTTGAATAAATGACAAATGTTAGAAAATATTGCGAAAAGTAACAATGAAAATTCAACCTACTCTTTCAAAACAACAAAAAACCCGTACAATAACATAATTTTAAAGTAAAATGCGAAATAAAACGTGCATACAACCGGCTATATTGTGCCGACCCTACAGAAATACATTTCTACCCATCTATAGGTATTATATATCTACGTACAGACGATGCTTTTAGCGAGATTGCTAGGGTGGCAAGTGCCGGTCAATACTCGAAAATACGTTTACGGTATACCGCTTTCACGGTGTACGGAAATGCTTTTTTCTGTCTTTTTTTCTAAGGATTTTTAAGTTTTGTAACTTTAAAATTCACTTAAAGTAAGTTTTAATTTTAAAAACTTATATATAATATTTAAATTATGAATGATATATGTGTATTTATATGTTATTATATATATGTGGTTAGCCACATATATATAATAACATATGGTGTTACGGGTGTACGTAACTTGTAACGCAAAGTACTCGTCAAATATACGTGCAAAAAAACAATACAAGGAAAAACAAAATAAAATAAATTTTTAATGTTTAATATTCCATATTGACTATACGATATCTTAAAATGAGGTGTAGATCGGAGATATT
Source organism: Dione vanillae (assembly GCA_037178615.1). Taxonomy (NCBI): domain Eukaryota; kingdom Metazoa; phylum Arthropoda; class Insecta; order Lepidoptera; family Nymphalidae; genus Dione; species Dione vanillae. The sequence continues at coordinate 862,207 of JAZFAU010000247.1, forward strand.
AACGCTGATGTTTATGGTGAAGCAGAGTGCCGTGACGGGATGGCTTTTGGCTTTAGATACGATGGTTTGGGTTCGACTCCAACTAGGAGAATTAATTATTTTCCTTTTGGAAGAAGGAACGCAGTGTTGAGTTCCGTCATACAACAAATACTGCCATTAATTTTGTTAGAAAACAGATTACAATGTGTTTTAACACTCTCTTCTCTCTTTTTTCTTCTATTTCGGGATAAGATGAGAAATTAAAAAAAATTCGCTGATATAGTAAAATATATATCATTTGTTAAATATTCTAAAGGGAATGTTACAATGACCCGTCCCTCTATTAACCCTTTCGCTAAGGGTTGGATTTAACGATATACCCTGGAGGCTAATGGGTAATTTTAATTTAATACTGTCTTTTATGTACTTTCTAAGGCTTAGGTTTAGGTTGTCATATAGTAAATAATCGTTTGTTATTTGCAGGTAGGGTAGGTTTTGTGTAGGTAGATATCCTGGTTCGTTTAAAGTTGGGTAGTAGAAAATAATAAACACAAGTTTTGTTGTACGCGGTAATAATATAGGTAGGCCTAATAGGTAGGTATAGAGCAATATAAATTCTAATACCCCAAAGGTAATGGTAGGTAACAGAAGAACGAGTAAGGTAATTTTCTGTTTTTTTCTCTTACCCAGATCAGAGACATGTTAATTAAACTTTAATTAAGCTTTCTGAGTGTCGTTTATATAGAAATCTTAGTCTATATAGTTAAAATATTAAACAAATCGACGTTTATTTTCTATATGTGTGGTCGCTCGTGTTTTCGCAGCTGCATTACTCTCTAACGCTGTCAGACTAACCATATGTGATTGTTTAACGGGGTTGCGATTGACTTGACATTTGATTTGACAAGGTTTATTCTATTATACATATATATATATATATATATATATATATATATATATATATATATATATATATATATATATATATATATATATATATATATATATATATATATATATATATATATATATATATATATATATATATATATATATGTATATATATATATATATATATATATATATATATAATTTTATTTTATTATATTCCTGTTTTCATATTGCAAGGTATACAAAAAGGAGTCTAGGCTTTGACTTTGATTCAAATTTAAGATAGTTCGCGTTTACTGGCAATATTCAACTTAGACTTATTCTTCCAAGAACGATGACGATAAATTCTCCGAAAATTATATCCATCTGAAAATTATGTAAAAACTCTCTGCCTACCTACCTATAACTAACTTACTTATAACTTTCAGACAACTTACAATCATCTACGATGAACCGCTGCCTAATTCAGCCATGATGGCATTTTGAAACTAAAATAAACTTTAGTAACTTTAATAAATTTAGTGTTATTTATCTATATATTTACTCATTAGTAATATTTCTGTAGACTATTTATATTTCTCTATATATTGACATACATACATACTACATAGTGTAACGAGAGACCTGAAGGTGGTGTTTGATTTCGCTAATTGTAGGGCGTAGGTTTAGGGTTGAAACGTTAAACTACGCATGCGTGTATTCACAAATGTGTAGATAACTAATATATTTGATATTTAGAACTCAAGTTCTAAAGTTACCTAATTAAAAACATAGATTTTGATCTAATTGAATAAAAAAACTGTTAAATTTAGGTTCATATTGAAGTTGTTTTTATATTAATAACTTTAATTGATATTAAATGAATAGATTTAGACATAATTAGTTATAGTTTTTACGGGTTTTTGACATAAATGTTTGTTTTATTTCTGAAACGATTTCGTTATTTAAGTCTTTTCCTCCCATTTCTCTTTTCTCCGCTGACCACACCAAATTGAGATACGCCACGTTGAGCAAAATAATAAGTACTTACGATACACACATGAATAAATAAAATATTTGTATGTATTAATAGATATTTTGTACATTTACAATATATATTTATATCTCCACGCCTTATCCTGCTTATAGCAGGGTAAGTGAAGAGAACCACAGGAACTGTGGAAACTTAGTGCTAAAGCACTCCGTTCCCCGCGTTCCACCTTTTCGAGGTATTACGTGTTCAGTAGTGTTTGCCTAGTTACCAAAGAGAAGAAAATGGAAAATGAAAAATCCATTTCTCTTATGGGAATCGAACCCACAAACCGTCTCGTTTACAGGCAGACGCTGTGCCTCTGCGCCACGTCGGTCCTGATATAGGTATTTATCTACCTCAGAAATTCTAGGTAAGCAGGGACGAAGTAAGCAGGGACTAAGTAACGGGTGTCTTAACACTAGGTTCGTATGGTTCCTTCCTGCAGTTCCCTCTGCCTACCCTGCCATGTGCGGGATAAAAGCGTGAAGCTAAAAAAAAAAAAAAGAAATTCTAGGTATTCGAGAGTTTGTAGAACTAAAATTATCCCTAGATTCTCTTTCAGCCACACAAGTTGTGTAAATCACGTTGTACGGATACTATTTATAGTTGGCGCTAATGTTTAGACAAATGTAAGGAGATATGCGCGTCACATCTCAAATATCGCTAATTGAAGGGTGTGAGGTCGATTTGGTTTAAACAAAATTAGTATGTATTTATATATTGTCTATTGATTTTCTGTTTTAAGCTTGAAAATTAAAATATATGAAAAATTACGTACGTTATATATTTTAGAAATAGTATATAAATATGTTTAAATTACCTTAAAAGCATATATTAAAATTCCAACTTACGCCTCTTGTGTTACACCAAAGTAATAAATATTGTAATATTTAAAAAGAAGATCGTTACGTTGTTAATTTTTTAATTATAAATATGTTTTTTTTGGCTCCCGGATATCTATTTTTAATTATACAAATAACAAAAATGTTATCAAGATCAACACATATACTGCCAATTAATTAAAAAAATATAAATAAAATTAAAATATTTTAAAATAACAAAAAACATGTTTATTAATATTCTATTATTAAAATAATAATTTTATTTTTTTATATTCTACTTTAATTTAATTTTGCAAAATTGTAATACTTGTTTTCATTATCTGTGCCTAGTAAGGCAAATGGCGGCACTAAGTTCCGCCACACAGCTCTTATTATAACTTAAGATTTGTATACAAATATATTTATAATACACAATTAATTGATACGTCCTTCCTTGAAAAGCTTCCGGATTCATTAGTTATTAATGTTAAGAGTGGATGTAAAGAAATATGATATATAAACAAATATATCCGTAAGAGGTTAATCTATTCCCATAACAATGATAGAATACAGTCAATGAACAGAAACTTTTAAATATTGTTTTGACGTTTGAATAAAAAAAATGAAATAAATATGACGGTTGTATTTATTACTAGTAAATTTAGTTAAAAAAAATTATAAAGTGGATCTAGTTTTATTAAAAATATTTTATTTATCCCTATACATATATTGTTTATTCGTGTTGTTCAAAATAAGTAAATGCTGTGAGAAAAATTCAATTAACACTGCATTGTAAAAATAAATAGTGCATTAGGACGTAAAAACTAATCGATCTTCCGAACGGAAACACACCATAGACATATCGGGTTCCCGCCGCCCGCTGTCAAACTGACGTTTGTTTTGGCGCCAAAATACATAACGCCGGTTTGTTTTTCTCGGCACATTCAAAGCGGCAAAGACAATTCGTGTTACAGCCAAATGTACTTTTACATTATGTTAGACAATATTATTCCCTATTCTTAATAGAAAAAGAACGAATGGAACTGTTTACAACGAGAAGCATAACTTGTTTGCTGATATGTAATTCTATATTTTAGCCGCGAGATAGAAGGGTGAAAAGGTAAACAGACGAGTTATTTTAGTGAATTCATCTTTAGATTTTGTCTGTGTTTAAAAAGTGGCGCCGCGATGCTTGATTGACATGTTATGGATTTTTTTTAAGATGATATTTATCGTAAGCCACAGACTAAATATGGAATGTAAACGGAGTTTATAAATGGAGTTGTAATATAAACTGTTATGTGGAGCAGTCATTAACATTATGATTCTTTTAGATGTTAGATAGCACAAAATATATATTATCTAATCGTGTAAACTTTTAAATTTACATATTGGTTATTACTGAGCTTACTAAACGCGATGATAGTGGGTTCGATTCCCGCTTCGGGAGAGTGGTTTATTTAATTTCCTTCACACAATCTGAAAGTGAAGCCAAAGCGGAGAACGGAGTATCCTAACAAGTTCCCTCTGCCTTGTGAACAGCGTCAAGCTAATTTTATATTTGATATAGGTATCTATTTTATTAGTCACATATGATATTAAATAGATTTTACTTATTTATTAAGTAACAGCGTTGTTAATAATAATATAGGTATAATTATTCTCTATTTATTAATTCTTATATATATTCATTTAAATATGATAACGTTTAATTTTTTAATATACAATGCAACATTTAAACAAGAATTTCTAAGAAATAATCTCAGAAACTACTAATTAAATTTTTTTATATGTCGTATAGTCCGTTAATATAGAAAGGCTGTAAGGCTATATGACGTCACGTGTCTCATAAGAGATATTAATGACGTCACAAGTGACGTCGCAGCTAAATTTTGTTATTCTATTATGGAAAGTTTAGGTGTTATTGTAAGTTTAAGAACAAACTTTCAAACAATATTTGTTCATAAATTTAACTCGTATTGTACGTAAGCAGTTCTATTTGTATGGAAAATTAGTATTTATAGCAATATCAACATTTTGGTGATAATTTTTTATAGATATATAGCTTATATATGTCATATATTCCTCACTTTGTAAATGAATATATACTTGTTGTAGAAAATATATGAAAATTTTAACGCAGCGGGATTCGAATTAGACGGTTCAATCGCGCGGGTTCTAATCCCGCTGCCTTTAAATTTTTATATGTTTTCTTTAAATATTTTTTTATACTTCGCGGTAGATTAAAAGTTTAACTTAAACAAACTTTTGACATTAAAATGAACAAGTACTAAATAGATAAAAAATAGAGCTTAACTACTGGCGACGTTAGTTATAAATAAATAGGTATATGAGTGCTTCTTAAAACAAAGAATGTAATTTAGGTGGTAAGTGGAGAACAGATTTGTTCTCCACTTTTCTCCAGAATTTAAAATATTATAATTCCCTTGTATTTTTTAATACACAGGGCCGCGCCACCGCAGTCTCTTGCTGATAAAGTTCTAGATAGGTTTGTTACTTGCCTGAAAGTTACTTTCATTTAGTAGGCAGCACTACTTAGCTAGCTAGCCTAGCTGAAACTTCATCCGTAACCAATGAAATTGGCATTAAAGAAAGAAAATTTAAAATATTTCGAAATATACATATATAATGTTTTTAAGTTTAGCTTCTCTATGTACAGTAAAGTGGAAAGAATTTTCAAAGAAATATTTTTTTTATTTTTTTTTATTTTTTAGCTTCACGCTTTATCCCGCACATGGCAGGGTAGGCAGAGGAAACTGTAGGAAAATGAATATATTTATAAAATATATTTATACAACATGTTTTAAAGATTTTATATTTTAAGGTCTTATTTAAAAATATTAAGTATTTTACAGAAGCGATGTGTTATGTATACCCATCGGCTGATGTTAGATTCTAACGCATAGAAGTGGTTTAAAGAAAAAAACACTAATATATTTAAAAAGCTTACCTAGTATAATCTCTCTTGCAGTACGTCTTTCCATCTCTCACAAAGCACGTACAAGATTCGTCCAAAAATTGCCTACATTCTTGACATTTGAGGCAAGCCGCGTGCCACTCGAGGTCGGGTGCGACTCGCAGTATATACTGGTCGTGGATTTGACCCCCGCACCCCACGCATAGGGATAAGCGGAGTTTTTCTGTAAAAAAAAGGGAATTTTAATGTAAGTTCCAAAATTTTTTTTTCTTAGCTTCACGCTTTATCCCGCACATGGCAGGGTAGGCAGAGGGAACTGCAGGAACCATTTGAACCTAGTGTTAAGACACGCCGTTGTTTAGTTCCTGTTTTCTCCGTCCCCAATTTCCGCCTTTTTCGAGGCATTGCGTGTTGAGTGGCGGAACTCAACGCTGCGCTTTGCCTAATTGCCAGAGCGAAGAAAATGGAAATAGTAAAATCCATCTTTCCCAAGTGGGAATCGAACCCTCAAACCGTCGTGTTTACAGGCAGACGCTTACGCTTCTGCGCCACGACGGTCCTCTGAAGTGATTGTGTAAAGAGCGCTTTGATTTTTTACTTTACTTTAATTTCATCGTTTTGTTGCAAGGTAAAGCGCGGTGTTATGGTAGAAATTAGAGAACGGAGTGTCTTAAGACAAGGTTCTCTCTGGTTAGATTATCCTGTTTTATATTACATTATATCATATTTCAAAGTCTATGTAGGTAGGCAGAGGACTTATTAACAACATATACCTACATCAGGGTAGGCAGGGGAACCGCAAGACCTGTGTAAAATTTGTTTTAAGACACTCCGTTTTCTGCTTTCTGCCTTTTCGAGGGATTGAACATTGAGTAGTGGAACTCAACACCGCCCTTGCCTAGTTATCAGAACGAGAAAAAAACATTCATCTTCCCCGAGTAGGAATTGAACCTACAAACTGTCGGATTTACAGGCAGATAATAACATGCATGCTATGCTATTTACACGTGCAGAACATTTACATGTACTCCTAATGGGCTGGTAGTGTGATCCTGTTGTTTTAGATAGGGTAGACAGAGACTGCGCTGATTTTCCTTTCGGGAATCGAACCATCAACTATTAAATATTTATTATCAAAGCGGCATACCTACATAATAATCTTAATATATTATAGATGGATTTAAATATTTTTTGAATTTTTTATAAATAGTTTGTACTAATGTGTACAAGACCACTTGCAGCTATGGGTATAGTCAGATAATTTACATTAAAAGTTACATTACATGAAAATAAGCAAGTATATAGTACTTATTTTAATAAGATAGCAACTGCCAAGTATAAGGCAATAGAGCGACTTGTGATTTAGTCTTATACCTTTTATGTCACATATACCGTACATACAAAACATATTAGAATTTGTATATCCATTCATACTTTATGTTGCTTAGTAAGGGAAGAGAATTAACAAATTTTACCCATAAAAGGACCTTCTAAAAGCTCTATATAATATTATATATCACGTATTAATAAATAAATCAATGCCTCACAAAAAATATGCAAATATTTTTGTTTTATCGCAAATAAATCTACAAAAATAATTCACCTTCACGAATATCGATTATAAAAAGAAAACAAACAATCGAATGATTATTCATAAAATGCAAATGGTCATAGATAAAATAAAATGGTCAAAACGTAAACATGGCATAGAAATATGAATAATTTATCTGTGCTCGAATCGATATTCAATGGGCGTGGTCTGACCACACCCACTTATCCATCTGTCTCTTTCACTCTGCGCCTCTCGCTTTAATACTCTTGTTACAAAATGCTATTTAATGACTGGCTTTATTTATAGAGCCTTATAACGTCATATTGTTTGTATATTGTCATATTAATTTTATTATTATCATATAATGTGTTGCATGAACGATTATTATATATGATTAATGTACATTTTGATGTGAGGTCATATTATTATATGATTTCATTTTTAGTTTGTATTGAAGAGTTATAGAATTATTAATAAATTAAATTGTTTATTAACAAAATAATTAGAACAAATGTAGTAGCATAGAGTTTGTCGTAAAATGAAGCAAAATTTGAGGTAAAATGTCGCATAATTAAATGGCTTTTTGTAAATGTTTTAGAGTAAAAATAGTATTTACTTTTTATTTATAAGTATTTTATTATATAGTGGCATAGATTTACCTAGGATTAAAATCTATATTTATCGATTTTAAGTATACTCTTACAACTGTGCCTTGATGGTGTAAAACTTAATCAAATTTACCTATTTAGGTATACGTATAGGTTCAAATTAGACTTGAAGAAGCCCTTTTCTTACTTAAGTTATTATATTAAAAAAAAAAACAAATCCACTATTCGTAGCTTTATCATCTACTCCGTCGTCCAAAAAGGCATGTCTAGACAGCAACCTTTGACGCTCTGTTCTCTATGACTACCCAATAGGGATAAAACGTGAAGCTAAGTATGTAATACTGTTCATATATAAGCTTATTTTAGTACAATTTAAGTATTTCATACAATTAAAACGTAAATATTGACTCAAGTATAATTCGATATTTGGAAATCAAAAAATCTAAATATATATATATATATATCTATATGTAGTTGACTGAATAGTAATAAAGCCTAATATTTTAGTCATATTGTTATGACATAGTAAATTACTTCGATATCAAGTTGTACGCTTAAACACAATACCAAAAACTGGCTGTTAAAAAAAAATAGGCACAGATTAAAAAAAAAACAAATAAAAACCTCCTTTCTCTTAAACAAGGCCACTTAAAACAATTCAATTATAAGCAATAAACTTAATTATCCTTTTATACCTAATAATTGTTTCTTTCAAACACATTGTTACAATGACGTCTTCTGTATACATTATATATATAAAAAAGCTATCATAACATCGTTATAGGGTAAGTGGTTAATTGTGATTGTTAGTTCTAGGTTCAAATCCAGCTTTCCTTATAATAAAGTAAATAAAAAGGTGAAAATCGATCGAATTGATCTAGAATCATGATATGTTTGAACGTAAATATATTAAAAAAAATATGAGGATGAAGGCTGTGAAAGAAATACAGAATGGTTGATACTACCGAGAATGGAGAAGAATATAGAAATATGATTCGAAGTCTTAAATGGAGAATAAGTGATAAAAGAACAATAAAAAATCGTAGTTGAACTTCTTGAAAAATATATCGATATGTACCGAGATCGTATGATGATACCATGATATGTATGATGGATGATGAGAGAAGTAAAGATGTATATATATATATATATATATATATATATATATATATATATATATATATATATATATATATATATATATATATATATATATATATATATATATATATACATATATATATATATATATATATATATATATATATATATATATATATATATATATATATATATATATATATATATATATATATATATATATATATATATATATATATATATATATATATATATATATATATATATATATATATATATATATATATATATATATATATATATATATATATATATATATATATATATATATATATTCCCAAGTAATTATTCTTTATTATATTTTGATTGATAATTCTTTATGAAGGCCTTTAATTTGGTCTTCCGCGGTTTTTAATTGAGTAATGGTTATTTAGCTCACGGTTGCTATAAAATCTTAAGTGCACTTTAAAGGTCACTTTAATTCAGATTTACAAAGCTTTGTATTCGAATCGGATTTGAACCTGTAACCATACGGTCTGATTAATCGAGCTATGCAGCTAGAAATTTTTAAAGCATTAATATCTTTTTTAAGACAATAATAAATGTAAGATTAAAAATAGCTGTATAAGTAAATAGAAAAGTATATAATCGACTTATTTTATTAATTATTTTTACCGCAAAATATGTGAGAACCTAATGGGAACTGCAGGAAATGTGGGAACCTAGTGTTAAGTCACTCTGTTCCTCGCTCGTTTTTTTACCGTCTATATTAGGTAATATTGAAAAGTTGAAGAGTTTACTTCATTGAAGGCGAAAATATTAAATTGTATGTATCTATTACAAAATCAAAATAAATATTTATAGCTATATGTACGTACATAAATTTAAACCTTTTTCAAATTGATTAATTAATTAAACCGAAACCACTTTGTGACTGCCGCAATATTATAAAAAAAACTTTTTAGCACTTTAATTATATATTTAATGATTTAAATTTTATTGTTTTATGCTTCAGTAGCTTTATTTATGGCAACACTATTAAAGGCCTATCGTAAACTAGGTATTTTATAGTATATATTATAATTAAATGGTACAATGTAAGTTATCTATTGGCTTTACAAAGTATGGATTACGGGCTTCGTAGTATTTACAATACTTTGATTTTTTCACGCTTTATCCCGCACATGGCAGGGTAGGCAGAGGAAACCACAGGAACCTTGAGTATTTAGAGTTAACACACTTTCCGCCTTTTTCTAGGCATTGCGTGTTGTGTGGCGGAACTCCATGCCGCGATTTGCTTAGTCTTAGTAATCTTCCCCGAGTGGGTATTGAATCCTCAAACCATCGCATTTACAGGCGGGCGCTACGCCTCTGCACCAAGGCTATCCTCAACCCGCATTTAGGCAATATATAAAAATACAGTTTAAAATAGTAAAATAAATAAATATTTTTGTATAATTCTAGTATTTTATGAACAAAAAGTTACGTTTTTAACACCTAAGCAGTTTTATCCTAAGACCGAGGGAAATTATTATAGAGACACTCTGTTCAATCAAATGGGAATCGACCCCAAAACCGTCACGTTTAATGTCAGATATGTTTCCACTGTACCATGACGGCCTTGATCTAAGCTAAACTAAATAGTTTTTACAAAAAGATCTAAAATCTAAATATTCTCTTATAAGGTATATCTTAAAACAATATATTTCATAAAAAAACTTCTAAAATCTATATATCTTCTCTAAGTATATCGTAAAACAATGTGTCATAGTGTACTAGCATAAGATCCTAGAATCTAAGATATCTATATATGTATATATGTTTATTATTTACAATTATGATTAGGAGTTTATACATACGTCATTTAACTGTTTTTTTTTAAAAAACATGCATCAAACGTTTGTTGTTTTGTACGTACCTACTTATGGTGTGATTTTTGACACCTTCTCTTTACTAGATGTATCTGGTTATGATATATTTTTGATCTCAAATATATCTACGTATAGTTATAAGTATATAGTTATCTTGATTCTATACAAATTTTGTATATATATATATATATATATATATATATATATATATATATATATATATATATATATATATATATATATATATATATATATATATATATATATATATATATATATACCTCAAGGCCAGAGGGAACGTAATGTTATAACACTATAACACTCCGTTTCTCTACTTTCTGCTAAATTTTAAGTTATTGCTTTGTGAGTGGCGCAACTTTATGTCGCGTTTCGAGTTGATTCAAGCCAGAAAATAAAATACCTAGGTATTTGATTATCCCCGAGAATCGAACTTACATCTGTCGCGTGTACAAATAGATTTAGATAACATTCATAAGCCAATAAATGCAAATCTAGAGTATGTTTTTTAAGTATTTACACTTTTACGTGAAGAAACACAATTTCCACTTTCTTTCCAGTTTCTAGACATTCCGTATTAAATGTTGGAACATAACGTAATTTGTCAACCGCCATACGCACATACATACACATCTTCATACTCTATCCCTAGCGGGGTAGTCAGAGAGAACGGAGCGCCAAACGCTGCGGTCCCTGCATACCTCTCCCGCCTCGTCCACTGTCATTAACCTCTTCATACCCACTTTTCAGGGAGTCTTCATGCTTTTCACGAGACCTTCCTCCAGTATCTTCGATACTGTGTTTTCGGAAGTCAACCGAGGTCTCCACCTCAGTACAATCAGACACTACCACACAGCTATAACGGCGTCATACGTTTTATTATCATAAAGAAATCGAACTCCTAACTACTTTAATTGATAAATCCCCTTCAGTTCAGTAGTAATGGTCACCTAATATAGGTAATTACTATACAATAATAATATATCTAACACATCTCAGAGGCTGTACATTAATTGTCTTTATCTCACGCACACAAGCAAACATACGTATAGATGTGTTACACACCTGTATGTACGTATACAGTATGCACACATAGAAGTGTGTGTGTTTATACGTGTATACGTATCGGTTGCACACATAGTAAGTATTTGTGTGAAGCAGGTTTTAAAAACGCGTGCGTTAGAATTTATTGTGTCAATAATGAGCCGACTATGCGGATTAGGGTTGTACGATATTTAGAATTTTGTTATATTTTTATGATTTAGGCTAAATTACTAAAGTGACAAGGTGAAGAGATGAAGACTTTAAAACTTAATTATCTTACTTAATAGCTAATAATAATTAGCATATAAATAAATAATTAAAATGTAAAGAAATAATATAGGTAAGGGTAAAAAAATGTAGATTACTTTTATATGCAACACTAAAGACTCTGAGTATTTCAACTCACAATCATTTTTTTATTAATTTTTCATTATTATTCAATTAAAAAGCAATATATTTATAATGAATTGTCACATATACAGTTGACTTTAACTCAGCGAGTTGTTAATAAATAACTATATACCTACTAATTTAATAACTAAATTATTTTACACAAATATATCATTATTGCTATCGTTATTGTAGTTATTATGTGTTATAAATATAACCAACAGAGATTATATATACACTAGGTTCCTTCTGCATGTATATATGTATATATATATATATATATATATATATATATATATATATATATATATATATATATATATATATATATATATATATATATATATATATATATATATATATATATATATATATATATATATATATATATATATATATATATATATATATATATATATATATATATATATATATATATATATATATATATATATTCAAGAAAGAGGCAACCCTCAAACCAATAATCAAAGTAGGCGGCACAACAAAGCCGCCGCGTATCTCCGCGATTACCATCGGGATACTGTACTTGTTCTTTAAGAACAAGGCTTATATAGAATAAATCTTTTTCATTCTGCATATATCTACGTAGAGTATCTGACAGCCAGCAAAAACAGAGAAGCTTGTGTTGAGACACTCCGTTTCCTATTCTTCTTGTTTTGCGGAAAATAAAGCTATTGTAAAAAACAAAAATATATATTTCTATGTCATATAGTGACAAATATTTATAGCGTAGCTATACCTTTTTATACGAGTATTAATAGATTGATAATAAAATTCCTACCCATACCAAAAATTTTTCAATTCACTAAGGAGTCCTTAGTGAAGCTGCACAGCTTCTGTTGGTATACGACAGTTTGTGGGTTCGATTCCCACTCGGGGAGTATACGTTTCTATTTCTATTTTCTTCGCTCTGGCAACTAGGCAAACGCGGCGTTTAGTTACACCACTCAACAAGCAAAGCCTCGAATAGCGGAGAGTAGAAGACGAAGTGTCTTAACACAACTTTCACACGATTTCTTCGGTTCCATTTGCCTACTATGTTATGTGCGGGTGAAACGTGAAACTAAAAAGAGGAATATAAAGACATATTGGATTCAAAAAATAATTATAACAATTATTCTAAATATTTCTTTTTATTTAATTTTATTAATAATAATGTATTATAATATTTTTTTTCTTGCGTTTCTCGTTTTACATAACAATGCTACTGTCATATAATATATATATATACGTTGTGACCACAGATTGCAAAATATTCGAAACGTCTACTTACCAAAATGTATACAAATGATCATTTAAAATATTTAAAACTTGCGATTTATAAAAATATTATAAAAGTATACCCCTAAAAATTCCCCCTGACCTGCTGAAACCCCTGATCACCGGTATATATTCAGTCTGCACCTAATCTACATTAGTCAATAGTCTTCTTGAAATACTTAAAGATAACATATATAAATATTTTCATTGCAATAGGATTTGAACACTGAATTTCTTGGGAACTGTCCAAGCGCTCTCACCTCTAAGCCATACGTTCAATTACCTTATTCTCTTCAAGAATCTAGCACATTACGATTGATAATTTCCAGTATAAATCTTTAAACGTCTTCATATTCAAATTCTAATAAAAACAGTGAAAACTGCAGTATAATGACTTAACAAACAGCGAGATTCAAAATTTACACTGCACTTAAGGTGAAAATTGTATGAAAAATTATAGTAAATTACGTTCGTATAGTATTCAAAAGGTAGTTTTTATAGATAGTAATGTAACCCGTATTGACGGTCTTGTTTATTTAACACTGTTTAAAAAGGACGGTTTAAATTAGCGACTACTACCGCGGCATCGGTTAAAGGACGGACAGTAGGGCAGCCATTTAGATTTATAGGGATAGGATAGAAAATTAAGAGTAAATTATATTAATTAGAATAGGATTATTTGTTTTATTTTTATCCTATTAACCTTTTTTCACGTAGTAGAATAGGCAGAGAAATTGAACGTCCAAGCTGAAAATAGACAGAGAAAAAAGAGAGCTAAGCTTAAAATATTCCGTCAAAAATTTCTTTCAAAAGCAAGAATATTATATGTTGAATTTAGTTGAATATACTTAATAAGTAAAAAATAAAAAAATAGAATCAGGAGCTGATATCGAGCTGTCAATTTTTATTACTTCAAGTTAAACTTTTACATATATTGTAAGTTACGCTAAGTACATAATATATTACAAAAATACAATAAAAAACGAAATGGTTATAATTAGTTAAGTTTGAAAATATAAAAAAAACTACTGGTGCTACGATCCAATGCTTAAAAAAAAGAAATTTCGAACTATCTAGTACTAATAAATGTAAAATTTAAAACAAGCCACTGTACTGAAAATATAGAATAAATAACACATATAGGTATAATAATAATAACAAATATATATTTCATAATATTTATGGAGATCCTACTGTTGGTTCTAACAGCACAAACAAATAAAGAGATAGGGTTTGGTCGAAAAATACCTTATTGTGAGAGAAATGTACCAAAGATATTAACACGTTAGAAATTAAGTAGTATGACTTTACTTATATAGCTTTACGTCTCCCGCAGATAGGAGCGGAAGATACCTATATACGTTTTCAGTTGCGGAACTCAACCTCGCGTATTTTACTAGTTGTATTGTAATTAATTTCCACGTTGAAACTTAATAGCGCGGCGTTGATTTCCGCTACTCAACACGCAATGCCTCGGAAAGGCGGAAAGCGGGGACGGAGAAAATGGGGACTAAGCAACGGAGTGTCTTAACACTAGGTTCATATGGTTCCTGCAGTTCCCTCAGCCTACAAAAAAAAATTAAAATTTGAACTAATTTTATTAAATGGTTAATACCTCGTTGTATTCAAAATGACTGTAATGTCGACATTTAAAAAATAACCTTTTGATATATTTATTTTTCCTTATATAAAAAAAATAGTTTTTTGATTATATTTATTTTTTCTCCACTATCTGTAATTATTTAGAATTTAAGAGAGATCTCTGTGCAGCGGAACTCAACGCCGCGTAGACTTAAGCGTACCTATTATCTTACTTGTTTGTGTTGTGTGTGTTTTATCGGTACCAATGGATGGCTAATAATGACAAACTCATTCATTGAAATCATGATTCTTTAAAGGAATATAGGTACATATGGAATATAAATAAATTGAAGAAAAAGCAAAAAAGGTTGTCTTAATTTTTTTTAACGCAGCAAAGACTTACTAACTAACTATTTTTTTTACATATTGTGTGTGTTTTTCAAGATACTTTTATACAACAAATTAGTTAAATTTTACAGCAAAGTAAACAAAAGTAAAAAAAAATTAGCGGCCTAATCAATTTGTAATATATTAATAATATAAATGATTCCTAAAATTAAATTTATAATACGTAAAGATAAGAAAGATAAGAAATAACTTAAAAAGATAAAATGTCATTTTTTTTAATTGAAATAATAAAGAATCTTGGGTTACGCTCGAAACGCCATTAATAAAAAGAAGAAGAAGAAGAATCTTGGCGTATCATTAGCTCTATGATCCTATAGATTCGATTGAAATAGGTTTTTTATATACCATTTACTCTTACGCTTTGTCGTCATAGCAACGGTTTAAGCTACTAAAAATAATAGATTAAAAAAGAAAAAATGTACACCCTATGCATCATTATGATGACGATTTGAAAGTGCAAGTTCGAATTGTGTGAGTAAAAAAACGTTCAATCATTTTAAGACAAAATAATTAAAAACAAATAGTAATTAAATAATATATTTAGAGAAAAGAAATACATATATTATAAAAATCATAATTACATAGTAATAGAAATATTTATTTATTATTTAAAACTTAAAACTATATAAAAATGCAATTTTTTTTATTTTAATTTTTTTCCAGTATAAGAATTTCGTAAATAAACCTGTATCATATAGGTAGGTATATATTGTCTTAGACAATTTTTCTTCTAACTAAATGGTTAAAACAACTGTCAAAATTTATGACGTCACTGATATATTATTTATTTTTATTTCAAATTGACAAAGTGAATTCTGCCAACAAGCATTAATAAAAAAGAAGAAGAAGAAGTTCCTGAGAAGAATATATTAAAATTAAAGATAGACGTTCATTATGTTAAAGAATATAGATAATTATCTATTATGGTTTATGACGTCATTGATATGTAATTTATTTTCATTTAAAATATCAGTATATCGTAGAAAATAAGAAAAAAGAAATATAATAAAATATAAAAAGTTCAACCCTGAGCAGTCAAAAAAGTGTTGCCACAAAATAAATATATATCTAAAATCCTTTTTACCGATCTTCAAGTTGAAGTTCAGAGTTTGCCCGCCTTTCCAGCACCGCCAAAGGACGCCGCATTCCATGTTTACGTATCGATATAAAAAACCTCACGTTTTTTTCTTCATTCAGCCACTTTTTCTCATTGGGCTTGTACTATGTAAGTAATTGCAATGGTTTTAGGTATTTTTAATGTCACGATTAGATTAGCCTGTGCGTTTAATTCCCGCGAGTGTAATAATTTATGACACTATATTATCTATATATTTTTTTCTAGGAAAATGTCTGCATAGAAGAATTTTGGTTAATTTCCGACCACTTATTCTATAAAAAATAAGTCACAGATCACGATTTAAATGACTTTTACAATAAAGTATTACTTTCAAAAAAATATATATTTTTTTATATGTATGAAAACAGTTTTGAAGCCCCGACCCAACACGCCGAGAGCGATGACCCACTCCGCTCTATTTGTCCGTACGCTATAGCGTGAAGATATTTAATCGTAATTAATATTTTTTTGTACAATGCTGAACGTTATACATCCATAAAATAATAATTAACAATTATTTACCTATATTTATTGTTTTTACCTGTTCATTACCGTTACAGCTCAGTGGACTAAGAAATTTTAATTTAAAAACAATATTTAAAATTTAAACGGATCAAATAAAGCGTAACACTAGTAACGTCAAAGGTTCGATATCTTCCATCATTTGACACTCGGACGCCATGTTTCTTTTTTTTTTTAATTTTTTCAATAATATTTCAAGATGGCGTTCGATATGTGAATTTAGACATCAAATTGAGATTTTATCTCGATCTATCGACCTTGCTGTTGGGCCATTAGATTAATTTATCATTAATTTTATGTTTTAAAACATTGTGTTTTATCTTTAAATGCTATGAATCAGTTCTTAAATAAATAATCGATATTAATATGTTATGTAAAAAATATTAGTATTTTTTTATCTTTAATTTTAATTGTTATATATGATCTATTGACCTAATCTTAGTAATGTCTGCGAGGACCACTCATATATTTTTCATATTTGAAGAAATACAGGGTACAGCTACTTTCTATTTCTATGAAAGTTAGTATGTAATCATTCGAACATAGTATTTATCATCAATTCTACATAAGAAAAAAGAAAAAAATCGATTATATGTTGTGTGTAGCATATGCAGAGATCTAACGAATTTTAAATCAAAAGATGAAAACAATTCGAATGAAATCATTTGAACCCTCATTCATCGAGTTTACATGCAATGTCTTAACACACGATGGCGTTAAAAAGTATAAATATCGATAATATTCTACATCGATTTGTAAAAAAAAAATCTTTATTCCATTTATTCATATGTACTTTATCTTAAGTAATAAAAATCCAATCTCAAAATTGCTTGTAAAACTCTTAACTTAGAATGATAAAAGAGTAAACGAGTGTTTTGATTTTGGGTATAAATGTAAAACACGATATCAACAATTGTCTAAATTTATCTTGAAAATTATGTTTTGAATTAGAATTTCAATGAATTTTATTCTATAGTGATAATGTCTATGCTTCTACACTAATGCTATTAAGTTGAAGCGTTTGTTTGGTTTATGTATTTATCTCGGGAACTATTCATTTATATTCATTTTTTTAAGTTATATTAACTTACTAATTCTGTAAGAATAGATCAATAGTTATTTTCGTAGTAAATGAAAATTTATAATTTCATAGTTCAGTTATTAATTTCATTATTCAATTTTTAGTAAATTCGGTTTGGAGTTCCACCACTTGCAGCCCGCAGACAGAGTGATGTGAAGTGAAGTTAGTGAGGATAAAAAGTGAAATACAAATAATATAGAAAGTGAAATAACGATAATTAATGTTTTTCTACAATTATACTACTTACCTACTCCTACATTTCCTAGGTTAGTTAAAGCCAAAAGAAAATCTGATAAACCAACATTACGACTAACAACAACACGTTAATAACACGTAACTCAACGCCGCAACAATAACCTGGTTACCAATATAAGAAGTTATCCAAGAAAAAATATATAAAAAAAAATAAAAAGCACTTTTCCGCTACTTTAGTGTTCACTCAAGAGTTCGGTAGCGTGGATCAAATAGATATTATTGATATGATAAAACCTAATGACCTGTAGCTTTTCATTCTCATGGTGAGTCATTGTGCAGGCATGATGACTGAGACGGGTCTAGCTTCGTATCCGGATATATATATATATATATATATATATATATATATATATATATATATATATATATATATATATATATATATATATATATATATATATATATATATATATATATATATATATATATATATATATATATATATATATATATATATATATATATATATATATATATATATATATATATATATATATATATATATATATATATAATATATATATATATATATATATATATATATATATATATATATATATATATATATATATATATATATATATGTGTGTGTATTTATAATATTACCTAAGTAACCGTCCAGTCGTCTAGTTATGCAAATGCAGAAGGCAGACGGCAATAAGTATTGACCCACATCTATATATAGAAGAGTAAACATAAAGAAAGTTGTCCGTCTCTTTGTTTAAGTTTATTTACTCATATATGACAGAAACGCAACACTGTGTTTTTTTATTACAATAGTTTAAAGTATTTAACTATGAGTCCTTTGAAACAATCGATATGTTGATTTACTAAAAAAAGTATATTTAAAACATGGTCATAAAAGAAGAAAAATATATAATTATTTATATATATATATATATATATATATATATATATATATATATATATATATATATATATATATATATATATATATATATATATATATATATATATATATATATATATATATATATATATATATATATATATATATATATATATATATATATATATATATATATATATATATATATATATATACTAGCATAGCAGAGTATAGCATTATTAATTAATATATAAATTTTTCCTCGAGACACTCCGTTCTCCACTTTGACTTATTATCAGAGGGAAGAAAATCAAAATAACTCATTTATCCTTCATAGGAATCGAACCCACAAACCGTCTTATTTACTAGCTGTGCCTCTGCGCCACGACAGCCCCGTGTAGATATTTATTTGAAAGATATTTACAGCGATCATCGAACCTGTGATCGTATTTTATATTATTATAAATAAAAAATGATGGCCAAAGGTATTCCTTCTAATTTGACACTAATCCCTACTTTAATAAGCTCAGCTACTAATAAGGCCAAAATGACAGGAACAAAAAGTTTAAGGCTACTGTACCTAATTGTTAATTGGGCTGGTCATATTATTTTATTATTTCAATATACACAAAAAATATATTTATTATATTGATATAATTATTAATTGAACAAATTGTTATAAATGGAGTAAATCAGTACTAAATACAAAAATTTTGAAATTTTAAAATTTTTGAGAATTTTAGTATAATTTAATTTACAAATAAGTTAATTTTTCTCTTTGTCTTATAGAATCAATCGACATAAATATTTTAAGCAATAACGCACAAATTGTTAGCTTTTTAAATATATAAGCTTAATAATAAATACTACGTCATATATGTGTATATATATATATATATATATATATATATATATATAATATATATATATATATATATATATATATATATATATATATATATATATATATATATATATATATTTTAAGCTTCACGCTTTATCCCGCACATGGCAGGGTAGGCAGAGGGAACTGCAGGAACCATATGAACCTAGTGTTAAGACACTCCGTTACTTAGTCCCTGCTTACTCCGTCCCCACTTTGTGTATATATATATATATATATATATATATATATATATATATATATATATATATATATATATATATATATATATATATATATATATATATATATATATATATATATATATATATATATATATATATATATATATATATATATATATATATATATACTTCGCTTCTTTTCGCTTTGGCTTCGCCATAGTAGTTTACTTCTTAAAAGTAACTCCTATCAATGAAATAAACTCTTCAGCTTTACAGCATTAATATAGACAATAAATAAAATAAGTAAGTAAAGTAAGTAGTCTGTGAATACGTATTATTATAAAGGTCATACTGCTGTTTGTGTTTAGAGTATTTCAATTTGAATACTGTATACGTCGGATTACGAATTATGGGCAGCTTAGCCTTAAGTTTGATGTACACTACGCTACAAAATATGTTTTTAAGTATGAATAAGTAATTATTAGGTAAAGTATAAATGGAGGTATGAAAGGATTAGTATATTTTAAGGACACAGTAATTTGTATTCTACGACATTAAAAAGCATTTTTTTTAATTTATTGTAAAATGCACAATCTAAAATGTTTCTGGAATTAAAATCATTTCTTCTCTTAATTTCTAATACATTAAAATCATCTTTATTTTTTACTGAAGTCAAATGTGCTCAACTGGCACGCTCGAAACGCCATAAATAAAGAAAAGAAGAAGATTATATGTATCATTTATACAGAAGACGTGACCACTGTACAACCAACTTAACCGAAAATATTGAAAAAATAACAAAGAATTTGACAGATCAAAGCTACTGTAAGGGATTTATGACAATGCGAAGGAGAGACGAAAAAATCATAGGCTGTAAAGTTATAAACCTTAAAGAAAAAAGTTAGCTGTCATTTTGAAATGACAGAAGCGACTCCTGTTTAGTAACTGTATAATGTAAGTTGTGTTTTTAATTATTATTTTTTAACAAAAATTGAAGAATAAAAATAAAAAAAAACGTTTTGAAAAAACATGCAATAATTCTTTCGGCAGTCGCTTTTTAATAAAACGATTAAACGCAAATATGCATAATTATTTTGAACGCATTTTAACAATTTAATTTTTTCTTACTTACTAAATGTATTTTTTTATAATTTAAATCTTATTTTAAATAATTTAAAATAGGTTTAACATATTTTATCTATACTAATTTCAGTTATTTTTACTAATTACGTGACAGTTTCCGTACTAAACAATTATTTCTGTAATATCACACGCGATTCCAATGAACATTTTATATTTTACCACACGATATACATATGTTCTAGGATTATTTTTACATTTAAAAACTAATATGACCTTTAAGTCTTTAAACAAATTGTTTACTATATAACTAGTAGTTTTACTTTAGTGTACAATAAATGAGAACGGAGTTTTTTAACGCTAGAACTTTTTTCATTCTTATATTGTAATTTCTCCTTTTAGGTACTAACAATCTTGCTCGTATAGAGTAGAGAGAAGAGAGAGTAGTAGAAAAAAATGAAATAGGCTCTTCATCACCATATCAATCGCAGCGTTGAGATCCTCCACTCAACACTTACTGTTGTAGTATGTTATGCCTAATACGGGAAAAAATTAAATAAACAAGTAGACCCTATTGAGGCACAGGTGCGGCTTTCGGCATAACTTATCTAATTTCAATTTATGACACGGGTGTTAGTTCAAATTCCACTTAACTAATTACATTTTTTGATATATATATATATTCGCATTGCAAGTACAATGATTGCGTCTTCATTAGATATACTTGGGACCCGAAGATATGTTTTCGATATATATTTTTTAATTTTTAATTAATCATTAATTATAGGCAAAGACTTACTATTTTTCAGCCTAAACCCTAAATATATATTATCTTTAAAAACAAATAAAATAATTTATATACGAATTTCCATTTTTCTTAACACCCTCCAACATTTAAATTCTTTCATTATAAACAACTATGTATATTAAAAAATGGGATCGTCCGTACGTTCATCAGAGCTCCGTGAGAAAAATCGTACAAAATAAACAATAAATATTAGTGGATTAATGATTAATATTTGTAGACGTCGCCGCAGTATTTACTATATAGAGTTACGGTGAAATTGTTCTGACACCGATTTATATTTAGTTTACTTATCGGATTCTTCGTCTATGATGTTTCAATGTAGGTCAAAAAGTGTCCTTTTTTTATTTTTTATCTCTCTTTCTTTCTCTAGCTAGTGCTTAAACTCTCTGTAAAGAAGGTATAATTTTTGTGGCTTCATACTTTATCCCGCTCATAGCAGAGTAGACAAAAGAGCCATAGGAACCATGTGAAACTAGTAACAGAGTATTTTTATACCCTGTGCACTCTTCAAGCCATTATGTGTTGAGTGGCGGAACTCAACGCCGCGCTTTGCCTAGTTGCCAGAGCGAAGAAAATTGAAATAAAAAATCCATGTAAGAAAGGAGGAAGGAAAGAATTTATTTATAATAAAGTAATTTAAGCAGATACCTATATGTATATATTTAATTGCTTTTTTTGTAATAACATGAGGTAGCCTCCTAATTAAGGTATAAAAACGGTATTTATTATAGAGCGTTACAATTTGGAAAAATCGGTTATATTTTTCCCTATGGACTATTTGAAAATGATATCAAGAAAAACAATAAGTTTTTTTAATTAGTGGTTAGTTCAAAGTTACAATTTGTGTAGACTTATTACTTTAAGGGTCTTACGTCCTCAGCAGAAAATGAAACCAATACTACTGAATACATACTAATATATCTGGAGAAATGTCGTAGAGTTGTTTTTTAAGCATCTTATTGTTTCCTGTGTATAACATATACAACATATACATATATTATATTTAAGAACTTCAAATTTTTACTAAACTCAAAAAGTTTGAGTGTTGTCTTATTAAGTAGATTAATTTGGAATTTAGCAAGAATTGAACCTACAACAAACGTATATAACTTAACTTAAAAAAACCCCACTATGGCGTCAAAATCCTGTAATAAAATCCATCTTTAAGAATTTAAAGGAGTTTCAACACATGTAACTTGTAAAAAACTGGTCTGGACTGTCGCCACCGGCAGTCCTATAAATCATTAGGGTATATAGACCACTAGTGTGGCGTGGTCACTGACCTACTGTGATGAAAAAAAAAAAGGAAAAAAAAACACAAGATTCTCTTTCATACCGGATATCACAGGCGACAAAAGTGTGGCGCCTATTTCTTTTTTATTTCATTATTTAATTGTAATTGTTGAAAAATCAACCCTAATTATTTTTAATAGGGTACATTTTTGGACAATTTGGTTGGTAGTTCTAATAAATTGTCACCGAATTTTTCTTTTGTCTTAGACGCATCGCCTATACAAAAAGTAGCTCGAGTAAACGATAAAGGTTCTTAGTTTTGAATTTGTTAAAATTTTTGGCAAATATTTTGTTGTAAAAGACTTTATTTTTAATTTTATATTATACGAAGTGGTCTCATACATATAATTATATGTTAATTTCTTTTTATACTATATAATCATATATATGTAATTAGTAGATATATATATATATATATATATATATATATATATATATATATATATATATATATATATATATATATATATATATATATATATATATATATATATATATATATATATATATATATATATATATATATATATATATATATATATATATATATATATATATATATATATATATATATATATATATATATATATATATATATATATATATATATATATATATATATATATATATATATATATAGATATATATATATATATACCAAAATCTAAATTGACCGTTTGTGGAAAATGTGACTTTATACAATTTTGTCTTTTATTTCACAAAATACAATGAACGTCTAATAAAAAAATATATATTATTTACTTACCGTGCAATTCATATATATTATAATAATCAATATTTCTTCAAGTTTTCTTTTAAAATTATATTTAATTAAATAAACAAAAATCACAAATCACAAACGTAACATAAAATGTGAGTAATCGTAAGAATTTCTTTAAACAAAAAAAACAAAAGAAAAGAAAGCAAATGACACATATTTTTAAGAGATTAATTCCAATCCTCGAGGCGCCGCTCTTATCGTTCGCAAAATAGCTTAGGTAATAATATTTTGGCTGTATACGTCACTTCAAAAAAATGTGCGTGCCTGACCAATAGTAGAAAAAAAATCTATTGTCAAAATAAACGTCAAAACGAATGGAGATGTCAGTTTTATTTGACAGCCGTCAAAGTGGGCGTTGTTTGTGGCAAATTGCGATTGAATCGTTAGAAATTTGGAAATATTAGTGAACGTATATATAAAAAATTATAAGATGAAGATAAATTTCTTGCTTTTTTTAATATACCGAAAAATATCTTATGAGAGGTGGAATTTTATGGCGTAATCTAAGTAGTACTCTATACTAGGTTATGTATAATTGCACAAAAAAGGTGTTACAAATTTTTATACAAACCTTATTTATTAATAAAAAATTGGTATAAATTTGAACATGCTTACTTAAATCCGATTTAAATGATTAAACAATACCTGTTCTGGGTTTAACATACGAGTATGAACGAACGAACGAAATTATAATGTGAGAATGACGTATCATTAGAAAGATATATATTATTTTTCATTTATGCATATTTATTTTTATATATATACATATACAAATAAACATATACAAATCCTACCAACCAAATATATATCGCCAATACTCAAGTTAGATCCAAAAGCGAACGGGTTAAAAAAAACTATTATTATCGTCCCATAAAAGACTTAAGGAAAAAAGGGCCCAACGTTATCTCTGTACGGCGCCAAGGTAGCGAGGCGGGGTGAGGATTTTTTATACTTTTTTCACCCGAAGGCAAAAATGCATCGACATAATTGACACAATTTACGTTGCAGATAAAAGAACTTTTATATTTACAGTCGGTTTCGGTTTTACTTAATTTAAATATTGTTTGGGTAACTAACTAGATAGTACGTAGGTATGTAAATATATATATATATATATATATATATATATATATATATATATATATATATATATATATATATATATATATATATATATATATATATATATATATATATATATATATATATATATATATATATATATATATATATATATATATATATATATATATATATATATATATATATATATATATATATATATATATATATATATATATATATATATATATATATATATATATATATATATATATATATATATATATATATATATATATATATATATATATATATATATATATATATATATATATATATATTAGAATAGCAGGTGATGTATGCAATAAATGAATTTAAAAAAACTTGCGTGACGATCAAATGTCAAAAGATGGATATCATAATGGCGACACGACTGTCTGTGAGTCACTCTAAACGATCTAGTATTAAATTAAAGTAAATAGTTAATTTTACATTAAACTAATATTTTACATACGTAAAATATTTTCAAATTACTTTTTTTGTAGCTTCACGCTTTATCCCGCACGTAGCAGGATAGGCAGAGGGAACTGTAGGAACTGTGAAATCTAGTATTAAGACATTACGATCCGCACTTTCCACCTTTCGAAGCATTGCTTATTAAGCGGCAGAGCTAAACGTCGCGCATCTCTTCTAATGCGAAGATAATGGAAATGAAAATATCGATCTTCCCCAAATGGGATTTGAACTCACAACCTGCGCTACAGCGCTTTCTCTAAAAGTTACCTTTTAATTTTAAATTTAATACACAGAAAAAGTAAATAATTCAAAATAATACGTTCTAAAGAAAAGTTTACAAAATACTTCAAATGTATAATTTAACATATATTAACAAATGTACAATTGAATTTGAAGACCGTCGTGGCGCAGAGGCGTAAGCGTCTGCCTGTATATGCGACGGTTTGAGGGTTCGATTCCCACTCGGGGAAGATGGATTTTTCTATTTCCATTTTCTTCGCTCTGGCAACTAGTCAAAGCGCGGCGTTGAGTTCCCCCACTCAACACGCAATGCCTCAAATAAGGTGGAAAGCGCGGACGGAGAAAGCAGAGACTAAGCAACGGAGTGTCTTAACACTAGGTTCATATGGTCTCTGCAGTTCCCTCTGCCTACCCTGCAATATGCGGGATAAAGCGTGAAGCTAGAAAAAAAATTTGTAAGTACATATATATGTGATGCAAAATCCATAAAAATAGCTAAAAATACAAGTTATAATTTTAAAGTAAAATAAGTGAAAAGCGGGATTCTATTCTTAGTTCTCGCCTTCCCCATATTGTATTAAATATACACTTAAATAACTACGACAAAGCGCGGCGTTGAGTTGCGCCACTAAACACAATGACTAATTACAATAAACCAAGAAAACTGAGTGCCGAAGCCAGATCTTCTCTATCTCTTATATATAAAAAAAATACCTGTACAAATATATATATACTAAAATATTTCATCCTATCAACATATAGAATATGTATATATAATATATATAAAGATAACCGGCTGCAAGTCGCTTTCGTTTTCATCCGCAGTGCATGGTCTTGAGTGTTTGATCAGACCGCTATCTCCTATACTGTAGACGTCTGCAGGTTTGGCTATATATATATATGTATTGTTATATATATATATATATATATATATATATATATATATATATATATATATATATATATATATATATATATATATATATATATATATATATATATATATATATATATATATATATATATATATATATATATATATATATATATATATATATATATATATATATATATATATATATATATATATATATATATATATATATATATATATATATATATATATATATATATATATATATATATATATATATATATATATATATATATATATATATATATATATATATATATATATATATATATATATATATATATTTACTTGTAATATTTATTTCTTTAGTTACCTCTTTATAATTTTAATTGTTACTTAAAGAAAACGCAGCGGGATTTGAACTTGCCTGCGAAGCGTGTTCTCTCTCTCTTACCTGATTAAGACAAAGCTTGAAGCTTATATAGCTTACAATGCTAATATATAGATAGCTTATATAGCTATTTAAGTTAGAATCTGCTACTATTTATTTTACTTCTTTAGTAATGTGAAAAAATTATATACAATTTTCAGGGATTTTCTATGACCTTGAGGTTGACTTTTTTTTTATTTAATAATGAAATTAATGTAAAAAACGACAATTGCAAGCAACAAAAGCACTCTCAATTTCTGTTCTCTTTTGTGTGTTTATTATAACTTTTTATAGCCTCACGTTTTTATCCTGCCTACAGTAGGGTAGCCAGAGAGAAACGAACTATGAGAACCTAGTGTTCAAGACACTCCGCTGCGTTTAACACAACAAGAATTTAATTACATTATAAACTCACATAAAGAGGTGGAACTTTACGCCGTGCTCTATCATGGCAGAATAGAAAAATATTTCTTATTCATTGATTGATATATTTCTTTTAGCGAACGTATATTTTAGGTTACCCAAAATTGCGACTACTATATAAATTTGGGACTACAAAAAACCCACTACCACACGTGGGATTAAACCCACTAAAAAAACCAATAGTTAATCAAAATATAAGTTACGCAGTGATTTATTATAATATAAAAGCTACCATATTAATCTTCTACCGTCGGCAAGTTAAAAGTAAAAAGCTCGATAAAAAAATCAATAATTTCTCACTTAATTAGATCAAAATCTTGGGCGCCTCGTGTCCAAATGATTTTGAAACCCGATAAAGATCTGACTAGTTCCGGTCGGTACGGTCGGTCGCATAAGTAATGATTAAAGGATTATATATTTTTTTCTGCTTCACGCTTTATCCCGCTTATTGCAGGATTGGCGAAGAGAAAGTTGTGTTATGACATATATATATATATATATATATATATATATATATATATATATATATATATATATATATATATATATATATATATATATATATATATATATATATATATATATATATATATATATATATATATATATATATATATATATATATATACTTATATATATATATATATATATATATATATATATATATATATATATATATATATATATATATATATATATATATATATATATATATATTATATATATATATATATATATATATATATATATATATATATATATATATATATATAGTATATATATATATATATATATATATATATATATATATATATATATATATATATATATATATATATATATATATATATATATATATATATATATATATATATATATATATATATATATATATATATATATATATATATATACATATATATATATATATATATATATATATATATATATATATATATATATATATATATATATATATATATATATATATATACCTATATATGATATACATATATATGTATACATATTAGAGTTTCAGTAGATTTTAAAGGTTAAAGTAAAACTGCCATTTTTATAGAAAGATGGGAAAGCGTCATGTTTTTGTTCTTAAATTTGTCTTTTTTTTATTATTAACTCTCGTTGCAGAGTGATTGATCTCTATGTCACATGTATATCTCGATACGGTACAGAGGACATAAAATAAATTTTCACTTAAATCTCTCTGTTTTCTCCGTCGCTTGCAAAAAGATACATGTAATATAAATGTAGAGTATGTAGAGGTAGAGTCTTTTTAATAAAAATAAATTAAACTTCTTATTAAATCAAATCAATTAATTATTTAAATAATGTTATTAAATTCGTCGGTGGTCTTTTAGAGGATAGTTGTGTCGTACATACAATTTTATAGCTTAAAACTATTTTAAGTATGCTGGGTACATTTCATCTTAATAATAAGTGGAAATTAAATGAAATTCCGGACTTTAAACGTATGTGAGCATTGGTAGAGCTTTAGTAGGTTTTTGTTAGGCTTGTCATATAAAGCGCGACGTTGAGTTCCGTTGACTTAGTATCTGAACTCTTAAGTATGAAAATTTTTAAAATATAATAAAATATATGATGAAGTAATAATAAAATCTATTATTAGTCTTCGTTCTTTTTGTTTTAACAAGTAGGTAATATGCAAAGTACAAACAGTTATTCATTAATAGAATCTCGCAGCTGCGTTTTAATAAAGGTGTAATTGAAGTATTTTTATATATATATAATATATATATATATATATATATATATATATATATATATATATATATATATATATATATATATATATATATATATATATATATATATATATATATATATATATATATATATATATATATATATATATATATATATATATATATATATATATATATATATATATATATATATATATATATATATATATATATATATATATATATTAATTCATTTATACATATATACTTAACCAGAAATTAGCTTATCCTACACCTAATTAATTAAAATTCATATAAAAAAATAAATCGTAAAATTATAACTTTCATACAGTAGCTAATCAGTCCACTTAACCAAATTTCGAGCCCAATCTAGCGCTAATGAGTAAAATGAACAAATTTCAAACACAAATTTGATTAGTTACAACGATAAGCTGTCAGTTATGTCAAAATTTTTGGTAAATTACCCAAAAATGTGTGTGGCTCAGATAATAAATTTTATAATATGGTAAATAGGCTTATAGGCTGGCCTAAGTAAAGACAGAAATCTTCGCGTAATAGTTATTTGGTATTAAAAGAGGATTTACACTATACCTGTACCGTTTTTATTTGACGAAGTTACTTATTAAAACATCTTATCTTCCTTTTTACATTTCACGTTTCTCTGTTAAGAATCACTTGAATTATCCATACAAAGAAAAATAGTGAATTTCAACATAGAAAAGCTAAAATTGTCTAAAATTCTTGGATTTTCAAATCAAAAAATATATGTAAAGACAAATAAACCTATATTAATTGGAAAACCCAATACTACATTTAGAATTTATTTAAAATAAGCTTTCATTCCGTAGCTATTCCCGATAAGACGAACTAACATAAAAACATATATTTCTTAATTTTTTATCACAATTTGACATTTGTTGGTTGTTATTTAAATAGTTTCACCTTGTAACTCCATTACAGTTCATAGTATCGAGGGGGCTAATGCGGACATATGTTTGTAGATAGCTTATCACTTACAACAGTAGCTATAAGCTATACGCAAATTATATTATCTATACCACCTGTACGTACTCATCTGCATATGGTTAATTTGAAGATATATATATATATATATATATATATATATAATATATATATATATATATATATATATATATATATATATATAATATATATATATATATATATATATATATATAATATATATATATATATATATATATATATATATATATATATATATATATATATATATATATATATATATATATATATATATATATATATATATATATATATATATATATATATACAAGTATACCTACAAGTAGCTATAAAATCCTTTATTTGAATCGGCCTAAAATGTAATATCCGGTTGTAAAAGCGTAAATTGGTAATGTGGTGATCATAGATGCCGACATGTTTGCCACAGGGATCGACACATTCACTTTAAAAAGGAGTTTGATTTTAAGATATTTATTGTAAAAATTATTTCTTTGTATGGAGAATACTTTTATTCACTTTTATTGCTCATATAGCGTAAAAAGCGGAGAAGGTGTTAAGACATTCCATTCTCCACTTTCAAGATTACTTGACATGGAGAAGTTCAATAACGCATCTATACACATAAGAAAAACACACGTAAGTAAGCAAATAAACACTTGGTTTAGTTAACAAATTATACTGTCCCGAGTTACGACGAAAATTGAAGAACTGTAGTGATATAACACTAAGTGAACTGAAGTGTTACGACACTACTTTCTCTTTGTCTTTCTTATTATAAGCGACATATAAAACATATGCACGAATGAATGATCTGGACTCAATGTGGACTTCAAAAAAAATATTAAAAGTTTTAAACACAAGTTATATTGAACCAAGATCTTTAAGCTCGCTGTACCTTGCTAACAGAATACAGTAAATGCATATACAGATATATAATATTTAATAAGCTAGGCCATACAAAATAATATTTATCTTTTGGTTTTGCAGTCGCCGTGTCGGCACTAGTGGCAAACAGTTTAGAATATAGGTGTGAAAGCTACCGGGTTTGAGTTGTAAAACTTGCAAGGTGGTCTCATCCCTATTTATTATCCTGGGATTTGTGTATAAAAAATGCTAGATTTTTGTTTTTTTTTTTTTAAAAAGACTGTCTTTTAGGACTGTCGTGGCGCAGAGGCACAACATGTGCCTGTAACGCGACGGTTTCTGGGTTCGATCCCCAGTCGGGGAAGGTGGATTTTTCTATTTCCATTTTCTTCGCTCTGGCAACTAAGGCAAAGCGCGGCGTTGAGTTCCGCCACTCAACACGCAATGCCTCGAAAACGGCGGAAAGCGGGGACGGAGTAAGCAAGGACTAAGTAACGGAGTGTCTTAACACTAGGTTCGTATGGTTCCTGCAGCTCCCTCTGCCTACCCTGCCATGTGCGGGATAAAGCGTGAAGGAAAAAAAAAATAAAACTGTCTTTTAGTACTATAGGTATTGGACTAAGCTCTTTCTGCCTATCAAGCAATTAAAAGTTAATTAGTTTTTAAATATTTTTTTAAGTGTTTTTATTCTGTCGTCTTTATATAAGAAATGCTGAATATAATACGTACTTAATGTAGTTATTTTGTAGTTATTTAATAATATAAAAATAGTTAATTTTGATTATTTATTAAATATCTCTATTGTTTTTTTTAGCTTCATGCATAGTATAGAGGAAACCGTAAGAGCCTAGGCTTAAGAATTTCCGTTACCAACTCTCCTCCTTCCATGACATTATATGTTGAGTGGTAGAGTAAGTAAGTAAGAATTGAACCCACAAACCGTCGCGTTTACAGGCCGTTGCCGTGCTACTGTGCCACGACGAACTTTTATCGTCTTTTATTAAATATTTTTAATAATTTTTATTTTGTATTAGCACCTATTTATCTACTTATCCTAAGTAATAGCTTTAAAATAAATTGAGGATGTCATAGTAAAATATTAGGTATGTAATATCTTGAAAATTGCACAGTAAGTGAACGAACGAACGAACTAAAAGCAGCGGAGTGCCTTAACACTCCTCGCTATAAATAATAATGAAAGGAAATATATAAAATGATAAATAGCGATGTAAGTTATAAAATTCTTTGATAAATTATTTACTTAAACTTAGCATAAAATACAAGACGAGATTATATATTATTTATATATAGATTATAGTAGAAATATACCTAGGTCATAAACGTTTGAAGCCATCTTATGGTATATAGTTAGCTTCCTCCAAGAACATCTCCAACATTCGAAGAGTTCAGCGTGCGTTACTTTACAACTGTTTTCATACACACAAACGGTATTTTATATTTCTACCCACAAACGTCTATATTCCTTTATTTCAAGCAACATAAAATTCTCCTATTGCACGTATATATTAAATTTAACCATAAAACTTCGTATACACAAGTATGGACCTAAAAATAACTTAAACTGTTTACAGTGCTACTTAGTGAGCACAATAAACCTCGCTAAAAGGTGTGTGTTTATCTTTCTGCATTTTTCTCTTTTACCTTGTAACGTAATACCGTGTTGCACTTATTTTGTATATATATATATATATATATATATATATATATATATATATATATATATATATATATATATATATATATATATATATATATATATATATATATATATATATATATATATATATATATATATATATATATATATCTATATATATATATATATATATATATATATATATATATATATATATATATATATATATATATATATATATATATATATATATTTCAGGTAAGACAAAGATGTAGTTGTTAGCCAAAGCCAATATCCCAAAAGCATATGAAGGAGTGTCTTGACACTACAAGATTTCCTTTGCTTATCCTGCTATTTGCAGGATACAGGATAAACCCAAAAATAATTTTGTCATATTCTTGTAATAAATTTCCTTATTAGATTTACTAAATAAAAATTAATTCTTTTGTACAATTTTTAACTCTGATTTATATTAGAAGGTTATCCGCGTATATGCGCTTAATTTTATTAAGTTAACAATTTTTAAGGATGGTAAATTTAGAAACCATTTTTTTGTCATAAGATGACAAAGAGTGACTGACAAAAAGCGCAAATATTTTCCATGCAAATCTAATTGGCTAACGTGTAGAATTTGTTTAATCAATTAAAAAATTCGCCTCTTCGAATTATTTAATGTGGTACCAAAAGTAAAATTCTAAATCAAAACTCTAAGTGTGCGCAATTAAAACGCTTCCACAAATAATATACATATAAAGATGATTTGTCACAGTTTTAATTTAAGTATATATATATATATATATATATATATATATATATATATATATATATATATATATATATTTAAGTATATATATATATTTCTTATATTTTCAAAATCCAAATTGTAATCACAATGATTTCTCAAACAGCACAATAAATCTCGTAACCCTCTAATGGCCGGTTTCACTTGCATTAGCGGAACGGGTCGATCCCACCCCACTATTTATATTTATAAATCAATCAGATCATCCCCTTTCTTTTACATTTATTGGTTAAATTTTGGCTGCAATAATTGTGTTATTATTTAGTTTTGTTTAATAAAAAAAATAAAATGATAAGACGTATTTCTAGGTAATGCAAAAAATATATTTAAAATACTATTTGTGTGTATATATGTGTATATATATATATATGTGTATATATATATATATATATATAATATATATATATATATATATATATATATATATATATATATATATATATATATATATATAAAATTATTTATATGAATATTTTTAAATGAGTTGAAATATTTGAATAAATTGACATTTTTATATAAAATAAATAAGAATATGTGACATTCAGCATTCATTTATAAATATTTTTAAATTTTTATAGCAGTATGAGCTTATTTTTAACGAACTCTTATCTTCTTATCTATGAACTATATTCCTGCTTGGTAATAAAGCTGTTATAAAAATATTTATATATGAAACTTTTTAAATATTAAATTGATATGTATGTGTTATATTTAGTTTTGTATTTTTTTCTTCAACTATTAATTAAAATAAGATATAATTAAATAGAGGCAATAAATTGAATTGATTAATTGAATTTTTACATAAATCATAGAAAAATCATCATATCGCTGTTGTTATGTATAAGATGAGCAGTATAGGAACTGACAGTCGAGATTTTAAATTTTAAATGATTTTTTATTGATTACTATTCGATTTTCTTTAATAATACAAAGTATTGCATTCGCCACCCCTTAAACAAAAATTATTCTTGCAAAAACTATTAAATAATCTTATATTATTTAGATGATAGAAGTAAAAGAGATAATTCAAACATACATATGATTTTTTTAAATAATTATTAAATTAATTTAACCCTACAAAATATTAAATCAAATATATTTTTATACGTGCTTACATAAATTGTTAACAATTTTTTTGCTATAATAACCAATCATTTTAATAAAAAATAACAGATATAGCTGAAAACAAACAATATGTTATAATATAAAAAATATAAGTTAAACATATAATTTATATGTAAAATCGCTTACTGGGCATCATCTCGACGTGCGACGACGTGTCCATAATGTTGTGGTGGTGCAACATGTCCGGCGGGGACTGCACCAGTCCGCCACCGCCGCTGGCCATCACCATCACTGGTTTAGATAGAACTCCCCTGATATATCACGCTATGTCACGCCAAAATGTAATATATCTAACAATTTCACTATGTGGTACAATTTTACCCCCACTCGAATTTAAGGGTTTGATAAAATTTTAAGAAAGGTGATGATTCCAAAATAATGTTTACTAGGACTTACTCGTTTTTTTTTGGTTTTAATAAAGATGTCCCTGATTTTTTAATGATTCTATCTAAATATAGGTAGATACAATATAAGTAAGAGTGAATTAAAATAAAATTATCACAACACTAAAAACACTAGGTCAGTAGGCACTACGGCATTATATTTTTATGTTTACGTCTTTAAAACACATCTCGTCACGGCAGAGGCCAAGCCCACACTGCCGTATTATATCTATAACTCTATGGATCGACTCTACTACGCGTGCGCAGACCGTCCTCTCTTCCTATTGGCCGAATTTTAGAACGCCTTTTGAAATGACCTTTTCTGATTGGCCGAGAGCTTCCCATTTTCCCGCCCTAAATGACAGTACCCTCACAAAATGGCGCCCCCTTATAGCCTTTTGATGCTTTTTTGAACATTTTCTTCGGTAAAAAATAATCCTGTTCTAATATAATGAGCATGATTTATGATTTTGATCCGCGGCCGCTTTTTTCGTTTAATCTAGTCGTGTTAATATATCTTTTTTTTTCAACTCGTTTCGTGTTCAGCGGATAAATGTTTTGTAATTGTACATTTGTTTATTTATCTAAAATGTTATTTAAAGTAAGTCATTTATATATGTTTTTTGTATTTAAACGATTCTAATTAGATACAGTATGGGTGAGTTGTACTTATTTGGTCTTAAAACGATTATATTAACAATTTTTATCTATTATTTGAATGTAAAATTATAATTTTTAGCCATTTTTTCCTTTGTTCCAAAGCGACAAGTTAGATGTAAGCTCGAAGCTTAAAAGCTTTTTATATCAAACAATAACTAGTGCTTCTACTGCCTTCATTTATAGCAAATTAATTTATTGTTTTTAAGAATTTTTATAGTGTGATACTCTCTTATTACTAATTTTGTTTAAATGTCATTCATAACGTTGACTTTAAATTATTTATTTAATATTTAATAGTACTTAGTTCTATTATACTTCAATCCAATAATAATCGAAACGTCTTCTGTGTGTTTTTTGATTTTCGTACATATGAAGAGCTTTGCTGGCAATAATTTTGTAATAGTAGCTAATACCTCCTAAATGGTTCAGTGAGTCTATTAACTCAGTGTGACTGTAAGCGCGATGGTTCTGAATTCGATGCCCTGTAGGGAAGTCAATATCAATATCAGTCATATTTTTAAGAACGAAGACATATAGTAACATTATATATAAAATAAATAGCTCCACGCTACTTTAGGTAAGGTTAGGTTGAAAGAACTTAGTGTTAAAATTAGTATTGTTGTGCCTCAGGTACTGTCTCAGGTAATGTCTAAAAATTAGACACTACGGGTAGAGTGGTGGAACTCAACGCTGGATATGGATGTCTGCCACGTAATGTCTTGTCCTAGTCTCGGCGACTGGCTCTTGTCATTCAGTTCTTTTTGCAATATATGTAGAAGCCAAGCAAAGTTTGAGATTTTTGTATAGTAATCTAATTCTAAATGTTTTTCCCCTCAGTGTTTGGCGTCATCATGAAAATTTAAATATTTTACTGTTAAGAGTTCATTTTTCATAATAAAATAACAGAGTAATATCACTTTTGTATTGTATTTGTACGATAGGTAGTATAGAAGAGCTCAGCTTTACAAAATTAGGTCCTTTTCATTTAACTAACAGCTGATATTTCTGTTCAATGTTCAAAAATAATATCACAAAGAGCTTTACTTTATAAATAAGTTTTACTGATTTGAATTGTTAAACAATAATTTCAATATTAAATACTTTTGATTTGCACCCATACATAGATACATATTCTAAATGTTTTTTTAAATTTCCATAAAGTGTTACTTACTGCATTCTTAAGTATAAAATATAATGAAGCCTAAAGTTTTAAGGTCCATCAATAAAAGTCTTATAATTTATCTTAAAAAGAACATAACAATTTCACGGTGATCACGTTGATTGCACAAATAGAAACTATTTTGAACTAAAAACACATCAACCTTCTTCTAATTACATCGTCAGCTATCAACTATGTGTGAGGTTTTGCAAAAACGTCAAAAAAATAGGCGCCAAATGTTCCCGCCACGTCATTAGCCAGATAAAATAACACATAGATAATACAACTTATCGTAGCATCTGCACAGATAATAAAATACTTTAAGCATCCTTTTTTATATAGGCGTACAGCCTACATTCGTTTGACAGAATACGAGGAAGGAAGTGAAATAAGTCCTTAAAGATCGCAGATGTTGGGATTTTCGATAGGGATTTTTACTGAAGTACTTAAGAACGAAGTGTAGACGTTTTTAATGGTTAAGTGATATTGATATCTTTATAAAACTAGCTGTCGCCCTTTCAGTTTTATTTAAACTAACAATATGTGTCGACTGTGCAAAAACTGGACGGACAGATGTGAATTTAATATATGCAACTATAGCTAAGATTTTTTTGAACATTTACTTTTAAGTTAACTAATAACTTGAATAATGCTAGCTGAGCTCGGTCAAACGTTTTTCCTCGGTCAAACATTAGTCCTATTGTATACAATAAAATAATTAATTTTCCATATATTTTATCACTATAGTTTTGATACTTTACCGTCCTTTTTGAGGAAAGCATTTATTGAACGTAGCTTTTACGTGAGATTTAAAAGAAAATTGAAAATAAATATAACATTATTTAATTCATTTCTTTATTTGGGAATCAAACTCACGTCCATCAAATTTACTCTGCAAATCGATAACTAAATAAGAATAACAAAAGCATAGAGTACCACTAAGTAACTATAAAAATTTAGATACTTTTTATTATTTCTTTAAAACTGCAATAATCTACTATCAGTCAAAACTTTATTACTTTCGGTCAACATTTCTGTTGTATAAATAAATAATTAATTTTCCATATAATTATGCACTAATTTCGATACTTACCTCCTTCTTGTAGGTATTATTGGACTATCTTTGTGGTTAAGAAATTGAAAATAATATAACTTTTTAATTAATTTACGTTTTTTGGGATCATTCTCATCAAAGTTACTCTTGCAAAGATATACTAATAGAATAAAATCTGGTAACTAAGTACTATAAATTTAGATACTTTATTATCTTAAAATCTGCCATATACAAAATTAATCAACATTTATATTATATAATCGAGTATCGTTATATAATTGATTACCTATCACATCGCCAACTTCGATCGTCCCCCTCCGGCCGTATTCGGTCACCTTGTTCGAAGATACTGTGGTGTAATAAATACGTCTTATCGATTATAGAATTCTTTAGGTATTATTATTATTGTGATAGTCTCATTTGATTATCTAAGACACTTTGTAGTAAAAATACTCACATTTATATATATAAATGCGATGTATTATTTTTATTCACACAAACATCCAATCGACGCGGTTCGAATCGCTGCGTTAAATTTTATATGTATTTTAGATTTTTCATATCGTGTGGATAACTATGATAATATATTATATATATATATATATTATATATATATATATATATATATATATATATATATATTATATATATATATATATATATATATATATATATATATATATATATGTATTTAAAGTGAGAAAATAAAAAAAAATAGAACTACTGCTTCAACTTGCCATAGTTTAAGTAATAAAATATCTTTTACGTATTTCAAACAGCATTGTATGTAGTAATAAACAATCAATAAATGTCAATTTTTAAAAATTTACAATCTCAGCTAAGCAATTAATTAGTTCATTCATTTCTATACCAATGATCTTCCATATTTATTAATGACTCATATGCAAACGAAGCTGCAGAAAAGCTAATTTAATAAAGGTGAGCTAATATAAAAAAAAAAGTCACAAAAAAATATTACACAAGAAATTGAAAAAGTAACTGAGTTGAGTTCCGCCACTCAACACGCAATGCCTCTAAATGGCGGAAAGCGGGGACGGAGAAAGCAGGGATTAAGTAACGGAGTGTCATAACACTAGGATTCCATATTCTCTGTAGTTCCCTCTGCCTACCCTGTCATGTACAGGATAAAGCGTGAAGCTAAAAAAATAAATAAAAAAGAAGATCTGAGTTTCATTTACAAAGTCGAATTATGCAGCAAATATTTTAAGGCTTCTATTGCGTGAAATAAAACAAACTTATAGCGAGCTTTCATATTAGTTAATAAATAATAAGTACCTAAGGTGTTGAGAATCGTTTTGTACGGACACTGTTCTCTATACTATATTGTTAAAAACTATAAGTTTTTCTTAGCTTCACGCTTAATCCCGTGAATTGCAAGGTAGGCAGAGGGAACCATATGAACTTAGTGTTAAGACACTCCGTTGCTTAGTCCCAGCTTTCTCCGTCAAATTAGTTTAAATAATAACATTGAAACATACGTAGAACATATATTTGAAACAGAGTATTTGGTCAGAGATTCTACGTAATTGCATTAAATGACATAAATTACTTAATAACAATATCTTAGAGTAGCTTCCTTCCAATACGGACCGCAGTCTGCATGCAATAACCCCGATTGACATAATTTCATCGCTTTTATAGTCTTTTTATTTAAAACTACCCTCTTTTTAAAAGAGATTCCTAACTTTAAAAAAAAATCATTCAATTAGATTCTGTGTACTAATATTGATGAAAACAAGTTCATGCCCGAATATAATTAGAATGGTGACGTGAAACAAAAGAGATGTTTACAGTATTATTAGACATAAGTTGGTTTGTCTGTTCATTTCTTGCGTCTTTGAACATTGATTTTGTGTGAACAATAACACTAGTATACTTAGTCTGGCCATAAATACTGTTACTATTCAAAAAAAGAAAATATTACGTTTGAATTTGGAATCTGTCATTTTTATATGATTGCTTGATGTGTTTTCTTATTTTCGCGCCATTATATTGTTAAATATTTTGTTATATTAAAATGGAGTGGGGTGATAAAGAGAACCGAATCGCTGTGATTGCCTTACATAAAGTAGGTATGGAGAAAAGTGCAATTTTTAAAACCTCCACCCGCTTGGTATTAGTCAAATGTTTGTTTACCGGGCTATTGATAGGTACAATGATACCTCCTCTGTTTGTGACAGAAAAAGATCTGGCCGTCCACGTACCGTTCGTGTGAAAAAGGTGATTAAAGCAGTTAGGGAAAGAATTCGAAGAAATCCTGTCCGTAAGCAAAAGATTTTATCTCGGGAGATGAAGGTAGCTCCTAGAACCATGTCGCGTATATTAAAAGATGACTTAGGACTTGCAGCCTATAAGAGACGTACTGGTCACTTCTTAACTGATAATTTAAAGAAGAATAGGGTGGTAAAATCCAAACAACTACTTAAGCGGTACGCAAAGGGAGGTCACAAAAAAATTTTGTTTACGGATGAGAAAATTTTTACAATTGAGCAGTATTTTAATAAACAAAATGACCGTATTTATGCTGGAAGCTCTAAAGAAGCTTCGCAATTAGTAAACAGAGTACAACGTGGGCATTATCCCACTTCAGTGATGGTTTGGTGGGGTGTTAGCTATGAAGGGGTGACTGAGCCATATTTTTGTGAAAAAGGTATTAAAACGTCGGCACAAGTTTATCAAAATACCATTCTTGAGACGGTAGTTAAGTCTTTAACTAACACCATGTTCAATAACAAAGAATGGTGCTTTCAACAAGACTCGGCACCGGGTCATAGAGCTCGATCCACCCAATCTTGGTTGAAAACTAACGTTCCGGACTTTATCAGCACTGAAAACTGGCCGTCGTCAAGTCCTGACCTAAATCCATTGGATTATGATTTATGGTCAGTTTTAGAGAGTAAGGCTTGCTCTAAACGCCATGATAATTTGGAGTCCCTAAAACGATCAATTCGGTTGGCAGTGAAGAATTTTCCTCTAGAAAGAGTTCGTGCTGCTATTGATAACTGGCCTCAACGTTTAAAAGACTGTATTGCAGCCAATGGGGACCACTTCGAATAACATTGTATATTTTTAATAGTTATATATTGATGTATTAAACTAACTCACTATGAAAGGAATAAATGTTACGTATAAAAAAAAAATCGTGCTTTTCTTTATAACAATATTTATGGCAAGACTAAGTATATATATATTTTTTTTTTTAGCTTCACGCTTTTATCCCGCACATGGCAGGGTAGGCAGAGGGAACTGCAGGAGCCATACGAACCTAGTGTTAAGACACTCCGTTACTTAGTCCCTGCTTTCTCCGTCCCCGCTTTCCGCCGTTTTCGAGGCATTGCGTGTTGAGTGGCGGAACTCAACGCCGCGCTTTGCCTCAGATGCCAGGGCGAAGAAATGGAAATAGAAAAATCCATCCTCCCCGACTGGGAATCGAACCCAGAAACCGTCGCGTTACAGGCAGACGTTGCGCCTCTGCGCCACGACGGTCCAAACCCTGGCCTAGTGCCAATATATACACACATATATGATCTATATAGCAATCACTAAGGTTTTAGTATCAGTTATTACAGTGGCATTATCTATGAAAATTTAAACGGTCGGACGGAAGCGGGATCTTAAAATCTCTATCCTAAAATTTGAACCTATACCAACAATT
The DNA here is from genome assembly GCA_037178615.1 of Dione vanillae. Lineage (NCBI taxonomy): Eukaryota > Metazoa > Arthropoda > Insecta > Lepidoptera > Nymphalidae > Dione > Dione vanillae. Next base: position 904,229 of record JAZFAU010000247.1, read on the forward strand.
AATTTTACCACTAAGCTATAACATATACATATACATATACATACATATACATACATATACAAATACATATATGTATTTATACGACGCGGTCCATCTAATGCAATCGTTAAAACACGAGCAAGCGTGATATGCTTGTTAATTAGCGTTCTAACATAGTATGGTCTTTATCACGACTTTATGTTTACACTACTGTCACAGTAGATACTGGTACTACACAAGTGTGTAGGTTCAAATTTGGAGCAATTTCTTTTGAGTCCATAAATATTGCTTTTAAATTTGAATTTGTGTTGAGTGTAATGTACGTTGAGTCCATCATAGTGTGATTGTAAATGCGACAGTTCTAGGTTCGATATCCACTTGGGGGAGTAAATTACTTATTTATTCATTTTATTTGACTCACTAACACTTCGTTCATACAACGTAAATAAAATCGATTTCAATTGAAACAAAACAAGGTGTTATTCCACTTATAGGTGAACTCAAAATATACGTATAATACTCAGTTTATATATATATATATATATATATATATATATATATATATATATATATATATATATATATATATATATATATATATATATATATATATATATATATATATATATATATATATATATATATATATATATATATATATATATATATATATTATATATATATATATATATATATATATATATATATCGAAGTATACTCCAGTAACCATTACGATGTGACAAACAAACACAGCTTTGTGAATAGAAATAGAAAAAAGGCATTCATGGCCTTTGAAAAGAGCCGAGTACTCGTACATGTGCGACAAAACGTGAAAATTGCGCTGTCACTTAGACCTTTCAGCGTCACAATGTAGGCTTATGTGTTGTGTACAATGAGATCAGGTGGAAGTGTATAAATCACTTAATGACAAGACATATATAATATATAACAAAATATATATAATAGTATAACAAAATATATAAAAGTGGACCGTCGTGGCACGGAAGCGTAAGCGTCTGCCTGTAAACGCGACGGTTTGAGAGTTCGTTTCCCATGAGGGGAAGATTTTCCATTTTCTTCGCTCTGGAAACTAGGCAAAGCGCGGCGTTGATTTTCGCCACTCAACACGCAATACCTCGAAAACGGCGCGACTAAAGCAACGGAGTGTCTTAACACTAGGTTCATAACGTTATTGAATAATAATCATAACTCTGCCAACCCTGTAATATGCGGGATAAAGCGTGAAGCTAAGAAAAATATCTTCACGGTGAAGGAACCGAAAGAAGTGTACAGAAAAGTTAGTTTAGGTGTCCTCTGAATACTTTAAGTATTAAGTTAATAAATGTTCTTGTTCTTTTTACCTTTACGCTTTATCCCGCACATAGCAGGATAGAGGGAATCGCAGGAACCGTGGAAACAACATATAAAAAAGAAATCTAACATATAAAAAAGAAATTTAATTAGGTATATTTTTTATTATTTTGCTTTTACATATATTAGGTTTCTTTCGCTAGTTCACCCTAATAATAGATTTAATATGAATTTACTAAGCTTTTTTCGCAAAAGCATTTTAATATGGAAGTCATGTGTTTAAACAAAATACTTAAAATACATATATATTTATTGGATGCTTGTAGTCTCACTGTATACAAGACGAGTGTAGGTTCGATTCTCATGAGAGGAGATTGAATCATTTCGTTTAGTCGATATACTAAGAAGTGTATGAAATATAGGCAACGAAGATTGTTAAAACTAGGTTTTCTATGCCTAACCCGTTTTAACCGGGATAGAGCGTGAAAATCACGCATTCACGTTTTTATTATGATTTCAACAGTAGACACAAATCGCTATTTACAATAGATTCATATAGAAGTGTAACCAAAATCACAGGTAATACACGGTAGTCAAAAATAAGAAGATTACTCGCCCCCTTTGTTAAGAGATCGCGTTTAACACTTCACTTGACGCCGCTACCTCATATTTATAATGTAGATTTTTGGACGAGATAGCTTTATGGAAGGTAGCTGTAGCTTGGGGTAGCTTTTATAGTAGCTAAAAAGGTAGGTAAGTAAAATAGTAGTATAAGTATGAGGTATCATAATATAAGTATGAGGTATCACTGTAACCTACACTACCTTTGGTGTGTCATGGCACATTTAGGTAGAGTAGGTAGGGTAGGTAACAAGTGATTAACATAGCCTATAAGCGTACAATAGCCTTTCTCGATAAATGGACTATCTAAAACAACGATAAATAATATGCATACAAAAAAAATACTGTTTTTTTCATATTTAAATAGAAAAATATTTAACTGTACGCAGAGTTAAGTTATGCCAACTTACCACTATTAAAAGTACAAGGTTCGATTCCAGCTACGTACAAATTTTATATAACTTTTAAACATTTTTTTATAGTCAATAACATTATCTTCATAATAGTTAATATTTAGAATAATCTTGTAGGCGGTTTCTCTAACAAAAAATGTAACAATACGCGGCGAAGGTTTCTGTCACAGCGTGTGATAGGATTAACCTTAGAGCGTCTTGTTCATTTGATACGTATATATCTTTGTGGGGTATTTTTAATACATTTTTTGTTTCAATTTTTTCTTGAACGGCTTGTGTGTGTTGAATTGCGTAACATAACGCTGTGCTTTTATTATATACATACATAACTTCACGCTTTATCTCTAGCGGGTAGTAAGAGAAAGGCAGTTGCGTAACTTAACGCTGTGCTTTTGTGACATATCTACTGCGTGAAGTAACATTCTTCACACTTTATCCTAGCTGGGTAGAGAAATAAGTGGTAATTTCAAGGGAACAAGTCAGCTTTACAGTCCACGTAAACGTAGTGGCGGGCCATAAATTGTAGTGGGCTATAAACGAAGTCTTTGTAGATATATATTTGTATCACTAGCCATTTGCCTATCAATATCCCTATTAATTTTTTTTTCTTTTTTTTCCAGCTTCACGCTTTATCCCGCATATTGCAGGGTAGGTAGAGGTAACTGCAAGAACCATTTGAACCTAGTGTTAAGACACTCCGTTGCTTGGTTCCTGCTTTCTCCATCCCCACTTTCCGCTTTTTCGAGGTATTGTGTGTTGAGTGGTGGAACTCAACGCAGCGCTTTGCCTAGTTGCCAGAGCGAATAAAATGGAAATAGAAAAATCCATCTTCCTCGAGTGGGAATCGAACCCTCAAACCGTCGTGTTTATAGACAGTCGCTTACGCCTCTGCGCCACGACGGTCCTCTCCCTATTTAATATTGACGAAAAAAAACAATAAGGCTTTTTACTTAATAATATTTATAGCTTACGCTATCCTGAGTATTGTATGGTTGAGGAAATTTAGTGTTAAGTTCCGTTTCCTATTTCCTTCCTAGAAATTGAGTATCGTATGGTGGAACTTAACGCTGTCCTTTATCTTGATACCAAAGCAAGAAAAATTAATATATATCATTCTCACCTTATGGGGATCGAATCTCCAACCTTTGCGTTTACACGCAAATGCTGTGCCACTGCGCCACGACGGCCTTCAAAGTCTCTTTAACAACTAGGACTGTCGTGGCACAGAGGCGTAGCTTCGGCATGCAAATTCGGTTCGATCCCAACTTGGGGAAGATGGATTTTTCTATTTCCATTTTCTTCGTTCTGGAAATTAGGCAAATCGCGGCGTCGACTTCCGCCACTCAACACGCAATGCCTCGAAAACGGCGGAAAGCGGGGACGGAGAAAATAAGAGCTAAGCAGCTAAGTGTCTTAACACTAGGCTCATATGGTTCCTGCAGTTCCCTCTGCCTACTCTGCAATATGCGGGATAAAGCGTGAAACTTAAACAACTATTTAAACAGCCTTAGCCTTTTTATAAAGAAAGAGGGTAGAAGGAATCTATTAATCTCGTCCGTCGTGGAATGTGCTAATCTGGTATCAGGGGTTCTATTATGTACGTGACGTAAATAGGATCAGAGGTCGCTGGTGCGTTAACGATCATTTTTTTTAATTGAACTTAATAAGTACTGGACTTAAATGTACGAGATTTCATATTGAAATTACTAAAGGTGTAGAAAATTAGTGAAATGTTGTGTTTTTGTAGGAGGTAATGTAGGATGTAGTAAAATAGGTATTATAGGTAGAATAGGTAGGTAGAGTAAGCCTAGTTTTACAGGCTATGTATATATATATATATATATATATATATATATATATATATATATATATATATATATATATATATATATATATATATATATATATATATATATATATATATATATATATATATATATATATATATATATATATATATATATATATATGTATATATATATAACAAAATATATATTCGTATTATATATTATTATAGTATTATAATATATAAATATTGGTGTTTTGCTTCCAAAAGATATATTTTATTTATATCTTGTTATATAGCCTGATATATTAAGATAGAGACAATCTAGTGCCAACATTTTCCGAAATCCGCTTTCTGTCATACTAAGCGGAACTCAACGCCGCACTTGGCCAAGACCATTGCAATATAAAATACTAGAAGCTTTTCTAATCATATAATCATATAAATGTCATAAAATAATGATTATCTGTTTCGGACTGCACTACAAAGGTGTTATTTTAAAAAAAAGCTTGCGCATTTAAAGTTTGCCTAAAGTAAGTGGCTTTATCTTTCCAAAACAAAGTTTTTTTTGAGTGAGCTTTCAAAAGAGCAAAGCAACAAGACACCTTGGATTTACGTACCTAATCCTATCACCACGTACCGTGAAATCCGGCTAAGTATTTGTTACTTTTGAAAAATGAAGAGACGAGAGCCGAATCTGATGTTTCAGGCCAAATTTGTTATAATAGTATTTGTACGAGGAGAAATATTTGCTTATATATATATATATATATATATATATATATATATATATATATATATATATATATATATATATATATGTATATATATATATTTTTTTTTTGTTTTTTTTTTTTTTTTTTTTTTTTTTTTTTTTTTTTTTTTTTTTTTTTTTTTTTTTTTTTTTTAGCTTCACGCTTTATCCCGCACATGGCAGGGTAGGCAGAGGGAACTGCAGGAACCATATGAACCTAGTGTTAAGACACTCCGTTACTTAGTCCCTGCTTACTCCGTCCCCACTTTCCGCCGTTTTTTTCGAGGCATTGCGTGTTGAGTGGCGGAACTCAACGCCGCGCTTTGCCTTAGTTGCCAGAGCGAAGAAAATGGAAATAGAAAAATCCATCTTCCCCGACTGGGGATCGAACCCAGTAACCGTCGCGTTAGCCGCGTTACAGGCAGACGTTGCGCCTCTGCGCCACGACGGTCTATATATTTATATATATATATATATATATATATAATATATATATATATATATATATATATATATATATATATATATATATATATATATATATATATATATATATATATATATATATATATATATATATATATATATATATATATATATATATATATATATATATATATATATATATATATGTATATAGGTATATATAGGTACTTTTTCTAAAATTGTTAAATTTTAATACGCAATGCTTACTGAATTTATAAGGAATTTTGTTTTTTTTTTAGCTTTACTCTACAAAGACACAGAGACAAACCACTGTGTTCCCCATTTTCTTCATATTCTTCAGACATTGTGTGTTAATTTAATTCAAGTTACTTTTTTTTATTAGCAGAGCTAAAAAATTGTCAATAATTCATTCTCCAAAGAATCCACAGTCTTCGCGCTTACTTATATATATATATATATATATATATATATATATATATATATATATATATATATATATATATATATATATATATATATATATATATATATATATATATATATATATATATATATATATATATATATATATATATATATATATATATATATATATATATATATATATATATATATATATATATATATATATATATATATATATATATATATATATATATATATATATATATATATATATATATATATATATATATAAATTTGTTTACTTAAACGCGTCCAAGCGAGGACACTGTAAAAGAACACCGGTGGCAGGTAATCCTGTCATCACGCACTAAGAAATCCGTATGAGATTCTTTCTATAGTATTTTTTTATGTTTTTCGTCTCTAATCTTTATCAGCTACTTACTAAGTATGTATTTTAAATAATGAACTAGCATTATAGAGCAAGTGAAGGTATTTGAGTGTAAAATCGATATTTACCTTCGATGTCCACTTGGAAGAATGATTTAAATTGTCATTAGTATTTTTCCTTTACAAAGCCTTATAAAACAAGTTGCAGGTGTTGCATGTGTTGAGTTCCGCACCTCTATATAGCTTAGTTATAGCGTTTTCGCTTAACAAACTTTGAAAAAAATCCAATTATATGTTTCCATATGCAAAGCAAGCATAATAGTATTTGTAATTAGGTGTTAATTTATGAATATTTTAATTTTAGCCTAATGACTATGAATGTGATATAGCTTATGGGCTATAATTTTCCTGAATATCAATGGGCTATCTGTTACAAACCGCAAGTTCCTGAGATTAGCGAGATCAGCCAACAAAACTCTATTTCTATTTCAAAATTTTAGTAAGTATATTAGTATAAATATAGATGTAATTATATAAAAGCCTAATAGTCTATTTCATTGGTTATGTACAAAGTTAGCAGATAGCAAGCTGGTAGTTAATGCTATCTAACAGATATTTGTATCTAAGACCTGTGAAACGAAAATTTGTTCTTTATCTACCAGATAAGGAACCTATTGCCTATCTGGGACTTTATCAGTAACTAGTGAAATTGTAAACATTAAAAAGACGGATACCTATGTCTTCAATATTAGCAAACTGATATTAGATTCACTTGACATTTCGTATTTTTATACACGAAATGCCCACAGATAAAAAATTAAATTAATTCATTAATTTTTTTTATCTTACTAATGTATGTATGTCATGTTATATACACAACAGCGTCTGTTACAGATAACTCCCACTTGAGATACAGAAGCCCTTCTTACTTTGTTAAATATTCTCACGCAATCATAACTTCAAATAAATATTAAAATTTAAAATTGTTATAATATTAAAATTTTGCTGTCAAAAATAAAATCTAACACAGATTATATATTGACAAAAATAAAAAAAAGGTTTCTTATTGATATTCCAAATTAATCTACGGTTGTATTATAGCTTTTATGATTTTTAAATCATTTCTTAAATCGACCCATTCTATCATAGCTTTGACTTCTCCAATTTTTAATAACTTCACGCTTTTTCCCAGCATATTGCAGGGTAGGCAGAGGAAACTGTGGAAACCATATGAACCCAGTGTTAAGACACTCCGCTGCTTAGTTCCAGCTTTCTCCGTCCCTGATTTTTTTCCCGATTTCTAGTTTTGTAAAAGTAAAAACAGTATAGCTTAAAGCTACATTGAGAGATAATAAAGCTTCATGAGAGATAGAGACGATTTCGTTAAGTATATATCTATTGATATAGTTCCTATTTTAAAATTAGTAAACCTACTGTGCTTTATAAATAAAAACTTCAGTCAAGTGCTAATCCGACTCGATTTGCGAATTGTCAAACAAGAAACAACGAGCATCTAAAAATGATTTCTTCTTAAGAGATACAATATATTATATCTAACTACGTTAAAAGTTAAATTTTGCATATAAATATACTCAAAAGGAGAGAGAAAACAGTTAAAAGCTCTAAAAGATAGAGAAAACAGTTAAAAGCACAACCGAAGTCATAGCAAGTTGTTATAATATTATTATATTTTATATATAGCCTTATCACATAAAGCTCTCGAGATCCACACAGTATCAATCTAGATATCATATTTGAATACAATAATTTGTGTGTCAACATAACGCGTAAAAGCATTGTACGGAGCCATATGGTGAAACGTTTTATCGTAAATACCTTTATTTCTATAATCCCTTTACAATTATTTAGGTTAAATATGTAGTTTTTACGCTGAACAAAGTGTTTTGATGACTTGACTACTTTTACCTGTGACTTCGTTCGCGTTGTTTACTGGGAGTAAAGTAGAATGTTACAAGACATACTGGTTTAAGTAGAAAATGCATTTGGAAAGCTCATTTTTTAAGAAAAGCTTTTAAGCTATAATTAAGTATATATTTTTTTTTTTTAGCTTCACGCTTTATCCCGCACATGGCGGGGTAGGCAGAGGGAACTGCAGGAACCATAAGAACCTAGTGTTAAGACACTCCGTTACTTAGTCCCTGCTTACTCCGTCCCCACTTTCCGCCGTTTTCAAGGCTATTGTGTGTTGAGTGGCGGAACTCAACGCCGCGCTTTACCTTAGATGCCAGAGCGAAGAAAATGGAAATAGAAAAATCCATCTTCTCCGACTGGGGATCGAACCCAGTAACCGTCGCGTTACAGGCAGACGTTGCGCCTCTGCGCCACGACGGTCGTATATGATGTTTATAATATGATTATTTAAGGACCATTGTGGCGTAAATGCGACGGGTGGTGGGTTCTATTCTCGGGTAAGATGGACTGCTTCATTTCTATTTTTTTGCTCTGGTAACTAGGCGAGTGCGCCGTTGAGTTCTGCCACTCAAAATATGGAAAGCGCAGAACGTAGTGACTTGACACTAGGTTCCTACTGTTACTGCGGTTCCCTCTGTCTACTTTGCTATATGTGGAATAAAACGTGAAGCTAAAAGAATATATGTATATATATAGAAGAAAAAGACAAAAATGTCCTAAAACTAAATCGTTAAATTCGACCATTGGTGTAGTATATCCATATCTACTAAAACAGGTATTTAAGACCGTCGAGGACAGGACAAAAATTTATATCCGCGATAAAGGCGTCGCCAGTCGGAATGCTGTCCGTCTGTACGTCTGTGTTTTTCTTCTAAGCCGTTGCTGAATTGCTTGTAAAAGTTATTTAGAAAGTAAAAATTAAAAAAAAAAACTCTTTTATATTGTTTAATTTATAGGCAAAACTTATAAGTAATATTACACTATTGATTATTTACCTTCATTCTAGATTAAGCAGAAGGAATTTAGTGTTAAAACACTCTATTCCTCACTTTCCCATATTCAAGACATTATATATTGAGTGACTGAACTCAACGCCGTGCTGTGTTTTGTTGCCCGAAGAAAATGAGAATATTTCTTTCATTCATTCAATTCGAGTAGGAATCGAACCCACCCACTGTCGTATTTACAGGCATACTAAAAGATTTGTTTCATTAAAAGTGAAATAAGAATTGTTAGCTTGAATTAGAATCTAAATCTTCTATGAAATTTAAAATTAAGTCATAAATAATAGTGAGTAAATAATAGAGAGTAGACCGTCGTGGCGCAGAGACGCATCGTGTGCCTGTAACGCGACGGTTGCTGGGTTCGATCCCCAGTCGGGGAAGACGGATTTTTCTATTTCCATTTTCATCGCTCTGGCAAACCTAGGTAAAGCGCGGCGTTGAGTTCCGCTACTCAACACGCAATGCCTCGAAAAAGGCGGAAAGCGGGGACGGATAAAAGCAGGGACTAAGCAACGGAGTATCTTAACACTAGGTTCATATGTTCCTGCAGTTCCCTCTACCTACCCTGCCATGTGCGGGATAAAGCGTGAAATTAAAAAAAAAATATATATTGTCATATTATTCTGCATTCTTATTTAGCTTTTTATACGTAATTAAGTCACAGTTTACGAAAAACATCACTAAAAACTAAAGTAACACACAATATAGAGCAAATTCGGTACATATTTGTGTAGTCCAAACACTAAGTAAAAAATCTTATAAGAATTTTTAAGTTATAAAATACGAAGCTGAATCAAATTAAACCTGTACGCTACAATAACAAACCATAACATAACAATTGAATAAACATTAAATACAAGTATAAAAAATTCAACCACAAAATAATACCAAAAATGTAGCTTTGCCTAGGCAAAATAGGCAGAGCGCGGCGTTTAGTTCCGCCACTCAACACGCAATGCCTCCAAAAAGGCGGAGAGCGGGGACGGAGAAAGCAGGGACTAAGCAACGGAGTGTCTTAACACTAGGTTCCCACTGTCCCTGCTGTTCCCTCTGCCTACCCTGCCATGTGCAGGGTAAAGCGTGAAGTTAAAAAAAATCATAGTTTTAGACTAAACAGTGTATAAGGAAGTACTTCGAATTTGTCAACGAACTCACATAACTGACTGATTCTATCCAGCAGTAGGAGTGTGAGATGGAATAGCAAAATCTCCATACAATTTTATAAACGTTCTAGGCCTGTCTACTATATTCTTAAACTTAAAGTGTTAATCCCACACTAATGATAGTTAAAAAAATTTAGAGAAAACGTAAAAAAAAACGAAAGATGCTAATAAGGCTATAAGTTGTATAAAGTATATAAGAATTTCAACGCATGGCTTAGTGGAGCGCTTGGATCGGTTTCCAAGAAGCATCGGTTCAAATCCCGCTGCGTTCAAATTTGTAAGTTTTTTTCGAAGTATATTTCAAATATTTCAGTATGACTTTAGTCTCTTGTAGACCCAGCAATGGTCTCAAGTGCTGCTCTAAGCTTCTCCGAATCTTTTTTTAATCTTCTTCAGTTAAAAAAAATTCTCCATTATCTCCAAATGAAATGAAGAAGTAAAAATTTATAATACATGTATGATGATACTTTTGCAATTTTTATCGATGGTTAAAGAGCAAGTAATAAATAAAAATGAATTGATATAAATGACCTGAAAGCAACAGTCACGCTTTATTGAAAGGGGCGCGTATTGTAATTACGTTATATTTAATGATCTATCTATAATAATGACTTGCTTTGTTATATATATAAAATATATATGTATATATAGTATATATGTTTATACATATACATATACATATATATACTCTTTGTTGTATCTAAAGACCTGAATCCTATGTTAAGTAGGTTAAGTGAACCTAGAAAGTAAAGAAGTTTAAGTTGTAGCATAAAAAACGTCAAAATTATTATAATAAAATTCAATTTAATAATTTGATTAATTTACAGAAATATATATATATATATATATATATATATATATATATATATATATATATATATATATATATATATATATATATATATATATATATATATATATATATATATATATATATATATATATATATATATATATATATATATATATATATATATATATATATATATTATCGAAAAATCAAATTGTTTTTTTTAAAAATCCGTTTACTACAAACAACAAACATGACATGTCTTGACAAGTTACAAACACACAATAGATAAAGCCCTCTCCATTAACCGTTATTGAATAATTAAAATATAATGCACAATGCAAAAAGGCATATCCATTGAATTATAAAATTATATTCATATAATAATTAATATTCAGCGCCATAGAAAATAATCTTTTTTACTTGTCCATCAAAAAACGGGGTGACGTGTATTTGGATTGAGATCGTTTGATACAATTGTGTTTTTGTACAACAAAAATTTTGATACAAATTATAGTTCATTCGGATTTGAGTAGTAATACGTAAAAGCAACTAGTCAAAGCGGCGTTGAGTTCCGCCACTAAACAAGCAATACCTCGAAAAGGTGGAAAGCGGAGAACGGAGTGTCTTAACACTAGGTTCCTATGGTTCCTGTGGCTCCCTCTGCCTATCCTACTAAAATATGACACTATAAAAATAGGAAGTAAATAAATGAAATATATGAGTTCGAAAATTTAATAATTTAAAACATCTTTAAATTTGCCCAAAATTTGCAATTATATTGTCAATTCTATAAAAGCTTTTAGTAATTCTTTTTATAACAACAATATATACAATGCAATATATCTATCTATATATAAAAAATCTATGATTTCATAATATTTTTTTTAAAATCCCAATAAAAGTTACCGGTACAAGTAAGTATCAAAACCACTGAACAAGTACTTCTACTTGTTCGACATATGGTGTAACGCGTGTAGCTCAACGCACCTCATTGAGCCGATGCGCTTTATTATATTACACTTCATTATGTATTTGTATGAAAAAAATAAAGTTATTATACATTAAAAATTATATGTTTTCAGTCTGAATAAAGTCTAATTGTAAAAAAATAAATTTAAAAAAAATACAAAAATAATTTTACGTCCGTCAAAGCATAGCGTGGGAATGTAAGCGCGACGGTTGTTGGTTCGATTCCTACTGGAATTTTTGAATTATCTATACTTAATTATTGTAACTACAAAAAAAGTGTCAAATGTAACTAAATGCATATCGCTTATTAAAAAAACTTTGCATATTTATAATTTTTTATTTATAAAAATATTATTTTATTTTATTTGGATTTTAAAAAAAAATGGAATAGATTTTCCAAATAGAGAGATGAACTTTGTAGGCTGTGTAGTGTTAAGACACTCCGCTCCCTGCTGGTTACTTTCGGGGCATTGCGTGGCGCTAACCCAATATCGTACTTTTGTATTATTTTCGAAAGAAAGAAAGCAAAAATATTTATAACCATTTACAATGTGAATGGGAATTCTAGCTGAAGCTGCGACGGTTCTCATTCATCTATACATTTTCTACATTTATTAGGTAATCAAAAAATATATACACTCTCGATAAAGTTAACCGCCTTATCAACAATGTTTACTCTACTAATAACATCAACAAATATCTACGAATATAATCTTAGTAATCAAACAGCACCCTGATTGCACGATGCATTTATTTAATAGCATACAATGTGTGCATTTCCATTAAAAGCACATGGATTCTAATCACCGAAGTCATATCCGAAAATCACAGTCCCATAATTATTGACACATCCTTGATTGACTTCTGATTATAAAGCACACGAGTAATATATAGAAAAAAATGTTTTTTTTCACCTCTATTCCGGATTTTTATTATCGATATGGGAAAATGTCGTCCCCTTATTGTTTAGATTTCACACCCATGGTTTTTTGATTAAAACTGGCGGTAATGCGCTGGGGTGTGCCGCAAGGGTGATGTCTAGGTCCTCCACGTTTTGTTATGCATACGTTTGAGTAAATTCGGAAGTTGATGACAAATGTATATTAATATTTAAGGTCTGTTGATGCGTTCAGTAAGTAATTGCGATTATGGTTATTGCTTTGTGACATATTGTTTTATTTATTGTTTATATTGATTAATCAATTTTTAATATTAAAATGTTTGATATTTATAATTCTCTTTTTTTCATTGACTTCATTCTATTATATATTCAAATACGTCCTTTATAAATGAAGTAAGCATAGTGAAGGTATACTATATATGTATGAAGTATATATATAAATATATATCAACAACTCCAATACAAAGAACACATTGAATGTAACGCCATTTCTTCCTTTTTACGTAGACATTAGTCACTAAAATATTTCCATTAGGAAGCGTTCAAGATAAACATCTTTGGTCCCAACTTTATTTTATTTGCGTAAAAGCTAAATATTATGTTTCTTTTCCCAGCGGCACTATAGCCGGCACGTGTCCCAAAATTTATACTTCGCAGCTGGCCTCCGCGGTGTATTATTTTTTCATTATTTTTTTACCATCTAAACCGTAATCTAATTTGTCTTTGACATTTCCTATGGGACCTAAAGGTCATAGAAATGAAGACGTTGAACGATTAAAATTTTACTATGTAATATTAACTACGGTGGCCCTTTTTTACCTTAGCTTTTAAATATTTGACAGTATATATATTTTAAATTATTAAATGTTCTAGATTTTTTGAAGGAATATGTCTATTTTTACATAAAATTAAAAAAAAAAACAATTTGTGCGTAACAAGACTTGAAACTGCATCCCTCGGATAACGTCTAACCGCTTTTATTATATAGTTTTTACGTGTAAACAACTGAATCTTCAATTGATATATCATCAATGCTATAAAAACAAATGTAGTATAAAATTAAATATTACAAGAAACCGTAATGGTAAGGCGTGGGTTCCCACTCAGTGAAGATTAATTTTTTAAATTCCATCTTCTTCGCTCTGGCAACTATTGAATACCGCCGAGGAACGGAGTGTCCTAACACTAGGTTCTAACAGTTCCTGTGGTTCCTACTGCCCACCCTCATGCAAGTGGGTTAAGACGTGAAACTCTAAAAAAGTTATAAAAATAAAACAGAAACCTAGAAACGTTATCCTTAAAATAAATCCTTCCTAGTCGATGACGTAACCTCCATAATGGCAAACAAAGAACAAATTGCCGCGATTATAGGATGCAATTCTGACTTCCGAACGCGTTCGTTGACAATAAGTGTAATTATACAAAAGCGACCAATATGCCACTTTTATTATAGAAATCGAAGAAATTGCTTACTCTTCGAATAATTACTTTATATATATATATTAAAATAAGGTTCAAAATTCATATTTGAAAAGAAAATGTTGAAGCAGAACGAATAGGAACTGAGGTATAATAATTTTAAAAGTTTAACTTTTCTCCTCGTTCAATTACTCTATTTTTAACCTTAACACCTAAGAATAAAGTTTAAAATCCAAAAACTCAATTCAATATAATATAAACTATGGTTCAAATAATAACTAATAAAAAGCATTTAGGGAAATAGGTTCTATGCTAATCGTTTTAAGGTCCAAAATGCCTTAGATAATGTTTTTAGGGTTATTTCCTAAAAGGATGGAAACGAAGACAATGCCATCCATTTGACGGCACGCGGCCGACACGCGTCGGCGTTGCGTCGGCTTTTGACAGTCATTACAATGTTTTGTGTTGATTAGATTAATGTGCGGTGTTACAATTTTCAGTGTTTGTGAATTTTATTTTGTTTATAATAAATAATTTTATATATTTTTATATATAATTTCTTTTTAGCTTCACGCTTTATCCCGCACATGGCAGGGTAGGTAGAGGGAACTGCAGGAACCTTACGAACCTAGTGTTAAGACACTTTACTTAGTCCCTGCTTACTCCGTCCCCGCTTTCCGCCGTTTTTGACGCATTGCGTGTTGAGTGGCGGAACTCAACGCCGCACTTTGCCTTAGTTGCCAGAGCGAAGAAAATGGAAATAGAAAAATCCATCTTCTCCGACTGGGGATCGAACCCAGAAACCGTCGCGTTACAGGCAGACGTTGCGCCTCTGCGCCAGGTCTGCCTATAAATGTAGTATAAGATATTAAAGATGCGGAGTGTAGACGGTCCTGGTGCAGTGGTGTAGCGTTTGTTTGTAAGCACGACGGTTTGTAGGTTCGATTCCCATGAGAGAAGAAAGGATTATTTCATTTCCATTGTTTTTGCTCGAGCAACTAGGCAAGCGCGGCGTTGAGCTCCGCTACTCAACACGGAGTATATTGACACTAAGTTCACATGCAGTTCCTCCTCCCTACTGTGCTTTTAGCGGGATAAAGCGTGAAACTAAAAAAACAAATACAATAATGTCGTACTTTTGTATGGCTTTAAATATAAATAAATGTTATATACAAAA
This sequence comes from Dione vanillae, assembly GCA_037178615.1. Classification (NCBI taxonomy): domain Eukaryota; kingdom Metazoa; phylum Arthropoda; class Insecta; order Lepidoptera; family Nymphalidae; genus Dione; species Dione vanillae. The sequence goes on from JAZFAU010000247.1 coordinate 919,690, forward strand.
GATATGAAAAAAAAAGGTACAAAATAATACGTACTAATCTATTAAAATATTGAAAATATATATTTGTTTTATTTTTTAATTCAAATTTTAAAAGTAAAGCTTTGCTAACTATACTTGTAAATAAAAAGGATTTCTTTTGTTATTATTAAATGTCTTGGTACCCAATAAAATGTTAATTTACTGTCTTTTTACTCTATTTTAAAAGCTTTATAGACATAGCAATAAAATATTTCATCGCCATACATATAGACCAAGATAGTATTAATACTGGTAAAATTATTTAGAATTTGATTAAATAGTGAGAGGAGCTCGGACAGTGAAGGTGAGCGTTAATGCATTTTAAAGGGGCCCCTTTAAACCTACACTTGAGTCGCAAGTCCCAAGCGCTGCTCGGAACTCCTCTTCCTACCACATTATGTCTTGTTTATAAATAGAAATATATAGAAAATGCAGTCAAATAAAAAAAACACAATTTTAAAAATATAAAATGCCACTTACAAAAAGAATGATTTGTAACATCAACACAATATTTTATTCGCGATCCGTAAAAAATCCGCACGCGCCATATTGCATTATTTGGCGGGAACTTCCGCCATGTTGGTAATGGTGGCTTTTAGGCGGCTTTTTTGATAAATCGTTCCGCTCCCACTTCCGGCGATAAAGATTGATGTTTCGCGGCATTTATGGGATCATTTTTCTAGGATTATATAATTTTTTTTTATGTTATTTTATTTATATTATCATATTTTAAAATAATTTTTATAATACATTGAAATAAGGGACTAAGTAACGGAGTGTCTTAACACTAGGTTCGTATAGTTCCTGCAGTTCCCTCTGCCTACCCTGCCATGTGCGGCATAAAGCGTGAAGCTATAAACAAAATTGAAATATATTGATTTAAATTTACATTTTAAGATTACTTTTAAATAAATATAGCGTACTTATAACTTGTTTCGTCAAGTCATAATCGTATTTACCTTACAATAAATACTTATACATCGTATTACCACAAAAATAATCTATTATACAAACTCAACGTCATATGGGGTTGTAATACCTGATAATGACATGTACGGACGGGGAATCGAATCCTGGATTATCGCAATCTGTCACTAATTCAGTGACTTTTGTGAATCGTCCACGCGGATTTGGTGTTGTATTTAATAAAATCGATTTTGTGAATCGTTTATGTAATATTATTTAATGTTTATTTTTATTGGTTGTTGTAGTTCAAAAATGTATGCTTAGTTTTTGCTTTATATTTTAGGACTTTTTAAAATACATCGATTTTTTCATTCGATTTTATAGATAGTAAATTAAATTAAAGAAACCTTATATGCCAGTACATTTATCTATATCCACTTAATTATTATCTGTGGGTTAGCAATAATTAGATAGATGGTTAAATTCAACACATTAAAAATTAAAGTTTTACCGCCATTTTTTTTTAAACCTAAAGCGGGTAAAACTGGAGAAAAATATATATAACACTAGAGTTTATCCCTCTATACAGGACATATACAGGACAGTAAAAACAAAAGTACATCACTTAATTAAATATTAAAAAAGGATACTTAAATTTTCGATATATTTTTCTTAAATTTCAAAAAAAAAATTATATTGCATAACACATTTCAATAACAACTAAAGCAGGCTTAAAATAATCTTATGAATATTTCATATGTGGCATTGGCCGGAAAATTACAAGATGTTTTTACATTATAATCCTAACAAAAATTATTACACGCCAATATATTCTTTAGTACGTAAGAAATAAATGTGATAATCGTATGAACCATTCCATCGTTTTCACATCTTATGAGGGTTGTACTGCATCGATAAATAGGCATAGTGCATTAGAGAAATTATTTATAGGGTGAATAGAAATAGGGGTTGCGGTCGAAGATAGGATAAAAAGATTGGTTTTTTTTTAATTAATTGATTTATTAGGCAAAGATTGATTAGATCTGCCTAACAATTTATTTGTTTTTTACTTTAATCTTTTTAAACAGAGTGTTTGAACACTAGGTACCTTGCGTACAGCTCTGTGTTATACAAAAAATATTTTCAATAAATATACATATTATATACATCATTATCTATTATTTGTGGAAGCGTTTAAATTGCGCACACTTAGAAAGGCGAGTTTTAATCTATAGTTTTACTTTTGGTGCCGTTTTAAAGATATCGAAAATAGACGTTTTAATAAAAAAATATAGCGTATGTTCGAACTGGAACAGTTTAATTAATAATTGATTAAACAAATTTTACACGTTAATCGACTGGATTTGCTTTAAAAACATTTGTACGCGCTTTTTGTCAGTCGCAAAAATTATATTTTTATATTTTACCAAAAAATCATTTCTAATGAGTGCAAAGCAAAAAAACGATTTTGGTTAGATCACTCTTTATACAACTAGAAATAATTCTCTTTGATCTACCTTAATAACCTACCTGAAAAGAGAAAGTAACATACCTACTAACATTTATAACTTTCTCTTATATAGGTTAGGTTTAGTCAAAAGAAAAAAGAACAATCTATTTACTTTTCCATTTTTTTAGCCTACATTGCTACGAACGGAAAGAAGTGTAAACTTTAGTCCGCTCGTAGCAACGTAGGCGGAGGAGAGCACAGGCACCATGAAATCTAGCGTTTAGACACTACGTTTTCAGCTTTCTGCTCCACGTTTGCCTAGAAATAGAAAAATCCATCTTCCCCATGTGGGAATCGTACCCACAAACCGTCGCGTTTACAGGCAAACCTTGCGCCTCTGTGCCACGACGGTCCTCTATACCTGTATATGATCAGGGGCCAGGAAGTGGTCTAGAATACGATTCCTAATAAGGGGAGCAAATTATAAAATTTATTTAGGAGACCAATCGTGTCATTGAAATTTACTCAATTAGAAATGTCTAGTAACGGATTGCCTTAACTCTAGGTAACCACAGTTTCTTCAATTCTCTCTGCCTGCGCCGCTATGTACGGGATAAAGCGTGAAGTTATAAAAATAAAAAATATAGAGAATGGAGAAGTAGAATAAGGAGTGTCTTAAGACTAGATTTCCTCTACCTACTCTGCTACATGTGGAAAAAGTATGAAAAGAACATAAAATATAGTTTTCTAAAACAAACGTTAGTTAAAAACATCTAGGTATTTAACGTGTACTATTAAAGCGTTTTAGCTGTTTTAAAGCGACTACCGGCCATTGTGTGGAGTCACACCGTGACTTACACAGACGAGGACGAGACCTTAAAGAGCTGTAAAAGTATGGTTTATTTAAAAATATATGTAACAATGTCATTCTTGTGTATATGTGTATAGCCAGTTAATTAGGTATGTGGCTTAGCGTTGAGTACCGCCACTTTCCACACATTTTTGCGCATATATATATATATATATATATATATATATATATATATATATATATATATATATATATATATATATATATATATATATATATATATATATATATATATATATATATATATATATATATATATATATAACATATATATATATATATATATATATATATATATATATAAACAAAACAGCTACGAAATAAACAAAAATAACAAATACTTCATTACAATTTGTACATATAATTCAAAAACAACCCTTAACAATATCGGTGTTAAAAACCACTAATTGTCACGTGTCGGATCCGTCACGGTGCCGTTCCCACGCCTCCCGCGTTACCAATATACTCGTATCACGATCCGTCACGGTGCCGTGTCGTGAGGTGTGGTGTGTGTACTGAGTGTACTCTACCATATTTATAAAAAAAAATAATCGGACTTCAATTGCGCTTTTTTTAAGTTATAAACCAACTTAAGTGGGAATTTGAGCCTTCTAATTTTACGGTTTATATACAGGTTCGATTCCCACTCGGGGAAAAATAATGTATCCTCCATCCTTTAATTTCCATTTCTTCGCTCTGGCAACAAGGCAAAGCGCGGCATTGAGTCCCGCCACTTAACACGCATTGCCCCGAAAAGGTAGTAAGTAGCGCGCGTTGGTGGTTCCTGTGGTTCCCTCTGCCTACCCTGCTGTGTGCGGGATAAAGCGTGGAGCTAATGTATATTATATTTTTAATTAATTAATATTTTATTATATAATATAATACTTTTTACATAATAACTTGACTTTGAATTCACAAAAAAAACAACTGAAGTAGAGCCAACTTCATACATACCACCTATACGATTTGTTCACACGGACATCATTAGATGAGTTCATTATTTATTTGAAATTTTCGTATGCCAATATTGATGTGGAATATTGAACTTGTATAGTCGTTATTATAAAATTAAATACCCTACTGTACTATATAGTAGAATATATAAATATATAAAGCCTCATAGGCTTTTAAGAAGATACTTTTCTTGATTTCTAGGATTTACCATTTATTTTTATAATTTTTACAGTATTAATCTGCTCTAAGAATAGAAAAATTACTTAAAGAAGACATATAAAAAATTAATGCATCGGGATTTGAACCCGCGCCTCTTGCAAGCCGTGCAAGGGCTCTGGTTACTAGGTCATGTGTTCTTACAAATTTCCGCTACCCTACCTATTATTACAAAGAACAATCGTTTAACGAGAGAGAATGTTAGTTTTATTAAATATTTGTGTGATTTTTTGAATATTTACCTACAAAACATGTACTATGTAGCATATATGTAAAACTTGTCAAGTCCTCGTTTTTGTAAAGTGGCAGAATAGAGACGGATGTGTAGATATTGGGCTTAAATTTCATTAAAAGATTATTTTTTTTCTTGGGAAAATAGTGTGATTTCCACAACATAGTAAGACTACGAGATCTCGTATTAAGAGAGTGTTTTTGCCCACTTTCTTTCCCAAAATATTCCAGTATCCTTACAAGAAGATATTTAGAGATTCTGTCCTACTAACCGGCACTCCGGTAAGCTTTTATGAAGTTGGTGTAAAAATAGACTAACAGAGTGTCCTAATGCCCGACATTAAAGTGAAACAAAATAAATAGCGTATGCTGAGTGAACCAAACGCCAACACAATGCGTCTTCTATTTTTCACCTCTCTAGATAATACGTGTCGATTAGTGGAGTTAAACACTGTGCTTTGCCTTGTTGCCAATGAAAATGTAAATAATCCATCCTCTTCCAAGTGGGAATCGAATCTATAACCGTGGCATTTACATTGCCGCTGGAACAAAGCAGTATTAGTTATTATATAGTATTAGTAAGTAATATATTTTAGTAATCTTGATAATGTTCTACATCCACAAAAATTTCTTCACACGCTCCTCGCAAAATGTGAAATAAGTGAAAACAACATATTTTTCATATAATAATTTACACCAGTAAAATTCTTAAAAATATTTAATTAAATAAAATCGATATTTACAACAAAAGAAATGATATACATCTAACTTGAAGCACAATAAGAAAACAAAAAGGCCGAATCACTAATCGTTCTAAGACAATGGCGTATAAAAGAAAACATTCGATTTTCTAAAAGTAAGCCGCCATTGGCGGCTACAAAACAATGGCGGGTTTGAAACGTCAGATTTGACAGATGATAACAATATTTTATAGAAATTTGACCCTAAAATGTATGAAATATATATTTATAATACATATTTCGATATTTGGTTCTGCATGATTTGTAAAATGATTTTTTTAACTATTTTTATTTTGCTGTAACTTTTACTAAGTTTATTTGAGGTTTCTTTAAATTTCAAATTTTTTTAGGTCAAATAGAATATATTCCCTTTGCTAACACAAACATTTTTAACTATATATTCTAATTAAGAATACGACTAGGCTCGCTAAGATATTTTATAAAACTTTTGATAATATGTCAATGTCCCAAAGTCTTGCTTTGTCAAGACCAGAAAAACTGCTTGGGGTTTCTCCTGCTAGAACTAAGGGAATATTCATTTAATAAATTGAATTTGTATTTCCATCCTACACAAGTTTACGTAAGACAAAGGTTCTGGTATTTAATATAGACGAGGAAAGGACAGAATGCAAGAATTTTGTAAAGTAGAGATGGTAGATGGACGTGGAAAGAAAATTGATTCCAAATAACGAGTAACAAAATGAACGGTGCCTTAGAAGCGTTGTTGAGACGGCAGAAAGTCAGTGTCACTGCACATTTGGCCGTCTACAATGCAATTGTGGTTCTAACGCTGTTATATGGCGTGGGTATTGCAGAAGAATGAAAGAAAGATGAATGCTGTGGATTTACGAGCTCTTCTAAGGATATGCGGAGTCAGCTTAGCTGAACGAATCCGCAGCGAAGAGATACACAAGATGGTGTGTACCAGCGAGGATGTTACGGTGAGAATGAAGAAGAACGGCACGTCGAAAGAACGAGTGACGAAAAAATGGTAAAAAAGAAGCAAGCAAAAGTGAGTGGTAAGAAAGGTAAGGCGAAACTTCGGTTAACTGACGAAAACACAGTATCAAAGATACTAGAAGGACACGAGAACTACCCGGTGAGCATTTATGAAGAGGCTAATGACAGTGTACGAGGCGAAAGAGGTATGCAGAGACTGTAGCGTTTGGCACTCTGTTCTCTCCGACTGTCCCGCTAGGGATAGAGCGTCAAGATGTGTGCGTAAATTGAATTTGGTTCGTTTATTTGTACGTATTACATATTTTAATAACTTAAGATTTATTATAATAACTTCCAAAAGAGTTTTAGGTTGTTCCGAAAAAAAGTAAGAGCTATGCTGAAAATTGAATTAGAAATTCAGATCTGGAGTTTTCTCTCGAGCGTGTTATTTTATTTAGTGCATTAGTGACTGCAGTTTCTCCTTATTTTCTTTATATTCTTCTCCTTATTTTCTTATAGCCGTATTTTCCTTAAAAATTCCTCCTTTGCATCTGATGATGTAAAATTTGATAACTTTCAATCAGTTCTATAAAATAGTTACTTTACTTTAAAATAATAACATTTTTATTATAAACTAATTTACATAAACAAAATAAAAACAGTTTAAATTAGTTTGTTTCTCTAATTCCCTTCTTAAATTAAAGTGTACAGGCTAACTAATTATTACAATTTTTATATAATGATAATTTTAGTTGAGAACGTCTGTTTATCGCTACTAACAATTTGAAAATGATTTGACTACTCGAAATTTTCAATTTTTGTATCATTTTTGTACTCTATAGGTAGCTAGTTTGATTCTCACTTAAAAAAATATTTCACTCTTTTTTCCTTCTTCTCTTTGTTTATGGCGTTACGAACGTGCCAATTGAGCAAAATTCACTTCTCCGAATTCTTCTCTGTCAATCAACATGTCTAATGTCAAACCAAATTTGAAATTTGAAAGGGGGCTATTTACACTTGCCTGAATAATAAAAACTGATAATTTGGTTTTGTAAAAGTTACTATACCCAAACAACTGCAAATAATAGTGTTTTCAATTAAATATGGTGTCCAATAAAACATTTAGAATAGAATAGAATAAAATTTATTTCGGCAAAGAAGATGTACAATTGATTTAAAAGCCACAAACGGTTATGTATGAAAATATGCATTTATAAATATAATATTAGTATGAAACTTTTATATATTATACAATATTATAATATAAATAAGTCTATTTTGTATAATTATAATGGGACAGCTTATACATCATTATTTCCGATATCTCATTTATCTACCATAGAGACCAGGAATTTGGTTAAGGCCTGAGTACGGATTAGCGTTATATACTCTCATACCTCCCGGATATCCGATTGGTCCATTCAGTCCACTAAGTCCACTTAGTCCACCGTAAGGACTCAATCCACCCAATCCTCCGTATCCGCCCAATCCAGTCAAATCATATAAACTTGCTCTACTATCGTCTTGGTTACTATGGACAGGCGACGCGTATGGACTTTGATCTGCATCATCCAAGTAGTATCCGGCCCTGCCTGCTTCATCTGATCCACTATCCTGACTACCTCTTGGAACGTCAGCATTTGCATTATTGCCTCTCACGTGTGAGGCTCTTACAGCATCAACAACACTACCTTCAACTACAGCATTGTGGGCACCTTGTCCGGATGCGCTAGGGCGCCTCACATCGTGAACACCGGCAGAATGACCTGCGTTGGATCTTGCAGGATGAGGAAGCTGTTTTCCTTCGTTCGCCCCTGGTCTCCGGGAAGCACTGGCTGCGTCATTATATGATGCGTCATAAGCTGCGTTATTATATGCTGCGTGAACAGAGCTGTCGTCATCACCATGTTTACTATCTTGGTCTAATGCACTTGCGTCATCAGCAGCAGATCTACTCAAGCCATACAACTTTTGGTGTCGTGGGTATGCATTGTAACTCTGATGGACTGGCAGTTGTGGTCTTTGCAAGAGTTGACCTCGTCGACTTAGTTCTTGTAAAGCATTTAAGACATCACTAGGTACGGCGCTGCTTGAGAGAGGACCTGGTGCACTTCTTCCTGATATATGTTTATCAGCAGCATCAGACGCTGAGCTCTGATCATCAGGCCTGTTACTGGCATGTTTCCCTTGGCCAGCGTGCACAGCCTGTGCCGCGAGGTGTCCACTCGGTGCATGCGCACGGTCAACGCTTGCATCGTCACTGCCCCGATAAGCGTTCGTAAGCGTGCATAGCAACAATACCAAGTATAGATACGTCATCGCAGAAATACAACTAGAAGAAAAACGAATAACATTCTTTTTTTAAATATTTATAATAAAAAAGTTAAATATCTTAGAATTCAATATTATAGTTAAAAAGTTTTCCCTTCTTAATAATAATTTCGAAGACCTACAAAATATAAGAAAATAGCCGTCAGAGCTGCACAGTTGACTGTAAACGCAACACTGCTGGATTAGATGCCTAGGGTATGGAGGGAATAAACTATTTCTATTCTCATGGCCTCGTAAAATGACAAAACGCAGCGTGACTTCTGTCAATCATCACAAAGTATCGAAAATGGAGTGTCTTAACACTATACACCTTTTATGTATCTCTATGTAGCGTATTATATGAAATAAAAAAAAATAGAAAAAAAAATTATATATAACTAAAATCATTTTCTCTCTCTCTCTCTCTCCATATTTCTACATCTTAATTAACCTATTTAACGATTTTACCAAGAAAATTAGTAATCAAACATTTTTAACAGCGATCAGATTAAATTTACCATGACTGTTAGTCACGGCTATCACAAGTTAAGCGTTTGATGTGAATTTATGAAACAGTTGTATTTTATTTGACATCTTTAATATTAAGTGTTCAATGTTACTAATAAAAGTAGTTTAATGATCCTTATAAAATTTGTAATAGTTTATAATAATTTTAATAATATAATGCGCACGCGCATGTACACGAACAGATAAAGAAAACGTCTTTATATACTCGTATTCTTATTCATACATATCTTCCCGCTCCATCCCCAGCAGGGTAGTCAGAGAGAACGGAGCGCTAAACGCTGCGGTCTCTGCATACCTCTTACTCCTCATCCACTATCATCAACTTCTTCACACACACTCTCCGGGGAGTCTTCATGCTTTTCACATGACCTTCCTCCAGTATCTTCAATACTGTGTTTTTGAAAGTCAACCGTGGTCTCCCCTTACCTCCCTTACCACTCATTTTTGCTTCATATATCTTTTTTACCATTCTTTCATAACTTATTCTCGAATACTAAGTTACTACTTTCAGTATCTTTTTCGTTGCCTATATTATCACCTAAGAACTACATACATATATTACCTAAATATAAGGTTTAACTAAACCGAAAACAAAATTGTTTTTTTTTTCCCTAAAGATTTACAATAATTGAATTCATGAGGCCTTTTAAACAGAAGGAAGTAGTGTTGAGACACTCCATTCCCCGTTTTCGGCCTTTCAAACTCTGGAATTCAATCCCAAGTGACGCTTCATCTTCTTAATAGATCATGGAAAATGAACATATTGCAATCTCGATTGGATGAAGCTTAATTTTAGAAATTTAAAAGTAGTTAATTTTTTTGTTAAAAATTGTCATAATCTTATATGTAACTGTAGTAGAAGCTAAACTCGCTTTGTCTGTTCGATTTGACCTCATATTCACACCTTAAACTTCGGAAAGTTTATGACTGTGACTACAAATAACAAAAAAAAATGTACATAATAATTTAAAATAAAACTCTCTCTCTTTTTCTCTCACTCTCTCTTCGATACACTAAGCTAAGCTCTCTACAAATATAGTAAATTTTACTGTAAAAGTCACTCACCTTTAGCTCTACAGTCCCAAGAATGCAACTGTCTTCTTCCCTAATGAACACAACATTATATACTTGTTCTAATAACCGTATAAAAATATTGAGAGGCATTTTATTTATAGCATATAAATATGATGTATCAAATTTGTGACTAGGACCAATCGCGAAAAATAACTTTTTAATAGAAATTCCAATTCTTATCTCTGTTACGACGCGAACTGATAAATTTTGCTGTTTAAATATATTTAAATTGTTTATTTATTTTACTCTATATATATATATATATATATATATATATATATATATATATATATATATATATATATATATATATATATATATATATATATATATATATATATATATATATATATATATATATATATATATATATATATATATATATATATATATATATATATATATATATATATATATATATATATATATATATATATATATATATATATATATATATATATATATATATATATATATATAAAATAATAACATATAGTAAGTAGATACATGGTATGTTAAATTAATTTTTTTACCTTCACGCTTGGACAAAGCGTGGCAGGGTAGGCAGAGGGATCCGCAGGAACCATAGGAACCTAATGTTGAGACATTACGTTCCCTATTTTCCGCCGTTTTCGAGGCATTACTTGTTGAGTGGCGGAGCTCAACACCGCTTTACCTAGCTGAGAGAGCGAAGAATATAAAAATAGAAAAATCTTCTCCGAGTGGGATCGAACCTACAAAGCGTCGCGTTAACAGGCAGACGCTATTAGCTTCTAAGCCAAGACGGTCTTCGTAAGTTAAATTTTGTAATCTTATTATGTGAAATTTACAGTTACTTAAAGAAAATATACTTTTAACCACGGATTTTGTGATTTGCTTTTCAAGTCACACAGTCACAACACCCATTGAAAAGTGGAAGCAGTACAATTATTGCGAAGGGGCCCATTAAGCAAGTATTTGAGTCCCAAGTCCACTACACTACTCCTCTACCTACAAAGCAATAGATAATAACCTTCTAAGTTAAATAAGTTCCTTTTTATCATGTTAATATACAATTATATTTAAAGTTACACTCGCAAAAGGCGGAAAACGGAGAGTTTAGACACTAAGCTCTACTTACCCTGATATGTGGACACCTAGTCTAGATCACTAATTCTCAAACCTGGAAAACACCTTCGAAGAGACCCTATTCTAAAAGTGAAGGGACAGTGTGTGCAAAAGTAAAAAATATTTATTTGTAAAAATGTTTGTTTTCCATCATTAATCTAATTACATTATAAATGGACAGGTTTCTTTGCAAGGCAGGGAAGAAGGAGGAAACTTAATATCAAGACTTGCTCAAGTTTAGTCACTCTGTAATATGAAATTCCATACAATCGAGGTACATGCGCGGTTAGTTTATCTGCAGTAAGTTTATTAGCTTCTTGACTTTAAAATACTATAATTTTCAAATCATTTTTGCTTCATATTTCAGTTAAAATTAATTTAGTAAAAGTAAATAGGTTTTGAAATAAAAGAAAGCTTAACTCGCTTAATTCAACCGCGTATATAGTTAAGAAGAACGAATAAAAAAAACCTTGTGTTAAGATACTCCATTCCCCATGCCACGTGCAATTTATAAGATATAGCGTGTTAAGTGCAGGAGCTCAACGCTGCACTTATCCTACCAGAAAGAGGAAATTAAATGATTCGTTTACGTCATGGGAATCGAATCCACAACCGTTGTGTTACAGTCAAACGTTGTGCCGCTGCGCCAAGACGGCATATACACATAGGTTGTTTTTTCTTTTTTAGCTCAACGCGTTATCCCGTACATAGCAGGGTAAGTAGAGGAACCGTAGAAACCATAGAAACCTAGTGTTAAAAACACTACGTTCCCTGGTTTCCTCCTTTATTTCGAGGTATTACGAGTTGAGTGGCTAAACTCTACGCCGCACTTTGCCTAGTTACCAAAGCGAAGAAAACAGAAATAAAAATCTATCTTCTCTGAATGGGAATCGAACCCAGACACCTACTAAACTATAGATACTTCCTCTATTTTTAAAATACATATGTTCACGCAATATTGGCCACCACTTTAGTTAATAATGATGATTTTAGTATTGAATAGGTCCAATTTTAGAAAATCGCTTAAGTGCTTTAAGCAAAAAGCGCACCCTAAAGCTTCTTATGATTTAGCCGCGTGTCTTTCTTAGGGTGTGTTGTTGTAATATAATAATTTGGTACTTAGACGTAAAGGAATAAGGTTGTAATTGTATTACTTAAAAGTTTCCAGTACATTTAGGGACTTCTTACTTAAAATATTATTATCGAAAAATATTATTATATTTCTATCGAATTTCTGTTGAACCCGCAGACATCGTTTATACCATCACATGTTTTCCTACTCCGCTACGTCGACCTCTACAAATGTAATATACATATAATATATATGTATATACATATATTACTTATATATCTTAAAAAGAAATAAACATAAACATGTTGTATGTTTATGTTATAGTCATATATTTCATACTAAATACGATTGTACAATCGTAATTACACAAAAAATATAAAGTAAAAAAAGAATAATAGCTGCATTATAACACAAAGTAGCGCTCTACATTCAAATTGAACACACCAAATATATTATTACGGGGCAATTCAGAAATGATAAAAGTAAATTTTGTTAAATTACACACTGGGAAACTGGTCATCGCGATTAAAATCTTACGAATCACCCTGCCATAGCAAAATGGCATTTACTGCTATAGTTTTAAAATCTATATAAATTACCATCTATAAAATAAAACATGAAAATATTATGACATGGCATTGTTCCCATAAAAAGGTTTATCGGTACATCTTGAGTTAGTCGGCTTGAACTGACAAGGTAAAAGCTCCGCCCTTAAGACTTCTAAAGCTACGATTGGCTAAGGACCGGCGCACGCGCAACTAAATATCCATACTTGTGTTATGCAAAATGGAACCAGTTGAGGTAATAAGATTTTAAATGTAAGAAAAAATCATAATTTAAGTTTAAATATTTGTTATTTACCCTAAGTGTGATTTGGATTTTGTTAAATTTGTAATGAGTTAACATTTTTTTTAATTAACTGTAACTTACCATTATATAATAAAATAGAAGGCCATTGTGGCGCAGCGGTGTGGCGTCTGCCTCATGGTTTCTGAGTTCGATTCCTATGAGGGGAAGATGGATTTTTTCATTTCGATTTTCTTCGCTCTGACAACTAAGCAAAGCGCGGCGTTAAGTTCCGCCACTCAACACGCAACGTTTTGAAAAAGAGGAAACTGGGCAACAGAGGTTTCCCCGGTGCCTGCGGTTCCCTCTGCCAACCCTGCTGTGAACGGAATAGAGCGTGAGCAAAAAAGAAAGTAAAAATATTAACGCTTAAAAATTAATGTACGCAAATAAATTATATTTTTTGTAGCTTATACCTACATGTAATAACTAACTATGCGACCAATTTTCGTTTGCTTTGTCGTTTGAATTGCGGAACTCAACGCCGTCGCCTTCTAGCCCTAGTATTTCTCCTAGATTCATAGACTTGCAAGATGAGAATCATAAACTCCTACACATTATCCTTTTTATTGTAAGGAGTGTTGAGAGGAGCGTAACGCTTTCTCCTACGACGGCAGAGCTGGTCAGCATTTACCTTAGTACTGGCGTACGTACTCAGTGGCATTCCTCAGTGATTACACTGTAGTTAACAAATTCTCTGAAGAAAGTCATAATAGACCTGTGCTTTTCATCATTTGAAGCTGCCTCTGTATACTGGCCTACTTAAAATTTAATATTTTTCTATATATTAAGTCAATATAATTATCATTTTTGTGAATATACAAAATTAATTGTTGATAATCTGTTAATTTTTGATTTTAACTAAATTTAAAAGTGGCAATTACTTTTAATTTAGCTACTCTCTAGCATTAAAATAATCATTTATGATCTATGTAATTTGTGCATCATCTTTGTGAGAATGTCTTAAAAATCCCAAGTATACCATATAACGTTAACTAAAGCTTAAGTTTCAATTTTTGTCAGAAATTATAGTACCAAAATACTCAATTGAAAATTTCCGAAAATTGAAGATCTTCGTGGCGCAATGGCACAGCCTCTGCCTGTAAACGCAACAATTTGTGGGTTCAATTCCCACTCGCAGAAGAATTTTTTCATCTTCCATTTTCTTCGCTCTGGTTACTAAGCTCAAAAAATCTGATCATAAGCACGACAGTCTTAGATTCGATGTTCACTTGTATTATAATTATGCCCTTCTAACAAGACGACAGTCGGCGTTGAGTTCCACCACTCACCGCATAAAGTCTCTAATTTGTACACGAAACAGAGAACAGAGAGTCTAGGCACTGAGTAGAGAACTTGGTGTCAAATGTACCTTACCCTCCCATATGCATTAGGCATGAAACTAGATATATTGGAAAAAAATACTTAGTGGCATTTAGAAATTAGTTCAAAAATAATTGTAAGTGCCGAGTGACGTACTTATCGTAAATCCATCCAGCTTGCATTAACATAAAGACTAAAATCTTTTAACTTCCAACAGCATCAATAAAAATTGGTCGGTTGCTAATGTATTTATGACATAATGCATCTGTGCTTTTAGTAATTTTATAAACAAATATCGATTTTTCCTAAACATTTCTCTTTAGAATTTGGCATTACTTTAGGAAAAGTGTCTACTAGAATTAAATAACTTGACGTTTTGTAATTTAGTCTAAGAATTTTGTTTTAACTTCACGTTTTATCCCGCACATGGTAGGGTACGCAGAGGGAACTGCAGGAACCATATGAACCTAGTGTTAAGACACTCCGTTGCTCAGTTCCTACTTTCTCCGTCCCCGCTTTCTGCCTTTTTCGAGGCATTGCATGTTGAGTGGCGGAACTCAACGCCGCGCTTTGCCTAGTTGCCAGAGCGAAGAAAATGGAAATAGAAAAATCTATCTTTTTCGAGTGACAATCGAACCCAGAAACCATCACGTTTACAGGCAGACGCTTACGCCTGAGCGCCACGACGGTCCTCAAATAGTTAAGTTAAAGGTGAAAATATTTTTCTTTATTCTAAGTTCATACTTAACATAATCGTTACTTTAAAATCGTTTTTATTCGAGTACAACAAAAATCGATATTAATATATATAAATTACAATTTGTAGGTCACTTTTAATTGTTTTTCATTAAATAACGTTATATTCAATCAATAATTTTCCCATTGCTGTTTCAGGATTTTTGTTTCTGGAAATGTTCTCTATACTGCTTTCCTATAGTTATAAAATCGAACGTCATATTTCAGGTTTTCCGTCTTCGTATATCAAGTACTAAGTAGTAACTCATTTTGTTAATTTTAAGATTTACGTTTTGTTACAAAACGTTGAAATTTCACAAAGTAAAATAATATAAATAAATTATAAAAAGATAAAGTTAAGGTAAAATAAATAAAGTTAAGGTAAAATTTTCTTATATACAATTTACAACTTCGTATCGGTTGTAAAATGTTAATATTTAGGTAAAATCACATTACGAGAATCTGAGAAATATTTAAATCTAGCTGTAAATGTACTTCATCATCTTTTTGACAGAACTTACGACCGAAGTGGTCGTTTTGTTGCCATATAGAAATGCTACCTTACTTCGTAGACTACTACGATTAATTATTATTTTACTAATAATAGGATTATTATACTAATAATAGGAAATATTTTCCTAGCTTTATGCTTTATTCTGCATACAGCAGGGTAAATAAAGAAAGCCTTGTGAAGAATGAAGTGAAGAATGGATTGAAGAAAGTGTTTAAACACTCTTATTCTGTATACAGCAGGATAAACAAAGAGAAAGTTGAGCTAAAACACTACGTTCTCCGCTTTATGATTAAATTTCAAATATTTCACGTTAAAACTCAGTACTAGTCTTAGTTTATCAAAGCGAGTAAGAACATCTTTCCTTTGAGAGAAAAAATTGAACCCATAACCTTCGTTCAAACAAATGGATACTGTGCTACTAGGCCACGATGACGTGATTTCCGCTTTCCCAGATATTGTAAAATGATTGATGAAACTCCACGGCGAGGTTTGTCTTGTTACTGAGAACAAGGAAAGCGTAAATTGTTTATTCTCTCGTTGTTGGAATCGAACTCACGACCTTTGTTTTTACCTTCAAACGATGTGTTGCATATTATAAAGAAATCCAAGCTTTATTTATTATATAAGTTTTGTAAAGCTAAAAATCAATATTTATTGAAGAACATTAAATTTTAATTTTTCCAATTTCTCTTTCAGGAAATCCTCTCCCTACTGCTTCCCTATACTTAGAAGTCACGTGTCATATTTCATGCATTTTTTTAGTAAATATTTTTATGATTTTAAAGTCTTCATGCACACTAAGGATAGAAAAATACTTACAGAAAACATTTGAACGCAGCAGGATCTTTAGGTATCGAAATAAGTTATATAAAGCATAGAATAATTTCGACGCGATGTGATGAAGAACGCATGGCTCAGTGGTGAGAGCGCTTGCACAGGTCGCCCGAAGGCGCTGGTTCAAAGCCCGCTGCGTTAAAATTTTTATATGTATTTTTCAAGTATTTCAAATATGGATTTACTTCAAGACAAGTCACTTAATAACTAAAGAATTTCATATATATATATGTACATGTACACATATATACATATACAAGCAAGCCCCTCTGTTCATATATTACGGAAGCTAAGAATACTATGCTATTTGTAGACCACTCAAGATCCAAGTGCGCCTTCTTATCTCGGGAAGTTTAAAAAAACATGGCGCCAGCGGCCGCTTTGATATAACATATGAGTGTATACTGTTGTGTCATTGTGACGCGAAACTACAAAATAATATTATAAAGAATATATAATGGAATTATTGATTAATTAATAAAAGCGTTTTTTTAGTATACTATACCACCTGTAGCGATGCTTTATGGGTTCGATTCCCATGATGGGAAGGTAGATTTTACTATTTTCATTTTCTTCGCTCTGGCAACTAGGCAAAGCGCGGCGTTGAGATTCGTCACTCAATACGCAATGCCTCAAAAATGGCGGACAGCGGGGACGGAGAAGCAAGGACTAAGCAACGGAGTGTCTTAACACTAGGTTCCCACGGTCCCTGCAGTTCCTTCTGCCTACTCTGCCATGTGCGGGATAAAGCGTGAAGACATATGTTTACTAGTGGTAACACGCACATGCGCTTCGTATTATTAGCTTAACACCTTTTATGGATGGTAAAGGTGGAAATATTTTTGTTAAAGCCAGAATATTTGAAACTGACAGAAAGTGCGCGAAAATGTCAAGCAAATTTAATTGGCTAACGTGTATATTTTTAATTAATCAATTATCAATTAAACTACTAAAGTTCGACCATCGTCTATATTTCTCATTCTTCGAGAACTTTAAAACGGGACCAAATGTATAATTCTAGAACAAAACTCGCTTTTCTAAGTGTCTGCCAATAAAACGCTTCCACAAATAATATAAAACGTTTTTTTTTTGTAAAAGTAACGTAACATAAGCTTTTTTTTTACGAAAAATTGAATCATATAAAACAATGGAAGACCGTACTGACGACCGACGAATCTGAGGACCGTCGTGGCGCAGAGGCGCAACATCTGCCTGTAACGCGACGATTTCTGGGTTCGATTCCCAGTCAAGGAAGATGGATTTTTCTGTTTCTATTTTCTTCGCTCTGGCAAACTAGGCGAAACGCGGCGTTGAGTTCCACCACTCAACACGCAATGCTTCGAAAAAGGCGGTAAGCGGGGACGGAGAAAGCCGGGACTAAGCAACGGAGTGTCTTAACACTATATTCCCACGGTCCCTGCAGTTCCCTCTGCCTGCCATGTGCGGGATAAAGCGTGAAGCTAAAAAAATCAATGGAATCCCTCCGTGGAGCAGCGTCGTTACACCTCAGGGCGAGAGTTGTGAGTTTCACTCAGGGAGACTGGTTCTTAAATTTTTCACTTTGGATAAAGCTAACTAGAGGTAATTTGAGAAACATTATTAACTACTTTTATAATTTTAAAGTGTTAATCCACAGTAAGGGTAGAAAAAATTAAGTTTTTTTTCCTACAAGTAAACATATAATTAACCTTTTATGAATTGCATGCATCGATTTTAATACATATAACGCGCACGTATTTAAAAAATAATGAAACAAAAATCGCGTACTTTTTTCTATTGCCACTCTTTAGACAAAATTTCTCAAGTTCATTAAAGACGTTAACTACTTACTATTATTCTTCTTCTTCTCTTTATTTATAGCGCTCTCAGCGTGCCAGTTGAGCACAATTCACTTCGCCAATGTCACGTTGAATGGAGAACACACAAAACTTAATATTATATAATTTATATATAAAATTAAATGAATGTTAGAAAATTCTGACAACTGTGTCACTGCCATCAAATTTTTATTGGCTTAGAATTTAATAATAATAATAATAAATTTTTATTAAAAGTAACCAGGACTCAATTTGTTAGTATTACAGACTTAGTTTCTATGTTAGTAGCTTAAAATTGAAAAAATCATGTCTGTATCTACGTAATTCATTGCCGCGCCATTCCACTAGAAAAGGAGCAGCAATGATTCACGTATGTACAGTCTAGCCTACTCGAACTAAGTAACAAAATTTATATTTAAATTTTATACTATAAAATTGAATTTTATGCCTAGAACTTTTTTTGTCTTCACGCTTTATCCCGCACATGGCAGGGTAGGCAGAACCGCAGTAACCATAGGAACCTAGTGTTAAGACACTCCGTTGCTCAGTCCTTGCTTTCTCCGTCATATTTATAAACATAAGTAACATGTAACGTCCCATTGTCTTTAAAGCTCCAATAATATAAACAATTCAACTTCAATTAATATTCAAAATTCGAGTTTGAAATCAATAACAACTTCAATTTAAACTTCATTAAAGGATATTACTTTCTGAAGTGGTGAAGTGGGAAACAGATAATGTATTCATCGCAAAGTGTCAAACACTCTAGCGGCAATAATATTCAAATGTGTTTCATATCCGCCTGCTCTAGCTAGAGTAAACAAGAGGGCCGATTGTGAATGTCGACTACTCACCTTATATTATGTCACGTTGATTATTTTCTTCAATAAAAAATCAAAAATTAATGTTCGATCACTTATTTGCTTTATTTTTAACTAGATTTTAAATGTTTTTTTTTTTTTTTTATTTTCTCTAGAAACTAGGCTTACGCTGTATTGAGCCCAATATGCAATGCCTAGAGATGGTGGGAAACGGAAAACGGAGTGTCTAAACACTAAGTTTTTACGGTTACTGCACTCTGCCTACCCCACTACGAGCAGGATAAAGCGTGAAGCTAATAAAACACTACGTTTTTCGTGATATATTATTATAGTTACTTATTAGTATATTCAACAGTTTAAATACAAAAGAACATAATCATGGAGCTGTAGTGGCAATGACTGTAGGTTTGGTTCTTACTTGAAAAAAATTATTATTGTATTTCCTCGCGGCGTTGAGTTGCGCCATATGACAATGTCTCGAAAGGTAGAGAGTATCTTAACACAGATCTCTTTGCTTACTTTGCTTTAGGCGGGATCTATTTCGATTATTAATTCCAGCGTACAATCAAAATCTTCAGTTTTTATAATATTTTCTAACTCTAGTTAGTATAGAAAATTGTTTTAATATTTTAAAAAATTAGTGAATGTTGGGTTTAGACATTTAACTTAGTGAGAATCTGTAAGGACAAGGAGTACCGATTGGAGCCATACACAGTAAATCGTTTTTCAACAAATATTCCTAAGAGAAATCATTCAGATCTTCGTTAGAATTCCCAAGCGATTCTTTCAAATACGCTATCCGGTATGCTGCAGGGTAGGCAGAGAGAACTTAATATTAAAAGTAAATCCCGCCGTTCTGTCGTTTCATCATAATTCAAAACAGCGTATTGCGTTATGGAATACAACGCTACAATTCGTCTATGTAAGTGAGAATCGAACCCACAACCGTTGCTTTCACTTCAATTACTTGAATTATTCTCTTACTTTGTTAAAAATCAACGAAAAATCATTCAAATAAATTAAAAGTATATTTAAATAAAAAATCACAAGCTCTCTAAAATTCATACAATACTCCAATGACTGCAAGCTTATAAAGCACAAAATAGCCATTTAGGTAAATCATAATAATCCAAAGGAAGCTTTTTCCAATATACATTTACATAGCAGTGATACAGGGTGTTCACCGGAGCGCCGCCACTCGACGTATTGGTCGCGCTGACCCGTGACTGATGCGGCACTTTCCTTTATTACTTGCGGAGTGTGTTTTAGGAGAGATGTGCTATTTTTTGGGGTATGTTAGGTTTATTTTTAATACGAGATTCGTTGAGAAATTGGAATTATTTGACTTTTTTTAACAAATCAAGTTGTTACTAATGAAAGTTACTTGGGTTTTCATAAAAATAGAAGAAAGAGAACCCCAGAACCTCCTACGAACATAAAACAAAACTTAAGGACAATATACTTTTTTCTATCCTCTCCTAGTCCAGTCTAGTTATTGAATATTTTTAGAAAATTTTAAATAAAATGTACATATAACGTATTTAAATAACTAATGTCAAAGTAAGGTATGTGAGAAATTATATGGAGGAAGGCCTGATGACCTATAATAGTAAAAGTTTAGGCATCAGTTCTCCACAAAAAGAACCTAACCTACCTTTTGAATTTCGTAACGTATATTGTTCTGGTGTGGAAATAAAGTTTATGATTATTATTATTTGTTAATAATTAATTATATATTTTGTATTTTTTTTTAGCTTCACGCTTTATCCCGCCCATGGCAGAGTAGGCAGAGGGAACTTCAGGGACCGTGGGAACCTAGTGTTAAAACACTCCGTTGCTTAGTCCCTGCTTTCTCCGTTTCCGCTTTATATTTATATTTATTTTTTGTTATCTTTATATTAAATATATAATAATAAAATAATATATTTCTAGTAGTCTAAATTGACCTATCATTCTAACCATTTAATCTGAGTGATTAATTTTTTTTTTTTAAATAAGCTTATAACAGTCTAAGACAGAAATCTTAGTAAATCTACTAATTGCGAATAAAATAAACTTTAATAGCTGCACAATATATTATTCAACCGAATTGTACGAAATTTTATTTCTTACAAAAAAATATTGGATTATTTTTTTACCATTATTAATCACCTCTGATACATTAACCACGGCGTTGAGTTACGCCATTTATACAGAAATTCTATACTTTGAACGTAGTTCCGTGACACTACATTCCCTCTGCCTATCCTGCTGCGGGAAAAAGCGTGAAACTGTCCTCTTTCATTGTTATGCATAATTTTACTATAGATACTCTGACCGGCAGACATATGGCGGTCGCGTGCGCACGCGCAGTTTTATACAACTGTTGTTAATTAGACACGATGAGTCGAGGGATGACATGCGACTTGTATGATCGGAATGGTGATTAAAACATGATTATAAAGCTTTAATTGGGAAATTGGATCATAGTGGCGTAGTGAAAGTGGAAGTGTCATACGCGATGGTATTCGTTTCGATTTCCACAGTAAGAAAATATTGAATTAAATATAGAGAATGGAGAAGATTAGGGAGTTGGCAAAATTATACTAACTTTATAACTTTTGCTCGGAAATAGCTTGGAGTATATCAATATAAGTAACTGATGCTGGTCATATCTTTTATCTTCAATCATAAAAATAATATTTAACAAAAAAGAAGGACCGTCGTGGCGCAGAGGCGCAACGTCTGCCTGTAACGTGACGGTTTCTGGATTCGATCCCCAGTCGGGGAAGATGGATTTTTCTATTTTCCATTTTCTGCGTTCTGGCAAACTAGGCAAAGCGCGACGTTGAGTTCCGCCACTCAACACGCAATGCCTCCAAAAAGGCGGAAAGCGGGGACGGAGAAAGGAGGGACTTAGCAACGTAGTGTCTTGACACTAGGTTTCCACGGTCTCTGCAGTTCCCTCTGCCTACCTTGCCATGTGCGGGATAAAGCGTGAAGCTAAAAAAAAAAGAACTTTTAAATAGAACCCTAAAGTGAACATATTAAGTAAGGAAATTCTTTTTTAGTGTATTAACATAGATTGAATTCATTTTACTAACGAATTATAAAATAGAATTGTTTACTTTTTTTAATATTAGTGGCAAGCAGAGCAGTTTATTGTACTCTATGTAACTTATATAGATTACAGTCTCCCTCACATTATAAACAATAGGTGATTGAAAAATCAAAAAAGTCATCCATTTGGGCCGATCTATTCTAAAATTGTACCCTAAACGAAGAAATATGAAAAAAATCGTAATATTTTAATTGTTTTTTAAAAACAATACTCTAGGAGATGAACAATGGTGATGTCAACTTACATTAGGGGGTTTACGGCTGACTGGCCGATGTGCTCACGGTGCAGCGTCGCATTCTATCTGTACTAATAAAGACGTCATTTGTTGCGAGATATTGGTATTTAATGCAGGAATCTGGGGTGACTTATGGTTTTGAAGCTAAAGCTAAAAATTTCTAGAACGTTCAATAGGTGCAGGTTTGAATCTTGCTGTGTTTTTTTACAGTTTTCTATATATTGTTAAAAAGTTAAGAATTATGTTGAATAGATTTCTTTTAGAATATATTTTTTTTGTCTTTACGCTCTATCCCGCACATGGCAGAGTAGGCAAAGAAAACCGTAGGAACAATAGAAACCTGGTATTAAGACACTTCGTTGTTAAGTCCCTGCTTTCCACCTTTTTCGAGGTATTGCGTGTTGAGTAGCGGAACTCAACGCCGCGCTTAGTTTCCAGATTGAAACCCCCCGAGTTCCCTGAATGGGAATCGAACCCAAAAACTGCACCCCGATGGTCCTTAATCGAGATCGATATATTCAGTGAGTTTAACGGGTTGATATAAAAAAATGGTAAACAGAGGGTCTTAGCACTATATTGTCACTATTTATTATAAATAATCTTCCGCTGAGTCAAAGAACAGTTCTCTTCATACATATACACATCAAAAAACTTTTTAACCCTAACCTTTCGTACAATAAATATAATTGCAGTTCGTCTGTACGTCTGTGGATTACACATCAATTAGCTGATTGCTGTAACCCTTCTGTGTTTGGAACGTTAAATAAATTGTTATTAATAGTGAGGTGTGTTAATGCATTTTTTTATAATAAAAATTAAATTTTTGTTATAATATTGTTTTAGTATCTGTTATATATGTGGTTTATTAGGACCTTGTGAGTTGTGTAGAGACAGAATGAATGGTTTCTTTATACCGCGTTAGTGACAAGAGTACAGCGTTGAGTTCCGCCATTAAACACGCAATACCTGTAAAGGTGGAAAGTGATAAACAGAGTGTCGTGACACTAAGTTCCTCTCTTCTTTCTGCTATATGAGATATATTATGTTATTTATCCTGTTTATAGCACGGTAGGTAGAGGGATCCGCAGGAATCGTGGTCCGATTTCCTGCATTCCGCCTTTTCGAGGCATTGCGTGTTGAGTGGAGGAACTCAACGCCGCGCTTTGCGTAGTTATTAGAACGAAGAAAATGGAGTAAAATTACGTAAAATAAGACATTATATGTTTTTAAAGCCCAGAAACTTGAGATATGTACATGTTAAATTTATAGTGTGATACATATGAAACGTATGCTCTTAAATCTAAAAAGTAATAGTTATTAAAAAAATGCTTATTAATTTTTGAAGAATTCAAACAACACAAGTAAAATCGCTAGTGGAAAGCTAGTTTCCATATCTTTATATGTACTGTACACTCTGTACGACCGCGGCGTTGGGTTCCGTCACTCAACACGCAATATCTCGTAAAAGGCGGAATGCAGGGACGGAGAAAGCAGGGACTAAACAACGGAGAGTCTTAACACTAGGTTCCTATAGTTCCTGCAGTTCCCTCTGCCTACCCTGCCATATGCGGGATAAAGTGTGGAGACAAAAAAGATTTCCCACATTATGAAAGATTCAAGGTAGGCCATTCTCTTCCTACTACCTGAATCTGAGAAATTCTTAACTGTATTTTATCTTACGGGATCACTCCCATTAGTGGGATCCGAACCCACTGGCATTACACGAACAGCCCCACAGCGCCACGAGAGGCTCCAAACATCAGCCCTAAACAAAATAAAGCGACAATTAAATAATTCAGTACATGCCCTAATCCTGCATCTCTATATTGAAATTCTTAGTCTAAAAATTTGATGCGTCCTCATGCCCCTAACGGAGGGCGGTAAAAGCATATTTATGTTAGTTTCTGATTGACGATGATGGCTTCCCCTTGCTTAGAGAATGTGATTCCTTTGTACGACGATTTCCATTGATTTTCGACGATTTTCGTCGATTTTCGCAATTTTTATATAAATAAAGGAAGAAGATATCGTTGATTTATAACACTATTAGTGTCGTATGGTAATTTGTAAACCGAAGGATATAAAATATAAATTTAAAAAAATCTATAGATTTTCTACGATTTTCGTCGATTTTTGCAATTTTTTATAAAAAAAAAGCTGTTTATAAATAAAAAATGTATAGAAATAAGATAAATATATCATTTTATAACACTATTGGTGTCATATGGTAAGTTATAAACGAAGAAAACCGAGGAGTATATAGATTTATCTTCTACATTATTTAAGATGTATTGAGCTTTTTAAGTTCAAAAGCATAACATTTAATATTTATATTATATTATGAACCAAATTACCGAAACAATATAAATATATTACACTAACTGTCAAGGCTCATAAACATCGCGTTATTCTATATTATTTTTAATCCCATATTCGTCGTAATAAAGCCGCACGTGGCACTTACCGCTTCTAGTCTACGAGGTCTCAGTCTCCCCGTATATCTACATATGTATATAAATATAATAATAGTATTGTAGATTGACATACATTATTGTAATGTTAGCTTTGCTTTTGTAGACAGAATGGCATATATAGATTTTTTTTATGTCTTCACGCTTTATCCCCGCACATGGCAGGGTAGGCAGAGGGAACTGCAGGAACCATAGGAACCTAGTGTTAAGACACTCCGTTGCTTTCCGCCTTTTTTTCGAGTCATTGCGTGTTGAGTGGCAGAACTCAACGACGCGCTTTGCCTAATTTCCAGAGCAAAGGAAATGGAAATAGAAAAATCCTTCATCCTTGAGTGGGAATCGAACCCACAAACGGTCCTCTTTATATAGATAGTAAGACAACTATGAAAAGACTATGTTGACGCAAAGAACCAGGGTCTTATAATTAGAAAGATATTAAAAGAAAAACTATGGTTATGATTATTAGAAAGGAGAGCCGAGAAAATAACTTTCTGATATCTATATATTTTATTATAATATTTTTATTTATATTACTATATATTTTATATTATATAATATATCTACAATTA
>JAZFAU010000248.1:0-27500 GCA_037178615.1 Dione vanillae
AACGCGTTATCCCGTACATAGCAGGGTAAGCAGAGGAACCGTAGAAACCATAGGAACCTACCTACTAAATGGTAAAAAAACTACGTTCCCTGGTTTCCTCCTGGCTTTCGAGGTATTAAGTGTTGAGTGGCCAAACTCTACGCCGCGCTTTGCCTAGTTACCAAAGCGAAGAAAACGGAAATAAAAATCCATCTTCTCTGAATGGGAATCGAACCCAGAAACCTACTGTACACTATAGATACGTCCACTGTTTTGAAAATACATATGTTCACGCAATATTGGCCACCACTTTAGTTAATAATGATGATTTTAGTATTGAATAGGTCCAATTTTAGAAAATCGCTTAAGTGCTTTAAGCAAAAAGCGCACCCTAAAGCTTCTTATGATTTAGCCGCGTGTCTTTCTTAGGGTGTGTTGTTGTAATTGTATTACTTAAAAATTACCAGTACATTTAGGGACTTCTTACTTAAAATATTATTGACATGTTGGAAATGTGTTTATATATATATATATATATATATATATATATATATATATATATATATATATATATATATATATATATATATATATATATATATATATATATATATATATATATATATATATATATATATATATATATATATATATATATATATATATATATATATATATATATATATATATATATATATATATATATATATATATATATATATATATATATATATATATATATATATATATATATATATATATATATATATATATATATATATATATATATATATATATATATATATATATATCCACCAGTCATACACACATTTCCAACATGTCAATAATATTTTAAGTAAGAAGTTTAAGTTAAGATTGAAATTATCAAAGTAAAATTTCTTGTTTTTATTTAAGAAATTAAAAAAATATCATACGTGCATACATGTACAAATAATAAGTATCTTATAACTTATAACCTTATTCTATTAAACATAGTGTTATTTCCGTTTTTAGTAACATTCTTGTTGGATATCGCCACCTAATTTTCTAGTCCATAATTTAAGTTTCTATCGAATTTCTTTCACATGTTTTCCTACTGCGCTACGACGGCCTTTACAAATGTAAACATATATATAATATATATGTATATACATATATTACATATATATCTTATAGAGAAATAAACATATATATATATATATATATATATATATATATATATATATATATATATATATATATATATATATATATATATATATATATATATATATATATATATATATATATATATATATATATATATATATATATATATATATATGTTTATTTCTCTATAAGATATTTTTGAAATTTTGTCTATACTATATATTATTTTAAGGGTTTTACTTTGTAAAGGCCGGGGGGGACCCGGCTGGAAAACTGTCGAAATTTCGTAAAACCCTTAAATTGGCCCTAAAAAATTAGGTGGCATATAAAAACAAGAATGTTACAAAAAACCCGGAAAAAAACACTATGTTTAATAGAAAAATTTTTTTAAAAGAAGATATTTATTATTTTTTACATTTTGGCACGAAATATTTTTTTTTAATTTTCTTAAATAAAAACAAAAATTTTTTATTTTGAAAATTTTTAAATTTTAAATTTAAAAACTTCTTACTTAAAATATTATTGACATTTTGGGGAAAATGGGTGAAATGACTGGTGGATATATATATATCAAATATTTTATATATATATATAATATATTATATTTTTTAAAATTTAATATTAATTTTAATTATTATATATAATAAAATATATATATATATTTATATATATTAAACCCCTTTTCCAAACATGTCAATAATTTTTTAAAGAAAATTTTAAGTTAAAAATTGAAATTTAAAAGTAAAATTTTTTTTTTAAATTTAAAAAAATTTTAAAAAATATATACTCCCTACATTACCATAAAGTATTTTAAAAAAATTTTAAAACCCTTTTATTCTATTAAACATGGGGTTTTTTTCCGGGTTTTTAGAAACCCTTTCTTGTTGGTATCCCCAAACCAAATTTCTAGCCCCCTAATTTAAGTTTTTTTTATCGTTTCTTTCACTTTTTTTTTCCTCCTGCCCCTACGACGGCCTTTACACATGAAAAACATATAAAAAAAAAAAAAATTATGTATATAAAATTATTAATATATATCTTATAGAGAAAAAAACCCCTATATATATTTAAAATATATTATATGGGAAAAAATTAATATAATATATATTTAAAAAAATTATATAAATATTTTATAGAAAAATTTTATAATTATATATATAAATATATATATATATATATATTAATATATATATAATATTATAAATATATTATATATATTATATATATATTTTATATTTTAATATCTATATTATATATATTTAATATATATATAAAACTATAATAAAATATATATATATATATAAATTATTATATATAATATAAAATATAAAGTTTATAGTATATATATTAAAATTATAAAATATAATTTATATATATATAATTTTTATATATTATATATTATATAATTATTTAATTTTCCCTGTCCAAAAAATTTAAGTTTCAAAAATCGAATTTCTTTCCACATGTTTCCACTGCCCCGACGGTTTAAAAATGAAAACCAAAATAATAATAATTTAATAAAAATTATTACAATAAAATCTTATAAGAAAAAACCCTAAAATTAATTATAATATAATTTATATTTTTTATATATACTTTTATCTATATATATTATATATTAGTTTTGGTGGGTTTTTAAATGAAAAATAAAAACTGCGTTCTGCACCAAAAAGGTTATAGTTATATGGCCCCCAAAACCCCCCGGTTTCCCGAAAAGTATTTTTTGGGGGTAGGGATGCCCCCTTTGTGGAAGCGTCCCTGGGGGAAAGCTTATTTATTAAATTTATTACCTTATAGTGGGGTTTTTAGGTAAAAATTTTTGGTCCCGGGGTCCTTATCTTCAAAAGCCCAAAACACAAGCACTGTTTGGGTTTCACGGGGAATGCTTCACTTGAGTCTTCCCTTTTCACTGGGGGTTACTTGCACTTTACTTTTGTGGGTTTGTTTTTGGTCAGGTTCAAATCAAGGGGGAATACAAAAAAGGGAAACAAAAAAGGGCCCCTCGGCCCCGGGGGAATTTGGGCCCCCAGACTTTAGACACAACCCCGGGGGGGTCATGGGCAGGGGCCGGCAAAAATAGGAAAAAACATAGCCCCCCCCTAAACATCTAATTTTGTACGAAAAAAAGGGGAGAACAAAAGGGTAAACGAATAATTGGGTTTAAGACCTCTTTAGGATCCCGTGGGATGTCTTAACATCGACCACCAGCAAGGGCTATCTTTCCCCGGAAAAATTTTGGGGAAATGCGACCACGTCGCCACTGAAAGGGGGGTTAAATTATCATTTTTTTTGGGACTGCTCGCCTACCTTTTGGGGGATTCCGGGATCGCCCCATTCTCCCCTAGTCGCAGAGTGTATATACTCAAACCCTGCCACCCCCCCAAAAAAATTTTAGTTATCTGTTGCCTATTTTAAAACCCGGGTTTTAAACGAAAAATTTTTAAACTTGTTTGGGGAACCCCGCAAAGCACTAAGAGGTTGGCCATAAAAAATTTCCCCAGGCTTAAAAATTTTTTTCTAATCTTTTTAGGTCATTAAAAAGGGAAACTAACACCCCGGAAAAATTTTAAATACCCCTTAAATTTAGAAAAAATTTTTAGTTAATTCCTCAAATTTTAAAGGAGTTTCTAAACGCCCAAACCGCCTCTAAAGTTCCTTTTTTGTAAAGAAAAGTAAAGGGTCCCTTAAAGGGAAAAAACCGAAAGGAAACGCTCCGCTAACCCTTAAGAATAAAATACTCAACGGGTAAGTTTCGGGTTTTTATTAAAAACCACCATCGTTTCTGGGGGTAACCCATCATGGTTTGAGGGGCCCCCTTCGACCTTCCAAATCTCTCGATGAAAAGGGGTAAGGATATTCCAGCCCTAGGGGGCCCAAATTCCCTAATGGGCAGGGGGGACTGACCAAAAACATTAAAAAACCAAAAATTGAAAGATAAAGCTTAACCCCTTTAAAAGTTAAATTTTTTAAATTTGTAATAAAGCGCCCCCAACCGTCAGCCCCCAATTATATCTATGGGGGCCGGCTTATTATGGGAAAGGGCCCGAAAAGGGAAAACCCACACTGGGGAAAAAACACAGCCCAAAAACCTAAAACCGGATGCGTCCGGCAATAAACATCTAAAACCAAAAAGAAAGGGGTTGACACCTCGGGGGAAAATTATACAAAGGCAAAAAAACAGGGGGCTAGAACCAGGAAACCACAAAAAGGAATTTTCCTTTTGCCACACAGGCACAGGGGGGGAATGGCCCAAATTTGAGGAAATTAAAACCCAATCGGTTGAAATGGGGAAACCCGGGGGCACCTTTATCCCCAAAAGGCCCCTTCATAAAAAACCACATTTTTTTAAAAACGTGAAAATTAACGTGGGCCAAAAATGGGGGGAAATTGGTGAATATTCAGGCAAGGGTGAAGGGGGAAAATACCTATCTGCTATGTGGGTCTTCTTCCTATTATGGGGATTTTTCACATTTTCTTTTTTATTTTTAAACCTGTCTAGGTTGGGGGGAGCATTTTCCCCCCCTGGGGAGACGCTCCGGGGAAAATGTTTTTTGGGGGGAACGAGGGATTGGGCAAAGGGGGAAATTTTTTCTTATGCGGGCCCCCCCCTTTTGGGGCCCGGGCGGGTAAACCCAAACGTACGGGGGGTAGGGCGTTTTTTAAATTTGGGAAATTCCCAATTTAATTGCGGGGGGATGAGGGGGGTTAAATTTGGGTTTACGGAATCTTCAAACATGCTAGTTTATGGGAAAGCGACCCCCGGTTTCTTTTGGGGTCCCGCTTGCACAAGAATTAAATGTTTTTCCAAAAACCCCTTCCCAAAAACCGGGGAAATTGTTTAAAAAATCCCGATCTTTCCTGGGTTTTCCCAAAGCTCTAAATTCGGGGGCATTCACGGGGGGTAATGGGAAGAAAAAGCACCCCCGGTAACTTTTTTTCTATTATTTTTTCCCCGGAATTTTTTTGTTATTTTTTAAATTGGGGAGGGAGGGGCCGCAAAGTAGTTGTTTAGTTACGTCTTTTAAAATTTCGTCGGGTTTGGGAAATCTCAAGGTAGGTGTTTCCCAACGTTGTCGGGGTGACGCCCTTCTCTTCCAAAAAGGTGAAAAGATTTTTAAAAAAGGTTGGTAATTCTCAGCGTCCCCGGGCCATAAAAACGCCCCAAAACGGGATTTCAAATAGGGGAAGTTTAAATTAAAAATTATGTACTCCCCTATAAGCCCAATGAGAAAAAGGGGAAAATCAAAAACGCTCTAAACACGTAGGTTTTTAAACAAGGGTTAAAAAAGGGCCGCGCGAAAGCCTGGGGGTTTATTCGAAACCCTCCGGCAGGGTAATTATCGGGGTTATGAAAGGTAAACAGAACCCCCTGTTTGTGATACGCTGTTTCAGCAACTCACGGGGAAACTTCATAGTTCCCCTTCTTAAATTTTTTTAAATGAGAAAACAACCGTTTTTGGTTTCCTCAAAGGACCCAAAACCAGTCGAAAATTTAAATTGGGGGGGTTTTAAATGGGTTGGGAATCTACTACCCCTGAAAAACGGGTCAAAAAACTTACCCCGGAGTCGGACGCCCCATCAAACTTAGGGATAGGTAAACCCGAAATTTTTTTTAAAAAGGGTTCGCTCATAAATTTTACTCTGGGTTCCCTTACGGGGGCTCCCCGCCCGGGATCCCCAAACGGGGGAGCGGGGGGGGCCCCAACTCAACCTAAACGCAAACCCGGAGGTCCTTTTTTTTCTTATTTACAAAGAACCCCCCTTCCCCTTTTTTTTACATAACTAATTTTTTTGGGTTTAAGGTTTAGCCGGGTCTAACCCCCCGGGACCCTTTGAGGACGCTTTTTAAAAATAAATTACAATGAAAAATCTAAACCCTTTGAACCTAACTAAAAATCTGGGTATTTCAAAGTGCCAAAAAGGGTTTTCCGAGGTTGGGCAACCCCAATGGGAAACAAACGACCACACCTATATTTTTTCTATTTCCCTGCGCTTTCCGGTAAAAAAAGGAAACCTTTTTAACTTTTCATCTGATTTACCCCATTTTAAATTATAAAGGGAAACCCAAAAACTGAAAAAAAATATTAAAAATTAAAAAGCGAAATAAAATGAACCCACTACCCAACGGGCGAGTCAAAAATAAATTAAAAATAACTAAACAAAAATTTTAAAAAAAAATAATAATCGAAATAAACAAAAAACCCACTCCCAAAGGGAAAAATCAAAAAAAGAAAACAATAACTAAAACAAACTTTAAAAAAAAATAAAACCGTATAAAAAAAAAAAGGAAAAAAAAACCCCAATCCCAAAGGGGCGAAATCAAAATCAATTAAACAAAAAATCAACAAAATTTTAAAAAAATATAAACCCGGTAAAAAACAAAAACCCAAAAATCTGGCGAGAAAAGCCCCCTTAAAACCGGTCAATTTGGGGACCCCGTCGCCTCATATATCCCCAAAAAAAAAAACAAAAAAAAATATGATATCCAAATATGACTAAAATTTAAATTTTAATTTTCATTTAAATAAAAAAAAAAAACCAAAAAAAAAAGGGTAAATAAATTTGGGAAAAATTTTTAAAGTGTTCCTTTTTAAAGGAAATTTTTTAAAAATTTAACAAACTTCAATTTTTTTTAAAAAGGGGTTTTGGTATACGTATAGGCGTAATCTTATAAAAATTTTGAAACCCATTTTAAATTTGCCTTATTTTTTTTATATTTAAAAAAATTTTAAATTTCAATATTTTATTTATATATTTACATTTATTAACCTACCCCAAATTAAATTCATTTATGTATAAAAAAATTTTCATAAAAATTTTAAATTTTTTCAAAAAACCGGGGCGAACACTTTTTAAAAGGTTAAAAAATAAATTTATTTTAATTATGCTTAGGCCCAAAATTAAAGACCCAAAAATCCCAAAAAAGGGGAGAAAAACACGGGTCCCAAAAGGGCCCTCAGGGGCAGAACTACCTAAATGGGGGGCCCTCAGGGGGAAAAAACCACGCCCCTGATTAAAAGGGCCCGGGGAATGAAAACCCCCCTTGATCAGGGGGCCCTCAAAGGGTTTAAAACCTACGCTATTAATTAAGGTTCCCCAAGGGAAAAAACCCTACGCCCGGATAAAAGGGGAAACCCGGGGTTAAAACCACGCTCTGCTCCCCAAAAAAATGTATATATTGTATTTAATGAATATAAAAAACTTGCTTTTCTGCTACCAAAAATTTATTAGTTTTATTAAAACCACTCCCGCTCCCAAAAAATTTTATTTTTTGGGGGTAGGTTTTTTCCCCAAAATTGGGGAAAGCGGCTGAGGGTACCTTTTTATTAATTTATGTCCCTTTAAATATTCGCTTAGGAAAATAAAATTTTGTACAGTCCTTATCTTCAAAACCCCCACACAGCCCT
This sequence comes from Dione vanillae, assembly GCA_037178615.1. Lineage (NCBI taxonomy): Eukaryota > Metazoa > Arthropoda > Insecta > Lepidoptera > Nymphalidae > Dione > Dione vanillae. The sequence goes on from JAZFAU010000248.1 coordinate 7,536, forward strand.
GATTTTCACTTTTAAATGCTTCACTTGAGTCTTCTTCACTAGGGGTTACTTGCACTATTATCTTTTGTAGGTTTGTCTTTGTCAGGTTCAATATCAAGAGGGAATACACAAAAGGGAAATCAAATAAGGCGCTCGCGCCGGGAGTTGGCACCAGACTTTGACGACAACCCGCGCGGGGGTCATCGCAGGGGGCGGCACAAATAGGAATAAACAATATATATATATATATATATATATATATATATATATATATATATATATATATATATATATATATATATATATATATATATATATATATATATATATATATCTATATATATATATATATATATATATATATATATATATATATATATATATATATATATATATATATATATATATATATATATTATATATATATATATATATATATATATATATATATATATATATATATATATATATATATATATATATATATATATATATATAGTCATATATTTCGTATAAAATACGACTGTACAATCGTAATTACACAAAAAATATAAAGTAAAAAAAATAATAATACCTGCATTATAACACAAAGTAGCGCTCTACATTCAAATTGAACACACCAAATATATTATTACAGGGCAATTCAGAAATGATAAAAGTAAATTTTGTTAAATTACACACTGGGAAACTGGTCATCGCGATTAAAATCTTACGAATCACCCTGCCATAGTAAAATGGCATTTACTGCTTTAGTTTTAAAAACTATATAAATTGCCGTCTATAAAATAAAACATGAAAATATTATGACATGGCATTGTTCCCATAAAAAGGTTTATCGGTACATCTTGAGTTAGTCGGCTTGAACTGACAAGGTAAAAGCTCCGCCCTTAAGACTTCTAAAGCTACGATTGGCTAAGGACCGGCGCACGCGCAACTAAATATCCATACTTGTGTTATGCAAAATGGAACCAGTTGAGGTAATAAGATTTTAAATGTAAGAAAAAATCATAATTTAAGTTTAAATATTTCTTATTTACCCTAAGTGTGATTTGGATTTTGTTAAATTTATAATGAGTTAACATTTTTTTTAATTAACTGTAACTTATCATTATATAATAAAATAGAAGGCCATCGTGGCGCAGCGGTGTAGCGTCTGCCTCATGGTTTCTGAGTTCGATTCCTATGAGGGGAAGATGGATTTTTTCATTTCGATTTTCTTCGCTCTGACAACTAAGCAAAGCGCGACGTTATTTTCCGCTACTCAACACGCAACGTTTTGAAAAAGCAGAAACTGGGCAACAGAGGTTTCCCCGGTGCCTGCGGTTCCCTCTGCCAACCCTGCTGTGAACCGAATAGAGTGTGAGCAAAAAAGAAAATAAAAATATTAACGCTTAAAAATTAATGTACGCAAATAAATTATATTTTTTGTAGCTTATACCTACATGTAATAACTAACTATGCGACCAATTTTCGTTTGCTTTGTCGTTTGAATTGCGGAACTCAACGCCGTCGCCTTCTAGCCCTAGTATTTCTCCTAGATTCATAGACTTGCAAGATGAGAATCATAAACTCCTACACATTATCCTTTTTATTGTAAGGAGTGTTGAGAGGAGCGTAACGCTTTCTCCTACGACGGCAGAGCTGGTCAGCATTTACCTTAGTACTGGCGTACGTACTCAGTGGCATTCCTCAGTGATTACACTGTAGTTAACAAATTCTCTGAAGAAAGTCATAATAGACCTGTGCTTTTCATCATTTGAAGCTGCCTCTGTACACTGGCCTACTTAAAATTTAATATTTTTCTATATATTAAGTCAATATAACCCATTTTTGTGAATATACAAAATTAATTGTTGATAATCTGTTAATTTTTGATTTTAACTAAATTTAAAAGTGGCAATTACTTTTAATTTAGCTACTCTCTAGCATTAAAATATTCATTTATGATCTATGTAAATTGTGCATCATCTTTGTGAGAATGTCTTAAAAATCCCAAGTATACCATATAACGTTAACTAAAGCTTAAGTTTCAATTTTTGTCAGAAATTATAGTACCAAAATACTCAATTGAAAATTTCCGAAAATTGAAGATCGTCGTGGCGCAATGGCACAGCCTCTGCCTGTAAACGCAACAATTTGTGGGTTCAATTCCCACTCGCAGAAGAATTTTTTCATCTTCCATTTTCTTCGCTCTGGTTACTAGGCTCAAAAAATCTGATCATAAGCACGATAGTCTTAGATTCGATGTTCACTTGTATTATAATTATGCCCTTCTAACAAGACGACTGTCGGCGTTGAGTTCCGCCACTCACCGCATAAAGTCTCTAATTTGTACACGAAACAGAGAACAGAGAGTCTAAGCACTGAGTAGAGAACTTGGTGTCAAATGTACCTTACCCTCCCATATGCATTAGGCATGAAACTAGATATATTGAAAAAAAATACTTAGTGGCATTTAGAAATTAGTTCAAAAATAATTGAAAGTGCCGAGTGACGTACTTATCGTAAATCCATCCAGCTTGCATTAACATAAAGACTAAAATCTTTTAACTTCTAACAGTATCAATAAAAATTGGTCGGTTGCTAATGTATTTATGACATAATGCATCTGTGCTTTTAGTAATTTTATAAACAAATATCGATTTTTCCTAAACATTTCTCTTTAGAATTTGGAATTACTTTAGGAAAAGTGTCTACTAGAATTAAATAACTTGACGTTTTGTAATTAAGTCTAAAAAAATTAAATAGTTAAAATTTTTGTTTTAGCTTCACGCTTTTATCCCGCACATGGTAGGGTAGGCAGAGGTAACTGCAGGAACCATATGAACCTAGTGTTAAGACACTCCGTTGCTTAGTCCCTGCTTTCTCCGTCCCCGCTTTCCGCCTTTTTCGAGGCATTGCATGTTGAGTGGCGGAACTCAACGCCGCGCTTTGCCTAGTTGCCAGAGCGAAGAAAATGGAAATAGAAAAATCCATCTTCTTCGAGTGACAATCGAACCCAGAAACCGTCGCGTTTACAGGCAGACGCTTACGCCTCTGCGCCACGACGGTTCTCAAATAGTTAAGTTAAAGGTGAAAATATTTTTCTTTATTCAAAGTTCATACTTAACATAATCGTTACTTTAAAATCGTTTTTATTCGAGTACAACAAAAATCGGTATTAATATATATAAATTACAATTTGTAGCTCACTTTTAATTGTTTTTCATTAGATAACGTTATATTCAATCAATAATTTTCCCATTCCTGTTTCAGGATTTTTGTTTCTGGAAATGTTCTCTATACTGCTTTCCTATAGTTATAAAATCGAACGTCATATTTCAGGTTTTCCGTCTTCGTATATCAAGTACTAAGTAGTAACTCATTTTGTTAATTTTAAGATTTACGTTTTGTTACAAAACGTTGAAATTTCACAAAGTAAAATAATATAAATATAATATAAAAAGTTAAAGTTAAGGTAAAATAAATAAAGTTAAGGTAAAATTTTCTTATATACATTTTACAACTTCATATCGGTTGTAAAATGTTAATATTTAGGTAAAATCACATTACGAGAATCTGAGAAATATTTAAATCTAGCTGTAAATGTACTTCATCATCTTTTTGACAGAACTTACGACCGAAGTGGTCGTTTTGTTGCCATATAGAAATGCTACCTTACTTCGTAGACTACTACGATTAATTATTATTTTACTAATAATAGGAAATATTTTCCTAGCTTTATGCTTTATTCTGCATACAGCAGGGTAAATAAAGAAAGCCTTGTGAAGAATGAAGTGAAGAATGGATTGAAGAAAGTTATTCTGTTATTCTATTAGTTATTCTGTATACAGCAGGATAAACAAAGAGAAAGTTGAGCTAAAACACTACGTTCTCCGCTTTATGATTAAATTTCAAATATTTCACGTTAAAACTCAGTACTAGTCTTAGTTTATCAAAGCGAGTAAGAACATCTTTCCTTTGAGAGAAAAAATTGAACCCATAACCTTCGTTCAAACAAATGGATACTGTGCTACTAGGCCACGATGACGTCATTTCCGCCTTCCCAGATATTGTAAAATGATTGATGAAACTCCACGGCGCGGTTTGTCTTGTTACTGAGAACAAGGAAAGCGTAAATTGTTTATTCTCTCTTTGTTGGAATCGAACTCACGACCTTTGTTTTTACCTTCAAACGATGTGTTGCATATTATAAAGAAATCCAATCTTTATTTATTATATAAGTTTTGTAAAGCTAAAAATCAATATTTATAGAAGTACATTAAATTCTAATTTTTCCAATTGTTCTTTCAGGAAATCCTCTCCCTACTGCTTCCCTATACTTAGAAGTCACTGTCATATTTCATGCATTTTTTTTAGTAAATATTTTTATGATTTGAAAGTCTTCATGCACACTAAGGATAGAAAAATACTTACAGAAAACATTTCAACGCAGCAGGATCTTTAGGTATCGAAATAAGTTATATAAAGCATAGAATAATTTCGACGCGATGTGGTGAAGAACGCATGGCTCAGTGGTGAGAGCGCTTGCACAGTTCGCCCGAAGGCGCTGGTTCAAAGCCCGCTGCTTTAAAATTTTTATATGTATTTTTCAAGTATTTCAAGTATGGATTTACTTCAAGACAAGTCACTTAATAACTAAAGAATTTCATATATATATATGTACATGTACACATATACATACATACAAGCAAGCCCCGCTGTTCATATATTACGGAAGCTAAGAATACTATGCTATTTGTAGACCACTCAAGATCCAAGTGCGCCTTCTTATCTCGGGAAGTTTAAAAAAACATGGCGCCAGCGGCCGCTTTGATATAACATATGAGTGTACGCTGTTGTGTCATTGTGACGCGAAACTACAAAATAATATTATAAAGAATATATAATGGAATTATTGATTATTTAATAAAAGCGTTTTTTTTAGTATACTGTACCACCTGTAGCGATGCTTTATGGGTTCGATTCCCATGATGGGAAGGTAGATTTTACTATTTTCATTTTCTTCGCTCTGGCAACTAGGCAAAGTGCGGCGTTGAGATTCGTCACTCAATACGCAATGCCTCAAAAATGGCGGACAGCGGGGACGGAGAATCAAGGACTAAGCAACGAAGTGTCTTAACACTAGGTTCCTATGATTCCTGTGATTTCATCTGCCTATGTGACAGAGGGAATTACAGGAATCACTGTGCGGGATAAAACGTGAAGATATTTGTTTACTAGTGGGTAACACGCACATGCGCTTCGTTTTATTAGCTCAACACTTTCTTAAAATACTAAAGTTAGAAGTCTTTTTTGTTAAAAGAAAGAATTTGTGACATGCTGACACATTATTTTTTTTAGCTTCACGCTTTATCCCGCACATCGCAGGGTAGGCAGAGGGTACTGACAAAATCAAGCCATAATAAAAAAAAGAATATGTTTTTTCAATTACCAATTGGACTGTTCAAGTTTGAACATCGGCTATATTTATCACCAATCCGTCTTTTCGAGAACTTCAAAACGATATCCAATGTAAAATTTTAGAACAAAATTAGCTTCTCTAAGTGTGCGCAATTATAACGCGTCCACAAATTATATATAATGTTTATTTTATAATAATGAGACATGGAAACAACCAGGGTTAAATGCCATTTTATACAACAAATTGCATTAAAAATATGCTAAGCTCCTCGTAGCGCAGCGTCGTTACGCCTGACTAAGGTCGAAAGTTATGAGTTTGATTTCCGTTCAAAAAGAAGTTCGTTGTGGCGTAGAGGCGTAAGCGTCTGCCTGTAAACGCGACGGTTTGAGGGTTTGATTCCCACTCAGGGAAGATGAATTTCTCTATTTCCATTTTCTTCGCTCTGGAAACTAGGCAAAGCGCGGCGTTGAGTTCCGCCACTCAACACGCAAATGCCACGTGCGGGATAAAGCGTGAAGCTAATAAAAAAAATTCACAGTATGGATTGAAGAAATACTTAAAAGAAACTTATAATCGGAGCGTTTGTTCACTAGGTTCCTATAGTTCATGACGTTCCCTGCGTGAAAAATTAAACTTCTAAGTAATCTTAACTTTTACATTGCATGCATCGATTTAAGTACATATATATATATATATATATATATATATATATATATATATATATATATATATATATATATATATATATATATATATATATATATATATATATATATATATATATATATATATATATATATATATATATATATATATATATATATATATATATATATATATATATATATATATATATATATATATATATATATATATATAACGCGTACGTACTACAAAAATAATGAAACAAAAGTCGCATACTTATTACTATTGCCGCTCTTTAGACACTCCGTTGCTTACTACCTGCTTTCTCCGTCCCCGCTTTCCGCCTTTTTGGAGGCATTGCGTGTTGAGTGGCGGAACTCAACGACGTGCTTTGCCTAGTTTACCAGAGCGAAGAAAATGGAATTAGAAAAATCCAACTGGGGATCGAACTCAGAAACCGTCGCGTTACAGACAGACGTTGCGCCTCTGCGCCACGACGGTCCTCAAAATTATATTTAATATATATATAAATCTAAATAAATTTCAGAAAATTCTGACAACTGTGTCACTGCCATGAATTTTGGTTTAGAATTTAAGTAACAAAATTTATACTCAAATTTTATACTATATAATAGAAATAAATTTTGTGCAAGGATTTTTTTTTGTCTTCACGTTTTATCCCACACGGCAGGGTAGGCAGGGGGAACCGCAGAAACCATAGGAACCTAGTGTTAAGACACTCTGTTGCTTAGTCCTTGCTTTCTCCGTCCTTGACTTTCTAGGACTAATAGGTATATTTATAAACATAAGTAACTCATAACGTCCCATTGTCTTTAAAGCTCTAATAATATAAACAATTCAACTTCAATAAATATTCAAAATTGAGTTTGAAATCAATAACAACTTCAATTTAAACTTCATTAAAGGATATTACTTTCTGAAGTGGTGAAGTGGTGAATTGGGAAACAGATAATGTATTCATCGCAAAGTGTCAAACACTCTAGCGGCAATAATATTCAAATGTGTTTCATATCCGCCTGCTCTAGCTAGAGTAAACAAGAGGGCCGATTGTGAATGTCGACTACTCACCTTATATTATGTCACGTTGATTATTTTCTTCAATAAAAAGTCAAAATTTAGTGTTCGATCACTTATTTGCTTTATTTTTAACTAGATTTTAAATGTTTTTTTTTTTATTTTCTCTAGAAACTAGGCTTACGCTGTATTGAGCCCAATATGCAATGCCTAGAGATGGTGGGAAACGGGAAACGGAGTGTCTAAACACTAAGTTTTTACGGTTACTGCACTCTGCCTACCCCACTACGAGCAGGATAAAGCGTGAAGCTAATAAAACACTACGTTTTTCGTGATATATTATTATAGTTACTTATTAGTATATTCAACAGTTTAAATACAAAAGAACATAATCATGGAGCTGTAGTGGCAATGACTGTAGGTTTGGTTCTTACTTGAAAAAAATTATTATTTTATTTCCTCGCGGCGTTGAGTTGCGCCATTTGACAATGTCTCGAAAGGTAGTGAGTATCTTAACACAGATCCCTTTGCTTACTTTGCTTTAGGCGGGATCTATTTCGATTATTAATTCCAGCGTACAAACAAAATCTTCAGTTTTTATAATATTTTCTAAGTCTCTAGTTAGTATAGAAAATTGTTTTAATATTTTAAAAATTTAGTGAATGTTGGGTTTAGACATTTAACTTAGTGAGAATCTGTAAGAACAACGAGTACTCGTACCGATTGGAGCCATACACAGTAAATCGTTTTTGCTACAAATATTCCTAAGAGAAATCATTCAGATCTTCGTTAGAATTCCCAAACGGTTCTTTCAAATACGCTATCCGGTATGCTGCAGGGTAGGCAGAGAGAACTTAATATTAAAAGTAAATCCCGCCGTTCTGTCGTTTCATCATAATTCAAAACAGCGTATTGCGTTATGGATTGCAACGTGTAGCGTTTTGTCTATGTAAGTGAGAATCGAACCCACAACCGTTGCTTTCACTTAAATTACTTGAATTATTCTCTTACTTTGTTAAAAATCAACGAAAAATCATTCAAATAAATTAAAAGTATATTTAAATAAAAAATCACAAGCTCTCTAAATGTCATACAATACTCCAATGATTGCAAGCTTATAAAGCACAAAATAGCCATTTAGGTAAATCATAATAATCCAAAGGAAGCTTTTTCCAATATACATTTACATAGCAGTGATACAGGGTGTTCACCGGAGCGCCGCCACTCGACGTATTGGTCGCGCTGACCCGTGACTGATGCGGCACTTTCCTTTATTACTTGCGGAGTGTGTTTTAGGAGAGATGTGCTATTTTTTGGAGTATGTTAGGTTTATTTTTAATACGAGATTCGTTGAGAAATTGGTAGTATTTTACTTTTTTTTAACAAATCTAGTTGTTACTAATGAAAGTTACTTGGGTTTTCATACAAACAAAAGAAAGAGAACCCCAGAACCTCCTACGAACATAAAACAAAACTTAAGGACAACATATTTTTTTCTATCCTCTCCTAGTCCAGTCTAGTTATTGAATATTTTTAGAAAATTTTAAATAAAATGTATATATAACGTATTTAAATAACTAATGTCAAAGTAAGGTATGTGAGAAATTATATGGAGGAAGGCCTGATGACCTATAATAGTAAAAGTTTAGGCATCAGTTCTCCACAAAAAGAACCTAACCTACCTTTTGAATTTCGTAACGTATATTGTTCTGGTGTGGAAATAAAGTTTATGATTATTATTATTTGTTAATAATTAATTATATTTTTTGTAATTTTTTTTTTAGCTTCACGCTTTATCCCGCACATGGCAGGGTAGGCAGAGGGAACTGCAGGGACCGTGGAAACCTAGTGTTAAAACATTCCGTTGCTTAGTCCCTGCTTTCTCCGTTTCCGCTTTATATTTATATTTATTTTTTGTTATCTTTATATTGAATATATAATAATAAAAAAATATATTTCTAGTAGTCTAAATTGACCTATCATTCTAACCATTCAATCTGAGTGATTATATTTTTTTTTAAAATAAGCTTATAACAGTCTAAGACAGAAATCTTAGTAAATCTACTAATTGCGAATAAAATAAACTTTAATAGCTGCACAATATATTATTCAACCGAATTGTACGAAATTTTATTTCTTACAAAAAATATTGGATTATTTTTTTACCATTATTAATCACCTCTGATACATTAACAACGGCGTTGAGTTACGCCATTTATACAGAAATTCTATACTTTGAACGTAGTTCCGTGACATTCCCTCTGCCTATCCTGCTGCGGGAAAAAGCGTGAAACTGTCCTCTTTCATTATTATGCATAATTTTACTATAGATACTCTGACCGGCAGACATATGGCGGTCGCGTGCGCACGCGCAGTTTTATACAACTGTTGTTAATTAGACACCGATGAGTTCGAGGGATGACATGCGAACTTGCATGATCGGAATGGTGATTAGAAAACATGCATTATAAAGCTTTAATTGCGCGCGAAATTGGACCATAGTGGTGTAGGAAACTGGAAGGTTATACGACCCGATGTATTCGTTTCGATTCCCACAGTAGAAATATGAATTAAATATAGAGAATGCGAGAAGATTAGGGAGTGGCCACAATAACTAACTTTATAAACTTTTGCTCGGAAATAGACGTGTCACGAGTATATCAATATGAAGTAACTGATGCACCTGCGTCATATTTTTATCTTCAACATAAAATTAATATTAACAAAAAACAAAAAGGAGGACCGTACGCTGGCCGCTAGCGGCGCCACGTCTCGGCCTGGAACGTGACGGTTTCTGGAGTTCGATCCAGGTAGGCGGAAGAAAATGGATTTTCTATTTTTTTTTTTCTACTATTTCTTCGCTCTGGCCCAAACTCGGGCAAAGCCGCTGGCGCTTGCAGTTTTGACCCAATCAACACGCAATGCCCTCCCAAAGGCGTGAAAGCGGGGACGGAAGAAGAAAGAGGGACCTTAGCAACAGCCGAGTGATCTGACACTAGGTTTCCACGGTCCTGCCAGACTTCCCTCTGCCTCACACCTGCCACTGTGCGCATTAAAGCGTGTGAAAAGCTCAAAAAAAAAGAACTTTTAAGTAGAACCCTAAAGTGAACACATTAAGTAACGAAATTCTTTTTATTGTATTAACATAGATTGAATTCATTTTACTAATGAATTATAAAATAGAATTGTTTACTTTTTTAATATTAGTGGCAAGCAGAGCAGTTTATTGTACTCTATGTAACTTATATAGATTACAGTCTCCCTCACATTATAAACAATAGGTGATTGAAAAATCAAAAAAGTCATCCATTTAGGCCGATCTATTCTCAAATTGTACCCTAAACGAAGAAATATGAAAAAAATCGTAATATTTTAATAGTTTTTTAAAAACAATACTCTAGGAGATGAACAATGGTGATGTCAACTTACATTAGGGGGTTTACGGCTGACTGGCCGATGTGCTCACGGTGCAGCGTCGCATTCTATCTGTACTAATAAAGACGTCATTTGTTGCGAGATATTGGTATTTAATGCAGGAATCTGGGGTGACTTATGGTTTTAAAGCTGATGCTACAAAATTCTTGAACGTTCAATAGGTGCAGGTTTGAATCTTGCTGTGTTTTTTTTACAGTTTTCTTTATATTGTTAAAAAGTTAAGAATTATGTTGAAAAGATTTCTTTAGAGATTACTAAAATATAGTTTTTTGTCTTTACGCTTTATCAAAGTCAAAGTCAAAACAATTTTATTCAAAATAAGAAGTACAAGCTTCATTTTTTGAACGTCAAATAATTAATTTAATTTACCACCGGTTCGCTAAAGTTAATGCCTCAGACCTGAGAAGAACCGGCGTAAGAAACTCAGCGGGACTTAATCTGCTTTATTTTTTTTTTAATTTTCCAGATGTTTACAATTTCACAATTCCTATTATTGACAACGATACTCTTGAACTAGACTGGAGCGAGCATTTCATTCCCAAGGTGTGTTATCATTTACGAAATCATTAATATGGTAATAACCTTTAACACACAAACGTCGTTTCACAACTTTTTTAAATTGTGATATAGAACAATCTCGGACGTTTTCTGGGATCCTATTGTAAAAGCATACAGACTGTCCCATAAAAGAATTGCGGATGCGATTTAGTCTAGTTACAGGCGCGGTAAGTTTATGCCTGTTTCTTGTATTAATATTGTGTACATCACCAATTTTAGTAAAATCGTTAATATTTTTTTTTACATACATTAAATTATCAAAGATATACTGTGATGCAACGGTCATTATATTTATTTCCTTAAATTTTTGTCTTAAGGAATCTTTTGGATTTAGGTTATAGATTGCGCGAATAGCCCGCTTCTGCAGAACAAAGATGGAATTAATAGAGGCTGCATTACCCCAAAGCAAAATGCCATATGACATAATGCTATGAAAGTAACTAAAGTAAACAAGGCGAGCCGTATCCACATCAGTTAACAATCTAATTTTTTTGACAGCAAACGCTGCTGAGCTGAGCCTATTCGCCAATCCATCAATATGAGGTCCCCACTGTAATTTAGAGTCAATGGTGATACCTAAAAATACCGTAGAATCGACGGGTTCCACAGTTTCACCACTCAAAAGTACATCGGCTTTAACAGTTTTTGTGTTTGGCGTTCTGAATAATACACATTTAGTTTTTTTACTATTCAGTAGTAAGTTATTAACACTAAACCAATGTACTATTTTTGAGAGAGCATTGTTTACATCGTCATAGACGTTTAGTTGTCTTTTCATTTTAAAAATCAATGAAGTATCATCAGCAAACAATACTATCTCATGGTCCCTTCCAACTAAATGAGGCAGATCATTTATATAGATTAGAAATAGGAAAGGACCAAGAATAGACCCTTGTGGGACCCCCATACTGATTAATGAGCCAGGAGATTTCTTGCCATTCACCTCAACCCTCTGAACTCTGTCAGCTAAATAAGAGGTCAGAAGATCGAGTGCACGTCCTCTTATGCCGTAATGGTGTAGTTTCATGACCAATGTGGAGTGCTGGACGCAATCAAATGCTTTGGACAAGTCACAGAACATACCAAGAGCGTCCTGTGACTCCTCCCAAGCCTCGTAGATACTTTTTATTAGTCCTATTCCAGCATCCGTAGTAGAACGACCCTTAGTAAAGCCATACTGTTTTTCATGCATAAGATTGTGCACATTAAAATGAACTAATATTTGATTTAATATTATTTTTTCAAAAATTTTACTAAATGAGGGTAGTACAGATACTGGTCTAAAGTTGTTGGGATCTGCTGTACTACCAGATTTAAATATAGGTATGACTTTACTAAATTTCATTAAATCAGGAAACACACCATGTTCTATACAATTATTAAATATAGTAGCGAGGTAAGGAGCAACAGCGTCTATTATATGACTAATTAGTTTTACAGAAATGCCCCATAAGTCGGTTGTTTTCTTCATATTTAGGGATTTAAATGTTTTAACAATATCTCTAGAAGTAACTAATTCAAATTTAAATTCTACATGACATTCTGGTACGCTCTCCTTGAGCAGTGATTCAGCGACGGTTGTGGAAGATATAAGAGTTTTGGTTGTGGAGACTGGAATGTCAGCGAAGGATTTTTCAAAGGTGCATGCAACATCTAGATCAGATCTAGTTACATTATTACCAACTTTTAATTTATACTCATAGATGTGATCCCTAGCTCTTCCAGCCTCACTATTTATTATGTTCCATGTCATTTTAATTTTATCATTCGAATTTTTAATTTTATTTTTAATATGTAAAGATTTTGCCATGGAACACACTTTTTTAAACAATTTGGAATAGGTCTTAACATGATTTATAAATGCTTTACTGTGGTTATATGTTTTTTCACTATAAAGTTCATATAACCTTTGTCTACTCTTATGAATTCCCACAGTCGCCCAATCCTTAAATGACAAGAAGCCCCTGGAATCAATTGTTTTGGAAGTGAATATAGCATTAAATTCATTTTTAATAATTTTAAAAAAATTACTATAGAGTATGTTTCGTTTATTATTAAATTTTAGAAATTTAAGTTTTGCCGCTATATTACTTCCAAATTTTTCTATACGACCAGTTGTCATAGGTACACAATTAATTTTACGCTTATTACTAATTTTATTTTTGCCAAGTAAAATGAAGCCATCTGTCCGCAGTGATCAGAACTTAACATATTAATTATTGATTTTTGTTTTGGTACAGCATTTGTAAAAATGTTATCAATGCAAGTTGCTGTACAGTCAGTAATTCTTGTTGGCTCTAAAAATAAATTAACTAGGTTATATGAATTTAGTAAAGACCTGAATCTAGTGGCAGTGGTGGAATTATCTAACAAATTTATATTAAAATCACCACATATAACTATGAATTTCTTAGATCCAGATAATTTTACAAGGACTTGTTCTAAAATTGTTTCAAAGTTTTCATACAACCCAGTGGGAGGTCTGTATACACTTACAACAATAAAATGCTCAAGCTCAGCACAGGCCATTTCAATAGTCTGCTCAACTGAGAGGCTCACAATATCTGTGCGTTCTTTATATTTGTAATCTTTTTTTAAAATTATTAAAGAGCCACCGCGAATGGCTTTTTCTCGGCTGAACATACTAGCTACTTGGTGATGACTGAAATTAAAAATAGCTTCAGACTGCCGAAGCCAGTGTTCAGTAATACAAAGGACATGAATCTTATTACAGTTTAAAAATAACTCAATTTCTAAGGTTTTTTTTAACATGCCTTGTATGTTTTGATGCACCAAGTTTGTATCATTGTCATTACAAATTGTGTTTGTTTTTACATTTTTATTAACTTTAGCTTTATAACAGTGTAACATTTTGCCAGAGATGGCCTCTTTTGTCTTATTATTTAATTTAAATTATTTGGAACGGATTCCAACGTAGATTTAAAATCATCCTGTTCAAGAGGAACAGTGGTCTTTATAGCCATAATATTGGCTAAGTTAAATTGTAAAAAATATGATAGCATATTAGCTATCTGTCTTTTATAAAAATAAGATAGGTGCAGCCTATCACATGTCAAGTTATTATTTTTAAATACATTATTAATGTCAATTAATTCTATGTTTTTACTATTATTTGAAGTTACATAATTACTATTTGTCAATATATGTAACATATTATTTAAATTATACCTAATATTATTTTCTTTTGGCAACTTCTTTATATAAGGAAATGTGAACATAATTACTTTTTTAACATTTAAATTTATTAATTGAGAATAATATTCTTGTAATTCTTTTCTATTCACATTTCCCCTTCCCCCAATCAAAACAATTAAAATTGTATTAGGACAATGAGTGTCCCGCACATGGCAGGGTAAGCAAAGGAAACTGTAGGAACAATAGGAACCTAGTATTAAGACACTTCGTTGCTAAGTCCTTTCCACCTTTTTCGAGGTATTGCGTGTTGAGTAGCGGAACTCAACGCCGCGCTTAGTTTCCACATTGAAACCCCCCGAGTTCCCCGAATGGGAATCGAACCTAAAAACTGCACCCCGATGGTCCTTAAACCAAACCAAAATAAAGGTAGATAAAAAGAGACTAGATGGAATGCAATCGACAGTACCAGTACAGTCACTGACTTACATTAGTTAAGTATTAGATTCTTACTGTAATATATTAAATATACAAAAGCTTTATATTAAAATTATTTATATTCAATCGATATATCAATTCAGTGAGTTTAACGGGTTGATATAAAAAAAATGGTTGCCTGTAAAGTGGGTTTTACGGGCGAAAATTTTACGTGACAACGTCTTTTTCTCGGTAGAATATTTATTGATATGATTAATAATTATAATATAAATTGCACAAATTTTAACTATAGAAAATATATTTTGTTTACTAAATTGTACATGTGTCAAGTGATACGCGCGGCGGACCGATCATAGTTCGGTGACAGTTGACACATCGTTACGTTACCTTTTTCATATGTGACTCCGAGCCGCAACCTAATTTAAGACGTTGTCACGTCAAAAATGGTAAACAGAGTGTCTTAGCACTATATTGTCACTATTTATTATAAACAATCGCTGAGTCAAAGAACAGTTCTCTTCATACATTTACACAACAAAACACTTTTTAACCCTAACCTTTCGTACAATAAATATAATTACAGTTCGTCTGTACGTCTGTGGATTACACATCAATTAGCTGATTGCTGTAACCCTTCTGTGTTTGGAACGTTAAATAAATTGTTATTAATAGTGAGGTGTGTTAATGCATTTTTTATAATAAAAATTAAATTTTTGTTATAATATTGTTTTAGTATCTGTTATATATGTGGTTTATTAGGACCTTGCGAGTTGTGTAGAGACAGAATGAATGGTTTCTTTATACCGCGTTGGTGACAAGAGTACAGCGTTGAGTTCCGCCATTATACACGTGTGACACTAAGTTCCTCTCTTTTTTCTCCTATATGAGAGATATTATGTTATTTATCCTGTTTATAGCATGGTAGGTAGAGGCATCCGCAGGAATCGTGGTAACTTAATGCACTTTAAGGCACTCCGTTTCCTGCATTCCGCCTTTTCGAGGCATTGCGTGTTGAGTGGCGGAACTCAACGCCGCGCTTTGCGTAGTTACTAGAACGAAGAAAATGGAGTAAAATTACGTAAAATAAGACAATACATGTTTTTAAAGCCCAGAAACTTGAGATATGTACATGTTAAATTTATAGTGGGATGCATACGAGTATGTAACGTATGCTCTTAAATCTAAAAAGTAATAAGTAGTTATTAAAAAAATGCTTATTAATTTTTAACACAAGTAAAATCGCTAGTGGAAAGCTATTTTTCATATCTTTATATGTACGGTACACTCTGTACGACCGCGGCGTTGGGTTCCGTCACTCAACACGCAATGTCTCGTAAAAGGCGGAATGCAGGGACGGAGAAAGCAGGGACTAAACAACGGAGAGTCTTAACACTAGGTTCCTATAGTTCCTGCAGTTCCCTCTGCCTACCCTGCCATGTGCGGGATAAAGTGTGGAGACAAAAAAGATTTCCCACATTATGAAAGGTTCAAGGTAGGCCATTCTCTTCCTACTACCTAAATTTGAGAAACTCTTCACTGTATTTTATCTTACGGGATCACTCCCATTAGTGGGATCCGAACCCACTGGCATTACACGAACAGGCCCACAGTGCCACGAGAGGCTCCAAACATCAGCCCTAAACAAAATAAAGCGACAATTAAATAATTCAGTACATGCCCTAATCCTGCATCTCTATATTGAAATTCTTAGTCTAAAAATTTGATGCGTCCTCATGCCCCTAACGGAGGGCGGTAAAAGCATATTTATGTTAGTTTCTGATTGACGATGATGGCTTCCCCTTGCTTAGAGAATGTGATTCCTTTGTACGACGATTTCCATTGATTTTCGACGATTTTCGTCGATTTTCGCAATTTTTATATAAATAAAGGAAGAAGATATCGTTGATTTATTACACTATTAGTGTCGTATGGTAATTTGTAAACCGAAGAATATAAAATATAAATTTAAAAAAATCTATAGATTTTCTACGATTTTCGTCGATTTTTGCAATTTTTTATAAAAAAAAAGCTGTTTATAAATAAAAAATGTATAGATATAAGATAAATATATCATTTTATAACACTATTGGTGTCATATAAGTTATGAACGAAGAAAACCGAGGAGTATGTAGATTTATCTTCTACATTATTTAAGATGTATTGAGCTTTTTAAGTTCAAAAGCATAACATTTAATATTTATATTATATTATGAACCAAATTACCGAAACAATAAAAATATATTACACTTACTGTCAAGGCTCATAAACATCGCGTTATTCTATATTATTTTTAATCCCATATTCGTCGTAATAAAGCCGCACGTGGCACTTACCGCTTCTAGTCTACGAGGTCTCAGAGTCTCCCCGTATATCTACATATGTATATAAATATAATAATAGCATTGTAGATTGACATACATTATTGTAATGTTAGCTTTGCTTTTGTAGACAGAATGGCATATATAGATTTTTTTTATGTCTTCACGCTTTATCCCGCACATAGCAGGGTAGGCAGAGGGAACTGCAGGAACCATAGGAACCTAGTGTTAAGACACTCCGTTGCTTTCCGCCTTTTTTTCGAGGCATTACGTGTTGAGTGGCAGAACTCAACGACGCGCTTTGCCTAATTTCCAGAGCAAAGGAAATGGAAATAGAAAAATCCTTCATCCTTGAGTGGGAATCGAACCCACAAACGGTCCTCTTTATATAGATAGTAAGACAACTATGAAAAGACTATGTTGACACAAAGAACCAGGGTCTTATAATTAGAAAGATATTAAAAGAAAAACTATGGTTATGATTATTAGAAAGGAGAGCGGAGAAAATAAGTTTCTGATATATATACTATATATATATATATATATATATATATATATATATATATATATATATATATATATATATATATATATATATATATATATATATATATATATATATATATATATATATATATATATATATATATATATATATATATATATATATATATATATATATATATATATATATATATATATATTTTATTATAATATTTTTATTTTATATTACTATATATTTTATATTTATATAATATATCTATATATTTATGGTAATATCCGCAAATTTCGATGCGAAGAGAAATATAGAGTTTCTTGATACGAGGACCTCTCTGTTACCTTGATGTAAGGGGTAGCAGGGTAAAGTGTACTAAAAAAGCTATATATATATATATATATATATATATATATATATATATATATATATATATATATATATATATATATATATATATATATATATATATATATATATATATATATATATATATATTACGTGTGTGTGTGCATAAAACACCTTGTTTATAACATATCTAGTTGTGTTCAAACTACCCTCCATTTAATGCATAGCATAAAGATTAAACTGTGAATCATTTTGGAGTCGTTGACTCGCCGCACCTCGCACGCGAAACGTTTAGAAGTTAATCTTTTTATAATTGTACAGTGTATTGTTTGTATGTGGACGGGGGTGTGACGTCAGCGCCAGGTGTCCTACAGACAGATGGACACTGATATATATATATATATATATATATATATATATATATATATATATATATATATATATATATATATATATATATATATATATATATATATATATATATATATATATATATATATATATATATATATATATATATATATATATATATATATATATCTTGACAGATTGTGCTGTGGATTATATAAAGTGTTGAGACGTCAGCACCAGGTGTCTTCTAATATTGTGACATACAGATGCCACATTCTATATTTCAAAATATATAGGTATTATTATCATCGATTATTCGAAATTAGAATCGGACATCAATTAGAACTTTAAAGAAAAAAAATGTATATTTAAAAATAATAATTTTTTATTTTTATTTTTACTGCGCTTTGCCTAGCTGCCAGAGCGAAGAAAATGTATACAAATTAATCTATTTTTTTTTTAAATTATACCGGTAAAATATTAATATATATAGAAAAATATAGTAATCTTGTATCTTAACCCTTTCAA
Source organism: Dione vanillae (assembly GCA_037178615.1). Classification (NCBI taxonomy): domain Eukaryota; kingdom Metazoa; phylum Arthropoda; class Insecta; order Lepidoptera; family Nymphalidae; genus Dione; species Dione vanillae. The sequence continues at coordinate 26,224 of JAZFAU010000248.1, forward strand.
ATCTCGGAGAACGGAGAGTCGTAGCAATATAATCTCTCTATATTTCATAATAAAATGCTAAATATAAAATATATATATTTCCAGCCGTGTGTCACATTATTTGTTATCCGGAGTGGGGATCCAGTTACACTATAGTGTTTACTGTTTGCACAGATGATGCTGTACCTACACTGTACCTACGTACTAAGGAGAGTACGAAGCGAATTGTTGAAGAAGTGTAGACGCTATGACATAGTTTTTATCTAATATTATATATTATGTTACAGATATTGTTATATGTTTTTTTTTTGTATATGTATTATGTATGTTAAACTAAGGCTGGGAGCTCTGTTGTATATGTTTCTATGTAATACCAGAATCAATATAGATTTGCAATCTGTAATAAGAGTCTGCCCTGTAAACGCGACGGCATATGGGGTTCTATTTTCATGAGGGGAATATGGATAATTTCATTTCCATTTTCTTCGCTTTAGCAACTAAAATCGCGGCGTTGAGTTCCACCACTCTACACGCAATGCTTTTAAAAGGCGGAAAGAGGAGAATGGAGTGTCTTAATGCTAGGTTCCTGCAGTTTCTTCTGCCTACCACTGAGTGCTGGATAAATCGTAAGCCAAAAAAAGTATTATCTATGTGTTTTTGTATATGACATACGCTGCCGAGACGTGGACACTGACAAAGGGGCTGGTCCACAGATTTAAAGTCGCTCAGCGTGCTATGGAGCGAGCTATGCTCGGGGTCTCTCTCAAGGATAAAATCAGAAATGAGGTTATCCGTGAGAGAACGAAAGGAACCGACATAGCTCGCATAATTAGCTAGCTAAAGTGGCAATGGGCTGGCCACGTCTGCCGCAGAACCGATGGCCGTTGGAGCAGACGAGTCCTGGAGTGGAGACCGCGTCTTGGCAAACGTAGTGTAGGACGCCCTCCGGCCCGCTGGACCGACGACATACGCAGGGTTGCCGGAGCAGGCTGGATGAGGGTTGCGGAGGACCGGGATGTTTGGCGCAAACTTGGGGAGGCCTATGTCCAGCAGTGGACAGCGATTGGCTGACGACGACGACGACGATATCTTTTAGATTATGGATTATACACATATACAAATTAAATAACAAGTATTACTAAACTAAAGAAGTAACAAAATTGATTAGAAATGTATATAAAAAATCGAATTTTTCACATTTTCAATAAAACCTTCTTTTTAACAATATGGATATACATATTTTAAAAGTAAACATGTCCTGAGCCAAAATCGAAACCACTTCCTTCGCAATTACACTT
>JAZFAU010000248.1:30000-32500 GCA_037178615.1 Dione vanillae
CACCACCTATCCTTCACTCTCCTGCACCACTGTCACTCGTTCACTGTAATCGTAGCGTCAATACATCAATAACTATAGACATTACGACACGAACTAACGTGAACGTGAAAGGTCTGGAAATAAACTAAAACATTACGAGTATAATGCAAGCGCGTCAATGCGTCTCGAAAGCTTTTAGTGAGTGAAGACGGTTGTATGCAAGATCACTGGGTTTGATTTATTTTTTTTTTCTCTACTCTCACGCTTTATCCTGCTTCTGCTTATAAAAGCAGGATAAAGCGTGAAGCTAGAAAGGTAGCTAGGTAGGCATAAAGAACTATAGGAACCTTGGGAACGTAGTGTTAAGACACTCCGTTTTCTGTTTTACAAGGTATTGCGTGTTGAGTGGCGCAACTCAACACTGGGCTGTTTGATATAATAAGAACGGTATAGATTCAAATCCAGCTTAGAGTAAAGCAAGTAATAAAAATATGTATAACACTAGGTTCCCAAGGTTCCTGCGGTTCCTTCTGCCTACCCTGTTTTAAGCGGGATAAAGTGTAAACCTAAAAAAATCATATATATTTTCTTTTTTTCTATATGTAAGTTAATGGCACTGGACAACCCGTAACATGTACGGAACTGCAGAGTTTAGCACTGTACACTATCTGACTACCTACCCTAATATATACTACCCCGGTAGGATATTTTATTTCCATTGTTTTCCTACCTTTTATTTAAACTATCCTACCGCATAACGCCCTCACCATCAAGGTCGCGTTTATACAAGAGTCGTGAGATGAAACCGAAATAAAATCACTGCATTGATTTATAGCTGGTTCAACTGCGTTTATAAATAATACGTATGTTGGACGTCCGTCTGTGTGTTAGTTATGAATTTACAGTTTAATTGTCGTGAAGGAAAATAAAAGGAGATGCTTTATATATTTTTTTAATTATTATATAGATTTAGCTTTTGTATTATTTTCTCTTGTTATTGAGATATTTATATAAATGTAAAAGTTAAATAATGAAAAAAAATTTCATAGTAATTATGATGAAATGTATCTACAGTTCTGTTGACAGTTTTTCTTTCAGAACGCTAATTTATTTTTTTTCTTTTATGAAGTAAGGTTTTAAATAATTGGTAAAATAATTGATTTAAACTTTATTCTATATATATATATATATATATATATATATATATATATATATATATATATATATATATATATATATATATATATATATATATATATATATATATATATATATATATATATATATATATATATATATATTATATATATATATATATATATATTATATATATATATATATATATATATATATATATATATATATATATATATATATATATATATATATATATATATATATATATATATATATATATATATATATATTTTAAACTGTACAAAAAGAACGTTGGGAATCGTAGAAACCCAGTGTTATGACACTCCGCTCCCCGGTAATTATAAGTAAGTAAAAAAAAAAAGCTTTAAACAACAAAATCGAATTTAAAAATACTCCCACATACATAAATCTTAAAGAATACCAAAAATTTCAATACAATTATATCAAAATGAAGTCCAGATTGTGAATAAAGCTCAGCATTAACGCGTTAAGCACACATCGGTGAGCCGCAGCACCCTCGCGGGGCTTTGGAAGCAGGGACAGTGGGCGATGGGACGGAAAAATACTTCCTTTTTAAATATTTTAACGAAAATATTATTATGATTTTTAAGTACATACTATATATTATATATAATAGTCTTTATATTTTCTCCCCTTGTGTAATTATTATATATCTATATCTTTATATAATATATAATTATGATTTTTAAGTATACACTATATATTTTATTATATTTATATATGTAGTATATGTCGGAGTCAAGAGTTTCAATGTTCGGGGGGCTATTATTTTAGAAAATACAAAGTAATGTCAATTTATTAAATAATTCAATCCTTTTTATACTATTACTTTACACACGGGTTTACTTATTTGACGACTATTTACGATAAGAATTACTATGTTCCAATTTATCCAACTAAGCTTTAAGCTTGATGATTACCGCGCTCGTAGCAGGATAGGCAAAGAGAACCTAACTCAAAATCTTCTTTTCCTTACTTGCCGCCTGAACTCGAACTTTCTGAATAACTATAAGTGAATCTGATAAGAGTCGATAAGAGTTTTGATTTTCCTATTGACAAGCGGTACTTAGTAAAAATGATTGTAGCTAAGAGATGAGTCTTACGAGATTGATTGATTATTTTCATTAATTAATGACTCAAAATCTTATATATTTTTTAATTACTATACATATATAGTAATCGCATTTAATTTTCTATTTTGGACCAAAAATGGCAAACGTCCCCTCCGTCTGCGGCGACGCACTTCTCTACACTACATTATAACATTAAAAATTCGGTGTTAAAAGCAAAAAGCTTACAAAATGCATAATGCTTTTATTTTAATATTTAAAACTTTTTTGTG
>JAZFAU010000248.1:37500-45000 GCA_037178615.1 Dione vanillae
CTTTTTTGTAACAAATTATTTACTTAGCTTTTGTAAAAGCTCATTTACATTTTAGTTTCATGAATGTGTATTCAAAAGGGAATATATAAATATATATGAATATAAATATTTATTTCCCGCATATTGCAGAGTAGGCAGAGGGAACTGCAGAGACCGTGTGAACCTTGTGTTAAGACACTTCGTTACTTAGTCCCTGCTTTCTCCGTCCCCGCTTTCCGCCTTTTTCGAAGTACTGAGTGTTGAGTGGCGGAATTCAACGCCGCGCTTTGCCTAGTTTCCAGAGCGAAGAAAATAGAAATAGAAAAATCCAATGTCCTCGAGTGGGAATCGAACCCCACAACCGTCGCGCTTACAGGCAGTCGCTTACGCCTCTGCGCCACATCAATCCTCACAAATATAAATAATGAAATTAAAAAAATGTCATATAAATCTAGAACCATTTCTCAAATTAATTTAGTTTAGTAATAATAAAAAAATAGCAAAAAATAACAATTTCATAAATCCCTGAAATAGTAATGTTTATATTTAAAATAGTCTTAGATGACGAAAATATTTAAAAGGACAATAAAATAAAACAAAGCCAATAGTTACACAAATGTTTATTTATCGCTTACACAAAAATAGACAGTGAAAGTTACACGCGATGTTATTAAACGCTAAGGAAAAGAAATCACAGTTCCAATATATTCATTCGCTAAGCTAACTAAACCTATACATCCGTTAAAGTAACGCGTTTAAACTAAAAAAAATCACAGTTTTTACAAAGAAGCATATCACAAAACTGAAATATGGAGGAGAAGCCGTCGTGGAACATACAAAAGCGTTCAGTCGTGTGCACCATCAATCGTTACCTAATTTTTCGTCGAATTACAAAATTTCTTCATCAAATTTATGCCTACGTTCCTCAGTTTTATCACAGCGTTTCTAATATTTAACATTTAATACAAATTTCTTGATTTCCAGCAATTTATAGTGAGGTGTCCCTCAAGGCACACTTTTAGCTCACTTTTTTTACCATTACATACCAATTTAATTGTTACGCCAGAATGCATTATTATGATGAACGTATACAAAAGTCATCAAGTCAATATTTAAACACACATAAGTAATTATATATTTAAAACAGCTACTTCTGCCGTAACATACTGACATAATTACATTTATATAAATAAACAAAAATGATCACAAAATAAATGAAACAGAATAAATTTAGCTTTCTTGCAAAATGGATATAGAGATGGACTATTACGAATGATTAAGAAAATCGATTGATTAATTTAATATTAATAATATGCTAGTTATCGTAATTTGAAAAAATAGTCATATATGTATAAAAAGGTGTTAATATATTATTTTATATATAGCATTTAGTATATTTAGTAACTCAATTCACGATACAAGATACACGACACACAGCACGGTACAATCGATTTCAAAACTATTATTCATAATCGACCATCGTTTCAGAATCACAATATATATATATATATATATATATATATATATATATATATATATATATATATATATATATATATATATATATATATATATATATATATATATATATATATATATATATATATATATATATATATATATATATATATATATATATATATATATATATATATATATATATATATATATATATATATATATATATATATATATATATATATATATATATATATATATATATATATATATATATATATATATATATATATATATATATATATATATATATATATATATATATATATATATATATATATATATATATATATATACATATATATATATATATATATATACATATATATATATATATATATATATATATATATATATATATATATATATATATATATATATATATATATATATATATATATATATATATATATATATATATATATATATATACATATATATATATATATATATATATATATATATATATATATATATATATATATATATATATATATATATATATATATATATATATATATATATATATATATATATATATATATATATATATATATATGTGTGTGTGTGTGTGTGTGTGTGTGCGACATAAAATTTAAACAATCACATGTATTTAAACATATATATGAAAAAAAAGTTCTACAATACAAAGGCTATTTGAACAAGTTTTTTACATTCATAGAAAAATATGTATAGACACATCAAAAAGTATATGACACTACGACATTATACAGTAACGATTAAATTTTTCAAAGGTTCTTTTTATTATTTCTGTATCTGGTTTAAGTTTTGAACAAATATGATATTTATTAATATTCTCATAACGCACGCGACATCGATAAAGACAGTTATTAAAATGTTAAAGTTATTTTTTTTAAAGTACTATTCCTCAAAAGCCACATATTGTGGCTATTGTTCTAGTTGTGGAATCGATAAATCAATTTAGTAAGCCTCGATTGTTTTTAAAGCTATCGAATTAAATGCGTCTAATACAAGCGATTTAAAAATGGCTACCGACTATTTGTAATCTGTAACTCATTTGTTATATAATAAATAAAAATAAAAGTTATTTAAATAAATATGGATATTTTTGCTTTTCTAATTTTTAATATATAAAATTTTGTGTCACGAAGACCAATATTTAAGACTAGCACAAAAAAATAAAGTTACTAATATGGTTTTATTAGTTCTAAGAGATGACAATTGACATTGTATGTATTTATATACAACATAATATTAAAATAACTAGTTCCGTGTACATTCTACGTCACAAGTATAATCCAAGTCAATTGTCGCATTTCGTTAGTTTAGACAGAGAGAGATGTTTAGTAAATAACGTTTATATTAACAAGTATTCGATTAAACATGTTGAATATAATTTAAAAAAAATGAAAAAAGAAATAATTTTAAGTCTAAATTTAACTTTAAATTTGTAATTCTAAATTTTTGTCACATCCAAACCAAATCTAAATACATGTCATATATCTATTATTTCAAAAACACAATTAAATTTAACATACACGATTAAAAATAAATATATATATAAATTTAGAAAAAAAATTGCTAATTTTATTAAAATACATAGGTACCACATTTAAAAGTAGAGTGGTATTCTTTTTCTTGGATATAAATAGCAAAATTACTAGGAAAACATTATGAGGTCTTAAAAGGCCACATGTTTCTTAGCCTTGTCTAAGTCCTGGTTATTCGTTACGTAGATCGAGTGTAATATTTTTTTTTTGGTGTTTTGAGTTTAAAGTAGCATCTGGTTTACTTCTTACCAGGTTTCTTCATTCTTCCCTGTTTGATTACTTGTATCAGTTTGATGTCTTGGGCCTCAGGGTTCTCCAGAAACTCATCTAGCATCTTTAGAACCGAAAATATATTGAAAATCTTAGAATTAAATATTTTGGACTGGTTTTATTTGTAAAATAGACAACAAGATTCTCTATTATTAATTTATAAATACTAATACAAACGCAATAACATGAGTATAAATTGAATTTTACTTTTTTAATTTTTCGATTACGACCCATAAATTGAGCAAAAATTTAGGTGGCAACTTAGTGTCATCCGAAATCTGAATACTATAGAATTTGTAACTAATAATTACAGAATCCTGCCAAATTAAAAAAAAAACAAACAAAACACAATCAATCATAAACATATCAAAAGCACCCTAAAAACATAATATATGACACAAATAACATATAATAAAATAAAAAAGAACACATAAACCTTAAAGCACTTACATTCATATTAACTTCAGAAGCAATGGCCGCAGCAGACGCGGGTCTTTCCGCCAACGCTATCAGAGTAGGCAAGAGGGCGCGGCTACGCTGCTTAGAGACCAGCCAGTTGGCGGGTAGAGTGCAAAGTGTTTTTATTACACTCCAACCGTCGCATATCGTTTCCTATTATATATATAGAAATTTATAATCAATGTATATATAATGTATCTATATATAATCTTGTATGTCTTAACTTAATAACTTTCGTAAGGTAAAACTCACAACTAAAGCGTTTACAATCAGACGTTCTATTATGCTGAGATGTTCTAATATCTTTGATTGAACAAACGCGTGCATACTTTGCAGATGCAGGTGTACTATTCAATTTCTAAAAATTTCCTTGTTCCATAGTGTAACCAATATAGTTCGTCTAAATATATTCTGGGTTACCAGTAAAAGACAATGTCATGTCAATTCTACTACTGTTTTTTAAAAATTATATAGAGCATACCAAATTTTAAATATTTCGTCAATTTTAAAAACAATGTTCATAACACATTTTTTTTTTCATAATAAAATGCACCACCCGTATAATATATATCCATAATGTTGCTCTTTCGCCTAATTATTTACTAGGTAGATAACAAAATTGCTCAAGTTAAGCTTTTACGGTAACATCTAAAATTTTCCAGATAAGTCCATCCATTAAAACACTTAGTGACTCAAGCCCACTTCACAAAACACAAGAATGTCATAAATATGTCCCATGTGCTACAAATTCGTAATTAACTTGGGTGTTTGAAATAAATTATTCATAGTAATGGTCAGTTGTCTAATGCAAGGAACAATAACGGTCCTAAAGTGCTTCCCTGAGTTACTCCGCGTAAGAAAACACCTGTGTCCGTGGGAATTTTGTATAGGAAATGTTCTGTTTTTTTCTTTCTACGACAACACTTTTATAAAATGTAATAGTATAGTGACCAAAAATTTCAAAGGCTCTATATAGAAAATAACTGGAAAATATATAAAAGTCTTTTATAAAGTGAGATAAAAATCTTATTTTACCTTTACCTGACAAGGCAACGCAAGCAAAAATAATCTAATATCAAGCAACTCGCTAACAGAAATATCTGTTTTAATCGATATTTCGTATAAGATACTTAGATATTTGGAACTTTGGGATAGAAACTACGGAGCTTATAGTGTAGTAATCAAAATACATTAGAAAATCGAGAAATGGGACTAACCATTGTTGTAAGGCATTCGAATAACTGAAAATCCGAATAATCGAAATTACATACATATGAATAAAATCGGGTTTTGAGCATACACATATAAGTTTACAATATTATATATTTATCAAAAACAAATAGTATATATTAATGAAAATCAATGTTTATTTAGAAATTTGGTTGAATTTGACGATAAAATGCCAGTTCTGACATGCCCAAACACAAATACTACTTGACTTCTGGATAATCAAATTTCTACTATATATTAAAATAAAACTAATAAAAATATATACAAAAGAACGTGTCTTTTTTAAAAAAAACAATAAAATTAACGATATTCTAATAAAGTTGACCAGAAATTGGCTGTAACATTTAACGTCTTTGCCTCAGCAGTTCTCATGCGGGTCCCCCTACACCTGTGCTACACGTGTTCTCTTTAATTTACATACACATAGTTTAACGGATGAATGATTTATAGCTTCATTATATTTCTTATATTAGAAACAAGTAAATAAATAGGGGTATTTTTTTAAGTAATTGCAAAAGGTTATATCAATTAATATTGCACCTTGTTATTTATAATGTATTAATGTGTTTATTTAGTATGTTGAGGCCGACACGTCTGATTATGAACACGAGAATTGTTAATTCATTGAGCAAAAACTTTGTAAGCGCCAAGATATATTTATTCTATACACTGTTACATACAAAAAAGTACGTAAATAATCTATTTTACCTGTAGTTGAGGATTATTGACGACGACAAAGCCCACTAAAACTATGAGATCCAGGACCATCGTCTCAGAGAGTGTTTGATCCAATCGTTGGCTTCTTAGCACTGGAAGAAAATATTACATTATAAAATCTTTTTTTTAGCTTCACGATTTATCCCGCACACGGCAGGGTAGGCAGAGGGAACCGCAGGAACCATAAGAACCTAGTGTTAAGACACTCCAATGCTTAGTCCATGCTTTCTCCGTCCCGCCTTTTTCGAGGCATTACGTTTTAGGTGGCGGAACTCAACGTCCCGCTTTGCCTATTTGCCAGAGCGAAGGAAATGGAAATAGAAAAATCCATCTTCTCCGAATGGGTATCGATCCTCAATTATTATATATCTATCTATTAATATATTAATTATATATAAATGATCACGTTATTATTAATAAACGCAATATGTAAAATAAATACGGTACAAGCGTACTAAGTGGAAATTCCATACTATGTTAGTTTAGACGTACTATACCTATATATTATGTTTAACTATTTATTTTTTGTATGGACAATATATTGTTTTATATATGTTCATAATTAATTATATCTAAATCAAGCAAGTACATCGCATACTGCTTTGAAATATTCCTATACCTTAAGGTTATCTGGTGCAGATTGCTAATAGCGATAAAGTCGCCTGCTTTTTATATTTTTTTGTATATTTATTTTGTTTTATTATAAATTACTTGTGGTGTACAATAAAGAATATTATAAATATAATTATATATATATACATATTAATATATATATATATATATATATATATATATATATATATATATATATATATATATATATATATATATATATATATATATATATATATATATATATATATATATATATATATATATATATATATATATATATATATATATATATATATATATATATATATATATATATATATATATATATATATATATATATATATATATATATATATATATATATATATATATATATATATATATATATATATATATATATATATATATATATATATATATATATATATATATATATATATATATATATATATATATATATATATATATATATATATATATATATATATATATATATATATATATATATATATATATATATATAAATATAATTATATATATATACATATTAATAGTTCAAAATTATGATACTTAAATTGTCGATTAATCGCAAAGGCTGTGGGTTCAGTTCCCTCTCTGGGTAAAGAATTATGTTCACATTCACTAAACTAGGCTCTCTTTGCCAATCCTGCTATACTTGTTGTTACTTACTGAAATAAATCATCAAAAACTATAAGAGTACATGACAAGACTCACATAGTGCAGTAGTCCGAGGTGCTTCTTTCTCGTTCGGTGCATGTTGCGACAAAAGTCTCGCAACCGCCGCGCGGAATTCCAAAGGCCAACCACCTTCGCCAAACGCTTCCTAATAAAAAAGTTAGGAATTAAAACTTATTACTTAGTAAATTGTTTTATTTTACTCTGCATCTATCCTGCTTATAGGCAGAGAGAAGATAATCTAGTGCTAAAACACTCCGTTTCCCACTTTCAACCCAATTCCAGAGATATATAGCATTTTATGCGGCAGAACATTTTTTCCAAAAAAATAACATAGATATAAATCAGGTTGATTTTCTTTATTTTGAGTATCAAGAATTAAGAACAAATTTAATATAATTGAATAGATAAAATCTTATCTTTCAGTACATCGAAGTATAAACTTTCGGTTACTCATGCCATCAGATGACCGGGTTCACCGGAT
>JAZFAU010000248.1:50000-130000 GCA_037178615.1 Dione vanillae
CAGGAAGCGCCTGTTTAAAATGAACTTTATTCGTATATTTTTAATAATATATATTTTTCATAGTATGGGATAGGTCAATTAGTACAAAACGTTTTTATATTTTTCTGAGTACAATTTTTCACTAGTCATTATTATATCTATGTTCCGTATAATTGAAAATTAGAATGAACTTGAAAAAACCAAAAAAAATACCTCGCCCATAATCTCTTTACAATATGAGAGCTGCAAGCTAAAGAAACTTTCAAATATAAGTACTTACTGCATCAGTTGAGAGCTGCAAGCTAAAGAAACTCTCAAATATAAGTACTTACTGCATCAGTCTTACAAAGTGCATATTTATTTATTTTATTTTATTTGAATGGCACATCAATAGTACATACATAAAACACTTAAAACTAAGCATTTAAAACTGTTCTATTTCCATTTTCTTCGCTCTGAAAAGTAGGCAAACTGCGGCGTTGAGTTCCGCCACTCAACACGCAATGCCTCGAAAAAGGCGGAAAGTGGGGACGGAGAAAGCAGGAACTAAGCAACGGAGTGTCTTAACACTAGGTTCATATAGTTCCTGCAGTTCCCTCTGCCTACCCTGCAATAGGCGGGATAAAGTGTGAAGCTTAAAAAAAAACTGACACTTATCTGATATATGTACCAATTACAGACGTACACAGCACTGCTGAAGATTACTGTCTAACTGCTTAATAATAATACTTATCTTTTGAAATAAAAAAAAGTCTTACAAAAAAAAATGCATACATCGGTACATGCACTAGGAATTGCATTATCAAAATTTCAACGTCTGTTTTCACATTTCTAATGTAATTCAATACTTGAGAGCACCACTCTAGTAGGGAGGGTGGAATATTGTGACAGATGTCACGTCAGTACTACGGGCGCCGTGACACGGGGACACGCGTAATCGATATGGTAGCGATATTGGCAGACACTATAATACGCATACATATATATAAATGTATAACATTATTAGGTCAATTGCTGTTAGTCTTATATATAGAGATAAAAATATGAATTTGAAAAAAAAAGTGAAAGTTAGGTAGGTTTATATACATTTTGTATTTCTTATACTTTATCTCTATAATAAAACAAGCCAAAGCTGAAATCTTAGTCTCCTTTAATGAGGCTATATTTTGTCAGTCAATCAATAACTCAAAAATATATATAACGGTATATATAGAATGACACAAAAAGTTACCTCAGTATAACCATAAACAACATACATATAGTAAGTGACCTTAGTGTCTTTACGCTACAATAATGTGTTATATTTGGATTTTATGTTTCAAGTGAGGAATAGAGTATCTAGACACTCTCCATTCTCCGCTTCCCGACTAATTTACGACGAATCCCTTATACTTATTGCGTAATAACGGTAAATCACATTATCATAAACAAAAATTGTAAATATTCTTCTTCTTCCCCATAAATTAGGCGAGATGTCTCAAAACAGTACAAATTATAAAAGAAAACATCCACAAGTTCATACAAAAAGTGGCTATTCATACAAAAATAACACAAAATCGGCTGTACTCCGTTACCAGAGCCGTCCCGGCCACTTTCGCAAACAGTAACATACCGTTGTAATATATTTGCGATGGGCTTCACAAATATACCGAGTGTGTACCGTGCACTGTGTACAGAGAGTACCTTGGACGAGGAGATAGAGCGACCGTATGCGTGTCGATATTTCTACTTTCTTGTCTTAAGATAATGTTATAATTCTTCATATTTTGCCAAATCTAAGTAATAATTTTGTTCGAAAGATGCTTCGTTTTTAGTGATTTTAAAGGTATCTCATGATTTTTTAAATTAATTTCATACGACAAGTGATCTGGAAACTTTGGAAGTGATAAGGAAACTTTAGTATTACACGTATTCATCAACACATCATCAACACATTATCAAATTAAAAATTGACTATTTCATCAAATGCGTCCATAGTTCAATCATTTTACGAATCTTTCAATTCTACGGCCACGACATAATTTATATATATAGAGAGGCATAGCATCTGCATGTGAACGCGACGGTTTGTGGGTTCATTCGCATTTTCTTCGCTCGTGCAACTAGGCAAAGCACGGCGTTGAATTTCGCCACTCATGCAACGCTTCGAAAAAGGCGGAAAGTAGGCACTAAGCAACGAAGTGTCTTAACATTAGGTTTCTATGGCTCCTGCAGTTTCCTCTGCCTACCCTGCCATGTGCGGGATAAAGCGTGAAACTATATAAAAAATATAAAAAAAATATAGATACATAGATACATAGATATAAATACACATAGATAAATATTAAAACAAAAACACAATCGATATACCCACTTCCAACAACATCAAAATACTGAACATCCCTACAGAGTGCTACGGTACAGTGAACAGATGATAAATTGGCTTCTTGCCTGCAGAGTAGCGGTTCCAAATTGATTGGGCCTCCGTAACTTTGTTACACCATTCCTACCAATGTTTGTTTGGCGCTGATACTTCTATTACAAACGAATCGAGTGTTTTCTTTGCGAATCTACTTAGAGAGTTCAGATCAGGATTTTGATAATAAGGTCGAAATTGTATTATTACATGTGCTTTTAATTTTATAATGTTTTATACAAATTGCATATACATATACATATACATATACATATACATATACATATACATATACATATACATATACATATACAATACATATACATATACATATACATATACATATACATATACATATACATATACATATACATATACATATACATATACATATACATATACATATACATATACATATACATATACATATACATATACATATACATATACATATACATATACATATACATATACATAAATGATATCCATTTAAAAGCAGCTCTAGTTGTTGTTGGGTGACGAAATTATCATTTCGATTTAATTCACCACATTACTGAAATATATATTATTAATATATATAAAAATTCAAGCATAATTAAAAAACACCTGAAATTGACAACTACTTATTCAAAATAAAATAAAAAAAATATAATGAAATTAAGTATTATAAATAATCAATCCGCGGTCACAGATAATTTTTACCAGCTTAACCTACTCATATGGGTACACAAAATATACCTGACCTATCTGAAACAATACAAATTTCCATAAAATTCCTTAAAAACATTATGACATATAGAAGCCATACATACATACATACATACAAACGTTTTATCCCGCAAATGACATAGTAGACAGAGGGAACAGCAGGAACCATAGGAACCTAGTGTTAAGCCACTACGTTCCCTGCTTTCCACCTATTTAGAGACATTGGATATAGGAGTGGCAAAACTCAACGCCGCACTTTGCCTTGTTACGCGAGGGATGAAAATGGAAAAAAATCTTCCCCCCATGGGAATCGAACTTACAACCCTACGATCTTCATACATACATACATACAGACATACAGACATAACCCTATTACACGTATCAGCAAAAACAAACACGTAGGCAGTCATTAGACAGAAGGAGTCGGATGCAATAGCCCCTAGTTTGCGGAGTCGACGGCCCGCAATGATACTCTAGTTAATTAAGTACCGCGAGTAAATATGCCGACGTACACTGAATAAATGGGTTCGTTTTACTTGGACCAGTGGTAGAATCTCCTTGCCATATGAAAATAGTTTATAATTTAGCTGTTTTAAGGGTTTTAATTGGGTGCAGACGAAAATATAACGTTTATTTTTATTTTTATTCCATACAAAGGAAATTAAATCCCATACCTGAAAAGAAGTTTATTGAAAATATATGTAAGAAGTTGTATGAAGCAAATAGATAATCGTTAATTTTGAGCATATAGCATACTAAGTAAAGCTTGAAACTGCACTTTGTCAGAACAAGATACTAAAAGTTACAGAAGCTTAGCTAGTATTTGTAGTAGCAGCATAGCGTTTTTAAATTTTTATTTACAAAGCGCGGTGTCGAGATCCGGCAGTCAATACGCAATTGATCAGAAAGCGGAGAACGGAGTGTTTAGCACAAGTTAAACAAAAAATCTTATTTAATCTCTCTCTATTAACCCAAAATAATAATTATTTCCATATATTTTCGTTGCAAAATATGATTTTCTTTGACGGCACTTCACTCATATAAGCCAACTGTCCTTAATACCTTAACATAAGCAAATATGCCACTAGAGCGAGACGCCGAGTTCAATAAACTAGTCTGTGTGGTCGGTTTAAAGTCAATTTCTATTTATTTAGCAAATAAAGTAGTGAGATGGTAGAGATTAATCACTCTTTTCTACACTTTTTGCACATTTTCAAATTATAGATAAGATATTTTTCTTATCTATATTTAGAGGCAAGATAATGGAGGCTGAGAAATCATATTGGAGGCGGGTTACCTTTAGCTAATTTACTTATCAAAGTAAACATTTATGTTCAAAATTTGTAATTTTTTTATTCATATTAAAAAAACGTAAAATATAAAAATAATAAAATAAAATATTAATAATAATAACATAAAAAAGCATCTATTATCAAATAAATAGGTCCAAAACAACAGAGTAACTCAACACCAGAGCTCTCTAACCAACAAAAAAACTAAACCCCACAAAAATTATATTAAACAAAGCAAAACTCTAATCTATCTCCAACTAACCTGTACAATCTGATGGTCCATTTCAGCTATCGCACGCAGTAAGTGCGCCGTCCTTGCCGCCTTTACGAAATCCCCACATTGCCCTAAAGACGCACCTTTGGCGAAGAGCATACAAAATTCCGCCCTGGAACCGCATATGCTTTTGCCTAGCGCCGTTTTTAAGGCTTGCTTTGCGTACATACGTTCAAAACCCTGGCGAAAACATCAAAACAGGTTAATAAATAGTATTTTATTATTATTTTTTCTTTATAACTTCACGCTTTATCCCGCACGTGGCAGGGCAGGCAGAGGAAACTGCAGGAACCATAGACAACTTAAGACACTGTTTTGACTAAAGACTCTATTTTGTTTTGTGCATTTTTCGAGGCATTGCGTGCTTATGTGGCGAAACTTAACGCCGTGCTTTGCGTAGTAGCGCGGCATTGAGTTCCGCCAATCAACGCGAAACGGAAGAAAGGAAAATAGAGAACGGAGACGGTAAGTCTTATCTAATACCAAATCTCTTCAGCCTACAGTTGCCTCTGCCTACCCAGCTAAGTTCAGAATATTAGATCAAAGTATTATCATCATATCATCTTATTTTATTATTGACAAATATTTCTACTAAAAATTAAGCTTTCTATTTCCTACTAGTCTATTAAATGATAAACACAAAAACTTACAACATCCGGTTCGTATGGATGGCACAGATCTGCACAAACTGTCAACAGCGTCTGTACACTCTCGCGCACCTCGCCCGCCTTTTCCGCCCTTGCTATGGTACCACTTAGGCATAGGTAGCTGAAACAAAATAAAATCTGATATTATTCTTGTACTAAGGTGACAATACTTCCACTAATTACTAATTTTTATTTAATTCATATGCATATATAATATAATATTGAAAGCTGCGTTTAAATATTGATAAATTTTAGATTTATAGAAGGACAGACGAATAAAAAAGTGTTCCTATACGAAATACTAACGGCGACGTTAACAGTATGATCATAAAATAAGATAAATAAAATAAATTTCAATAAAGAATAAAATAAATGTGAGCACGTAATAAAAAAAAAAATTAATAACTAAAAACATTTAAAATAAAATAATTTATTCTTTAACTTAAAAAAAGATCGCTAAAATTAAAATACATATACCTATAATGGTATCTATGCTTGACATATGAAAAACAATGAGAATTGAACCCACAATCGTCGGCATCACAGTTGCGCTCCTCCACTACGCCATAGTGGCCTTTTTAATATATACATATTATATATAACTTTAAAATAATTGCAACCCTTATTCCAACCGGGGCGAGCAAATCCGGATGAAAAACAAATATCCTTGTGAAAGCACAAACAGCGTTGAAAGCCATAATATTTTGATATGTAATAGACATGTACCTGAAATACCTTATACTGTATATAAAGGGTTTTAATTACGAAATAGTTTCAATATACAGATAATTGGTAAAATTGTTTTACATTATGTTTAAATTTCTTAAGTAGATAAGAAAGGAAAGTTAAAAAGTATTTCCACTCAAAAAATGCGGAAAGCGGGGACGGAGAAAGCAGAGACTAAGCAACGGAGTGTCTTAACACTAGGTTCATATGGTTCCTGCAGTTTTCTCTGCCTATCCTGCCTTGTGCGGGATAAAGCGTGAAGCTAAAAAAATATTTTTGTGATATTTAAAGTGCTAAATCTAATGCGATGTTTGAACCGTTATGTTCAAAATTTTTATGTTTTCTTTAAGTATAAGTTGAAGAACTTTAAAATTTAAATAACCATACTAATTCTTTCGTTTGGCTAAATTGATTGCACTCATCGCGAAACGATAGATTTACTGCATCTTGTTAATAATATTTTTGTAACTTACACCTACGGAGAAGCGAGTTACTCAGAAATTATTAAATGTTACACACAATATATAGCTATTTACTTAATCTTGTATACGCGAGTGGTAAGAAGAGAGGTAAGAGGGAGACTTGGGTTGACTTTCGAAAACATTGAAGGAAGGTCCCATAAAAGCACGAGGACACCCCCGGAGAGTGTGTATGAAGAGGTTAATGACAGTGGACGAGGCCAAAAGAAGTATGCAGGGACCGCAGCGTTTCTCGCTCCGTTCTCTCAGACTATCCCGCTAGGGATAAAGCGTGAAGTTATGCATGGACGTACCTACTTATGAATGTATGTATGTATATATATATATGTATGTAGGAATGTATGAATGTATATATATATATATATATATATATATATATATATATATATATATATATATATATATATATATATATATATATATATATATATATATATATATATATATATATATATATATGAATGTATGTATGTATATATATATATGTATGTAGGAATGTATGAATGTATGCAGAGGTGAAGCCACAAGTAATATATTTATTAAAAAATGAAAGGCAATTAAATAAAAATCAACATTAATTGTATTTTACAAATTATAGAACAAATTCAATCAATTAAAAATATAAAACTCAAGTCATCAAACCAATCGCAAAACGATTTGCAAACAAAAAAATACAACGGCAGCATATTTCTTGCAAATTCAATTATAACTTGGCTAACATTTGTACAATACTCGTCGTTCTAGTAGCTATTTTCACCCTTATTGCTTATATATTTAAGAGTTTCCAATATAACAAAGTAGAAAGTTAAATGTTAATCTTCTGTGAAGACAGTTTGCTTAGCTGCAAATTGGAAAAGATAATAAGAAAAGGATTTTTACTACAAAATCCCCATTTACTTTAAGACACTTTAAGCAGCTTTACGTAGCAAGTATACACAGAGAGAGAATAGTATTAAGACACTCTATTTGAAGCTATAAAGACTATAATAGACCATATAAAACTCGAAAGTGGAGGGAAGTGTACATTCTCTAAACTTTCGAGTTTTATATGGTCAAGGTAATTAAAATGATTCATACTTAAATATTCCCCCAATTAGGGCTCGAACTCGCAAGCACTACGTTCAAAGTCAGAAACTTTCCCACTGTGAACGATAACTTGAATTTCTTTAATTATATTCTATGACTCTTGCAGGACAAGCAAAGAATGGTAGATGAATATACTACAAAATAATAAAAACTATAGTTAAACAAAGGCTTTAATTTTTCCGGCATTTGGCATGGAAGGTTATATTAAGACACTTTCGTTCCCTACTTTTCCGCTCGATTTGAGACCGACTCCTTGTATAGTCACTTGTTAGAGAGAAAAAATTATAATAGGAAATTTCTTTGAGTGGGTATTGAACCCGTTGCGTAGTCAGATATTTTATAAAATTAATTTTAAACAATAGAATATAAAGTTTTGGACCAGCAGAATAAATTCATATATTTTGTTTCATTTTGACAAATTAATAATATAAAACTAACAAAAACTAGAGCTTTTTATATAAAAAGCTTTTTACATGTAATATCATTAAGGTTAATGACTTAAAAGTTCCAAAAACTCGTTAGCATTTTATTTCAATGTTTTTAAAGCACAGCCTCATTGGCTGTTGAATTGTAAAGTTCGACTCCTCCTTCATTTCATAATTATAATCGATTTCGAAAGCTTACGTTTGAGGCTAATATTAAAACAGAATTTCATAAGATTTTTGGTGGAGTAGACATCAGAAGCGATGTGCCCATTTAAATGGGCACCATGGGCGATTAGCAACGGGTATGAGATTAATAAACAAATTTATAAATATTACAAAAAGATTACTGCTTCATCCCGCTCATACCAGGGTAAGAAGAGAGTACCCCAGGAACAGTGGGAACCAAATTAAAAGCTAAATAATAGTTAATATTTAAGTATAAAGTTCTTGGTATAAATCAATTTTATTTCATGCAAATTATAACATAGAATATAAGCATCTTAGACAAGGCTTAATTTTATATTATTTTGATTTTCTATATTTTTTACGACTCTGGCTTATTCTAATGCTAATTCATAAAAAAATTACACTTCGCCAAAGTGTGTTCTACTTCGCCAGAGAACACAGAGCGGAGTGTCAATACTCTAACACTGTCGGTCACTGTCAAGACACTACGCTCTGTTAACGACCATCGTGTTTACTGTCAATCACTATACCACTGAATCACGACATTGTTTACTCTATATTTACCTTAAACTTTAAAAATTAAGCAAATAAACCAGAAAAAAATATCTTTGTGTTTCCTTTGATGGCACTAGAAAAGCTCGTAATATGCCAAACTTAAAAGGGGAAACCCTTCTATATATTATACACATATTTATGAATTTTTTATAAATCATTATCAACTTGACTAAAATAAAAAAAAATCGTAAAATACTCATCGAAATCACGGCGCATTCCTTAAAATTTTATAATTCCATCCCTGACGAAATGACGCCTGCAATGGATGCCAGGCAACAAATATTTAAGATAACACTATCTTAACACGTCACTAGATGAGGAGGTCCGGCAATATTGACCAACATACAAATATCCACATATAATCTTTATCAGAAAGTAATAAGGTCGAATTTATCCAAAATTTAGTTAAAATATTTTTTGCGTCCAACCACATTATGCCTGAGTGACCAATCGAAGAACGCGGTTAGTAATACCAAATTCGAAGTCCCGGCGTTCAGGCGGCGCCATGTTGGTATTTTGTTTTAAAAGATAAAGAAGTTTTATTACTTACGTTTTTTATTCGTCTCACGATAAAGAATTGTAAAAAATCAGAGACCTTACGAAATTAGCAACATCCTGTCAATTGCAATTCGCTGCAAAAAAGAGACTTAAAACGTCCCTGTATATGACTGTAATAATAACATTATGCTTCAACCATATGATTAATCTAAAATTACTTTTCTTAATACAAACTTGCTCTCGTTGGCCACCAAGTACCATGGCGTACTCTATATGAAATCAATAGTATAAATATGGCATCATACTTATATAGTACAGCTTCTACCGTAAGTATGTATTGGATATACTAGTGTCTAGTCGACAAAACCCAACTCGGAAAAATTAAAGCAATGCATTTATACGAGTAGGAACAGAATTCGCAACCACCTCACATTTACAGTAAGACGATACCACTGCGTAACGGCAGCTAAATATGTATTGCTATTACAGAATGCAATCTCAAAGATAAGAATAGAGAGAGTCAGCGGTTTTTAAATAATGTATAAAGGTAAGAAAAATGGAAATTTTTTTGAACATTACCATCTATTATTTGTCATAAAAAAAGGTTATTTTAACATTATATTTTCCGTGGCAATAGAAATCTGGTATTGAGTCTGTGTTAAACCAAACTAGAATGTATTTTAAACGGGCGCCAATGATTAATGACCGGCGTGGTCCAATCGCACCAAAGAGCGCACGTTCTAAATCCAAGCGCGCTAATGGAAGACGAAGTAACAAGCGGCGCCTGCGCATTCAGTGTTCACACACTAACGATATTACCCATGAATATTTTTAAATAAAGCAATAATTCAGGTTATTTGAATATCTTTTACATTTTTTTTCTATATCTATATTTATGATACTTTGATGTCCACTTAGCGTATGTTTTGGAAACTTAGTACTTTCGTTAATTTAAAAATAAAATCGTAATTTACAATTGCCGTGGTCATTTTAATATATTTTTATTATATCAGGACGTAGAATAAATTGTTCCTAATCGTCATAATACATTGCGCTCCTGAATTTTGTTATATATAACAAAAATTGAGAAAAATAAATAAAATCAAATAGAAATGTAAGGACACCGGAACGTGAAATTACACACCGCACTGGCAACACTGTGCTCACGCCCGTACAAAAATTTATAGGCAATTTAAGATGTTTTCGTTCTTAATTTCAGTTAGATAAATGCGCCGGTACATTTCGGCGCCTTTGCGAGTGAAATATGCCTCTCCATTAGTGTACGTGTCTTATTTGATACATTAGAGGATCGGCTATGGATATAAGATCTATGAAAGCTAATAATAGACGAAAAAGTCATACGATGCTTGAATTTAGTTTTATACTGATATCCTGTTTATAATATGAAGGATTATGATATAACAAACTTTAAATTATATTAGAATTTTTCGTATTTATACATATGTGTGATAGGCAGAGATAACTAAGACATAGCTCACTCTAATCTTTCTTAAGAGGTAATTTACCGGATTACGTATGGAAAATTACTACATTTGAAGGGCAATCATGTTACTAAATATTAAAATATTTTTTGAAATACTTTGTTTCAGGTACATACAAACGGTCTAAATAACTTCTAACATTTATCAAAAACACATTTTTTATATTAAGAACATTCATAACTAAATCAGGGAGGGGGTCAAGATAAAGTGGCCACGATGAAAAGCTTGTGGCATCTTAAAAGCGAATGGTATGTTAATTTCAAAATGACGATTTGTTTGGAGTAAACGGATATAGACGGACATTCATGTCTCCATATATTGTTTTGACGTTGAATTTGATATTGTTATTAGTTAAACTCTATTGAATCTGTTTTTCCTCAAAGTGTTTCTTTTTATAGTCTATAGAGCATTCTATTTAAGGAATATATATTTGAACATATATATTCCTTATTGATACTCGTAAATGTTGTTAAATGTAAGGATTGTAAAGGATTTTCAATATCCAATAGGTATTATGTATATTATTTATAACATAATTAAATGTACTATTAACATTATATTTAAAAAAGTATTAGTACAAAATTTAAAAAAAAAATTATATTGAAAAAAAAAACACATCCAAACAATGACCAAACGCAACAGGTGCTTAAATCATTACACGAACCCATAAATAGCAATAAAGTTATTCAAACGTATGAAGAAATGGGCATATGAGGCGTGAATACTCACTGACGTATATAGAGACATCAAATTTATTTCACTTTAATAAACGCAAATACTAATGCAAATGTAGTCCAAACAAATTTATGGCCCCTTCTTGAATATAAAATTTAAATCTCCAATAGGGGGTCGGAAACACTAACATGGTGTTGCTATTATAACGGCAAAGGATAATGATATAATAATAACATTAAAAAAGTTCTAATTTAACATTTTAATATATAGGAGAATTGTTTCGAGCCAATTAATCGTACTGAAAAATTTCGCACAATTGGCTTTATTTCTTTGCTTCACTTTATCATGCTCATAGCAGGGTAGGCAAGGGGAACCGCAGAAGCCTTGAAACTTTAGAGTTACATTTCGTTCACTAATTTCCACCTTTTGGAGACATTGCGTGCAGAGTGGCAGAACTCAACGCTGCGCTTTGCCTAGTTGCTAGAGTGAAAGAAAATGGACATAAAATCCTTATCAAGTGAGAATAGAATCCACATATCGCTACGTTTACAAGCAGACGCTACGCCTCTACGCCATGATGGTCCTCATTTATTAGTTTTGTGATAGTATATAATATTAAAGACTTCCTTGCTTTAAACGAATTTGAAACAGACTCATTAAAAAAAGAAATAATTAAATGTTCAAAAAAAATATAGTATATTTCATAGATATACATATACATATTCTAAAATTCAAAGTACATGCCATATTTACATATAAAAAGGGAGCGGAGAAAGTCGAGTAATCCGGATAAGTAATTCTCTCTGAGTAAGTAATGCGTTGATAAATGAAATTAAATCGCACAAACAAGTGCTGCCATTCGGCCCGCGGCTCCCCTTTAATGTGGCGGATTCTATGAGGTTAGTGATGGTTGTATGTATTTAAAAGTAAAATAAATAAAATTATAACAATCTAAGGAGATTTATTTTCAAAATAAATGCGATTAAATTGTAAAAAAAATCCCAAATATATATCATATTATAGATATTTTTGACAGTAAACTGTTAAAAACTATTATAAAATAATATCTATATACTTACGTAATATATATACAAAATATAACAGAATGAGAGAAAAAAATAATTAAACTATTTATATTCATATTATCTTAATCTTAACTGCCTAGAAGTTCCTAATATATATTAAAAGGAACAATATCGACATATATTTACAATTAAAAACACACAACACTATGAAATTTAGCAAAAAGCACAACGCATCTCGACATGTGGGCAGCAATCTGTCGCTGCTACTTCAATACTGCGTCTCACACTGTCCCATAAACAACGTGTACAGTCGTCTCTGTCGCACACCCTTGCACATTCCACCCCACACTACTCTGTCGCATGTACTTAGATACGCGATAATCGCTACTTCAAGTATTGGATTGTTTTCGATTGTCCGATTCGATTACGGGGGTCAAAAAAGTCGATTGTTTTCATTCAATTACACGTCATATGTCACGGATAGCACATGTGATCGGAAATATGGATGCACAGACGTTATTGAGCTCAAATTTCTCAATTTTTTAAGATCTACAATAAAAAAATTGATTTTAAAAAAATATATAAAACGGACGGACGGAAAAAGCAACAGAGTGTCTTAACACTAGGTTCATATGGATCCTGCAGTTTCCTCTGCCTACCCTGCAATATGTGGGATAAAGCGTGAAGCTAAAAAAAATATATTATTTTTTGTTTATATAACTAAATATTTCAAGCACATAACAAAAATCGGAATTCACTACCTATAGAGAAATTACATGCTCTACCACTTCATCAAAAGGGAGTTAAACAATTTTTTACTTCAATCTTAACAGTAAATCTTTAAAGCAAGCTCAAAACACTCGTCAATCTTTGAATAAGCCCGCTAAGAGTCGTGCGAAAGCGCATCTGGCGGTAACACTTTGAAATAGCTCGTAAGCTAAATTGGGGATGAAATATGGGGTACATTGATTACAGCATTGTTAAAGTACACCTAAACCAACTAGCTTCCACTCCCAGCTTTGTTTATAATTGATTTCTGTTTTTAATAATGCAGATTAAATAAAATTTTGCACATTAAATATTAATTTAACTATTAATAAAAATAAATTTCTAAAATTAACCTTTTTTTGGATGAACGATTTTGTCTTTGACATCTTTTAAACGGGCAACAAGTGTAAAGTAAATGACGTCATCGTCCTGTCATATACAAGAATGGGTCCACGGGAATTGCGATATTACAAGTCGCTATACAACTACAAATCTTTTTAGACCAAATAATAAAATAATATAATTTAGTGTTATTTGTATTAGTGCGTTTCCACACACATGCGCTTCTTTTAATAAACTTAACACGTTTTATCGATAACTAAAGTTAGAAAACTTTTTTGTTAATTTTTTTAGACTGACAAAAAGCTTGTGCAAATGTCAAGTAGTAGAATTTGTTTAATCAATTATCAGTTGAACTGCTCAAGTTCGAATATCGATCATATTTATCACCAATTCACCTTTTCCAGACCCTTAAAACGATGCCGAAAACTCTAGGTCAAAAACTCGCCTCCCTAAGTGTCCGCAATTAAAACGCTTCCACAGATAATTATTACTTCTATTGTAATATATATAGAGACCTAATGTATTAAATGTACAAAATAAACTTAATCATTGCTAACACAAAACATTGCCATTATGGGGCACAGCGCAGCGGGACATCGATTAAGATGTAGGCTCGAATAGAGGCGGAGTGTTTATTTCACTTAGTTTTATTTATTTATAGTAGTGATATTTTGGGGTTCCGTGTTTAAAAACGATAACAAGGAACACTGACTGTAAAGAACTGTTTTTTAACTTTGTAAGATCATCAGCGAGTATTTTTTTTTTAGCTTCACGCTTTATCCCGCTCAAGGCAGGGTAGGCAGAGGGAACTGCAAGGACCGTGGGAACCTAGTATTAAGACACTCCGTTGCTTAGTCCCTGCTTTCTCTGTCTCCGCTTTGCCTAGTTTACCAGAGCGAAGAAAATGGAAGTAGAAAAATCCATCTTCCCCGACTGAGGATCGAACCCAGAAACCGTCGCATTACAGGCAGACGTTGCGCCTCTGCGCCACAACGGTCCTCGAGTATATTTAATAGTTTTTAAATATATCATCCGATTGAAAAAACCTGGTTAATCATGCTTCACGCTTTATCTCGCTCATAGCATGGTAGGCATTCAGTTTCCCACTCCCCCCCTTCTAATAAATTGCGTGTTGAATGGCGGATCTCAACGTAGGGCTTGCCTAAATACAAAGCAAAGAAAAATTGTAATGAAAATTCCATCCTCCCCGAGTCAGAATCGAACCTATGAACCATCACGCACACGCTGTGCCTTTGCACCAAATAAACAAAAAATATATATTTCTCTATATATTTCTGTGATCCCCACCATTCTCAACTGGTCACTCCTTTCTTTAAATAACAAAGAAAGTACTCTATTAACCAGAATTTCCTCTGTACGGTCCCAACAGCGCAGCGTATAAGAGCACAGCGTGACGTCTATTGAGATGTTGGCACAATAGAGGCGCGTTAAGTGATTTGATTTATTACGATACGTCAGTGCTACTAGTGTTAGTTAATGATTGTTTTAATAATAATGTACAGTTAACTATAATTTTAATTTTTTTTACTCTCACACTTCACGCAAAAAAATATTAGGGTTCCGTAATCAAATGGCAAAAATGGAACCCTTTGATTGGTCTTGTTTATCTGTCTGTTCTTGCGTCCGTACTTTTTACCGGAACTGCACGAATTATATTGTTGAAGTTTGGTAAATACGTAAATGTATAACTCAAATATGAAATCGAAAGAAACAAATATTTAGGGATAGGGTAAACGGTATAAAAGTGAGTAGTAAGAGAGGTAAGGGAAGACCGCGGTTGACTTTCGAAAACACAGCATCAAAGATACATTTAAAAAAAAGCATGAGGATCCCTAGGACAGCATGTATGAAGAGGCTAATGACAGTAGACGAGGCGAAAGAGGTATGCAGGGACCGCAGCGTTTGACGCTTCGTTCTCTCTGACTACCCCGCTAGGGATAGAGCGTGAAGCTATGTATTCATGTTAAGACATATTTAATATCATAAAGAAAAACCTTATGCATAAACCCTGAATCTTAACCTATTAGTATGTACGTTATTTGCTGCTACGGAACCCATTAAGGGCGATTACGACTCGCACTCGTTATATAAGTTAGTATAAAATAAGATTCCCTTATTAATTACACATATACACGCATATGTAATGCATATATTACACTGTAAATGTCTAACTAGTGGCTTCTGCCGGGGTCACGCAGTCACGCCCGCTCCCGTGAGTATACAAGGAAACCGCATTTGAGGCGCACGCGTTACAGTACCTACCTACTCTTTAATATATTCTAGTATATAGTATTACTTTTTGAGGACCGTCGTGGCGCAGAGGCGCGGCGTCTACCTGTTACCGCGAACGTGTGTGGGTTCGATTCCCACTCGGGAAAGATGGATTTTCTATTTCCATTTTCTTCACTCTGTAACCAAGGCAGCAAACGCAGCGTTGAGTTCCGCTACTTAACACGCAATGATTCAAAAATAGGCGAATAGCAAAGACGGAGAAAACAGGGGCGAAGCAACGGAGTGTCTTAACACTAGGTTCCTATAGTTCCTGCAGTTCCCTCTACCCACCCTGCTACGGGAGAAAGCGTGATGACATAAAAAAAATAGTATTACTGAAAATTACTTGTAAGAATACTTTAAAAACAACATTAATTTAGTTCAGTGTGTACGTAAATACAAGTAGTTGTGATTCTTGTTACCCTACTTTATACTAGTAAAGCGTATAACTGAACAAAATAAAAAAAATAATTAGGCTGACGAATAAAATCAAAATTTAAATTTTATTTGTCAGTTTTGTCAAATTAAATATGCTAACTTTAATAAAACGAAATATTCCTATGAAATACTCCTACAGGTATTCAACTTTAAACATTTCGATTAGTCTGTTTTCCATTGAACTTGCAGTCATAGTTGCGGGTTCTTAGACTTAGACGTACAGTCAACTGCATGTTTTATATACAAATCTTTATTACTTCCAATTTGACCACGGTGCTGAATCTGAAGGTAAAATATAGTTTTATACAAGATATATTGTGTAGCTGCCTGTACATAGTACATATTTATCACAAAAAATATTACTAATCAACGCTATTAGACGCAAAATGAATGATTTTTTAAAATTTCATCTGTTCGTCTGTGAGTTTGTGCACTCTAATCCCAGCAACTAATTACAACTAACTAATTCAAATTAAATTTTCATTATTATTTTATGGTAAATTAAAATTTTTATTTATGTAATTTGAAACGATTTTCTAATTATCACTTAAGGTGGTAAAAGCTTAATAAATTTCAAAATATTTATTTATTTATTTATAAAAGACACACCAACTATACTTGTAACAGTATAAGAACGAAGGTATGCGTCTGACAGAAACATTCTGATACAAGCATCAGTTACAGGCATGACAAGTACTATGATTTTCAGATAAAAAATATATAACCACCTACATATACTAAAATATCTACGCCATATAAATATATAAGCACCTATAGACATCCATACCGTTGTGGCGTAGAGGCGTAATGTCTGCTTGTAAGCGCGACGGTTTGTGGGTTCGATTCCCACTCGGGGAAGATGGATTTTTCTATTTCCATTTTCTTCGGCCTTTAGGCCACGCAAAGCCTCGAAAAAGGCGGAAAGCGGGGATGGAGAGAGCACGGACTAAACAACGGAGTCTTAACACTAGGTTCATATGGTTCCTGCAGTTCCCTCTGCCTACCCTGCCAGGTGCGGGATAAAGCGTGAAAATATTTAGACATTCAATGAAATTCTTGCGATCCTTAAACAAATGACATAACCTAATCAAGTTAGCGAAACGCAAACAATTATAATAATTATTCGGCACGCGCACGATAATTACTTACCTAGAGACACATTACCATTGTGTGTGTGCATACTAACGTATTTTAAACTTTAAATTATAAGAAAAAAGGTTTATTTTCAAATGATATGTAAAAGATAAATATTATTATTTAATTATTAAAGCAATTGACTCAATTACTCAACTTTATTTAAACTTCTTTTATGTACATTTTTTTAACATCAAAATTTTGTTAAATTTTCTTGTACTTAAAAATGTGTTTACAACATTTAGTATTTATTTAAATTAATTTTGTTATTATATAGGCATTCAGATAGCTGGAAAAGTAAATTAGTCCCGTAGTTTCTTATGTCGATTTTTCTTAGGTCTGATTTTAGTAAACCTTATCCTGGTTTAAAATCATGAGGCGTATCTTTATAGTAGCATTTAACTTTTTACTTTTATGAATAAAATTATTAAAATATCACTTCCTCACAACTCTTTAACGCGCTTTCGTGAAAATTGTGAGTCAAATTTATAACAACGTGTTTCAAATAAAAGTTGAACTGATAATTTTCAGTTTATAATCCATCCTGGTGTAAGTATAATTTTTCAATATATATTAAAAATGTAGTCTTCTTTTCTTCTCCTTTTATTTTTAGTAATAGTTCAAAAAAGAAGAAACTCTACTTACTACAATAAAAAGAATAGAAGAGAATTATACTTAGTCTTGCCATAAATATTATTATAAAGAAAAGCACGATTTTTTTTTATACGTAACATTTATTCCTTTCATAGTGAGTTAGTTTAATACATCAATATATAACTATTAAAAATATACAATGTTTATTCGAAGTGGTCCCCATTGGCTGCAATACAGTCTTTTAAACGTTGAGGCCAGTTATCAATAGCAGCACGAACTCTTTCTAGAGGAAAATTCTTCACTGCCAACCGAATGGATCGTTTTAGGGACTCCAAATTATCATGGCGTTTAGAGCAAGCCTTACTCTCTAAAACTGACCATAAACATAACACCCCACCAAACCATCACTGAAGTGGGATAATGCCCACGTTGTACTCTGTTTACTAATTGCGAAGCTTCTTTAGAGCTTCCAGCATAAATACGGTCATTTTGTTTATTAAAATACTGCTCAATTGTAAAAATTTTCTCATCCGTAAACAAAATTTTTTTGTGACCTCCCTTTGCGTACCGCTTAAGTAGTTGCTTGGATTTTACCACCCTATTCTTCTTTAAATTATCAGTTAAGAAGTGACCAGTACGTCTCTTATAGGCTGCAAGTCCTAAGTCATCTTTTAATATACGCGACATAGTTCTAGGAGCTATCTTCATCTCCCGAGATAAAATCTTTTGCTTACGGACAGGATTTCTTCGAATTCTTTCCCTAACTGCTTTAATCACCTTTTTCACACGAACGGTACGTGGACGGCCAGATCTTTTTCTGTCTCAAACAGAGGAGGTATCATTGTACCTATCAATAGCCCGGTAAACAAACATTTGACTAATACCAAGCGGGTGGAGGGTTTTAAAAATTGCACTTTTCTCCATACCTACTTTATGTAAGGCAATCACAGCGATTCGGTTCTCTTTATCACCCCACTCCATTTTAATATAACAAAATATTTAACAATATAATGGCGCGAAAATAAGAAAACACATCAAGCAATCATATAAAAATGACAGATTCCAAATTCAAACGTAATATTTTCTTTTTTTGAATAGTAACAGTATTTATGGCCAGACTAAGTATTTATTAAAGAAACCAAAGTAGTCGTGAACAAAAATATATACATATAATTTATACATATAACATAATATATCAAAAATCAACACTTTACAATCATTTTAATATCATCCATAACTAAATATAAATAATCTAAATCAACAAATCGTCGTCTATTACAATATTATTTTGGCGATACTATTTCCAGTCTCAATGGCATATCCCTTGCAAGTGACAGACAGGACAGAAGGACGCAGGGGACGGTAACCGAACCTACGACCCTAGAGGATAGCACGCCACGCGACCTGTCACATGTGGCCTACCGTTAAATAAATTTTGTTTGAACAAAAAATTATATACGAATTTACTATTGCGTGTGATTTGCGGTGAAATTTATAGGAGTGTGATAGTTCAGTATGAAAAAATAAAAAACCTCGTAATAATTATTATCATATTTGTAGAAGCGTTTTAATTGCGCACACTTAGAGAGGCAAGCTTTTGGCCTAATTTTGCTTTTGGTACAGTTTTAAAGATGTCGAAAAGGTGGATTGATGAAAATTACAGCCAATCTTGGAACTTGAACAATTCAATTGATAATTTTATCTTAAAGAAATTCTCCACGTTAGCCTATTAGATCTACTTGAAAAACATTTGCACACGCTTTTTGCCTTTGTACAGAAAAAGGTTTATTTCAAACTTTAACATTTTTAAAAACTGTTAAGCTCTTGTGCCAAGCGCATGTGCGCGAGGAGCCCACTAGTTATAGTTGATTGACGGATAATAGACGTATTTTAGTTTCTATTGTCGTTTTAAATCTATTCTAGGATAATCTTCAAGTGATATCCTACCCTGATATACTCAGCGAAACTATTATTACGCGAAAACCTACTGTCAGGACACACTTTGCCATGGCGAAAGAGGAAAAAAGTTAGTTAATTCTTTCCCGAGTGAGGATAAAGAAATATATGGAATATTTGACTCCGCTGGAGAATCCCAGGAGTAGTAGCTTATATGTTACTCCAAAACTTTATACTCCTGTGTACCTTAAAAATAAATTCAACCGAAAAAAACAATAAATTTACAACCATAACCAATTTCCAATTTTAATTATATAATAACCAGATTACCATTATCACATAGAAATGCTAAAAAATAGCCAAACAAGAGCAAAACCGCCTGTAAACGCGATGGTTTGTGGGTTTGATTCCCACTCGGGGAATATAGATTTCAATTCCATCGTATTCGCTTTAAGCTAAGCAAAGCGTGGCAATGACTTCCGGCACAATTCCTCAAAAAACTACAAAAAGCAGAGAATATAGTGTCTTAATAAATAGAAAAAAAAGAATCCCAAGTTATAACATTAAACACACACTATTAGTTATTAGTCATTAAGTGAAACCTAATTCTCTCAGTCCATTGCTCAGAGAGCGACATATGCGCGCGTCGACTGTGAAATTCAATCAAAATATGGATGTAAAAAAGTATGGCGACGATATTCGCGTTAATTGCGCTTGCTCCATTGCCTCTTACCCTATTATGGGACCTGACGTTGTATTAATTAAATAAACAGCGCGCCTTTTATGCTTTCATAGTATTAAAAATAATTATTGTTGACATACTGTTGGTACTATTAGATTTATTTTCGCTTTTTAGAAGATTTAGTATAAGAAAAGTTTTTTTTAGCTTCACGCTTTATCCCGCACATGGCAGGGTAGGCAGAGGGAACTGCAGGGACCGTGGGAACCTAGTGTTAAGACACTCCGTTGCTTAGGCTCTGCTTTCTCAGTCCCCGGGGACTGAGATTGTTTTCCTAAAATTTATATACGTCAGGTGAACTCTTAGATTACCGACAGACCACTTGTAGCGCAATATAACAGGAGGTTGAAGTATATTCAGGCTTGTAAGACAAAGGTTTATTGGAAATTGCCACGAGTACGGGAAAAGCTCTATTTTTATGTTTCGATTGGAATTTGGAATTACCTTTAAAATCTTGATCTGTTAGCATTAAACTAACTAAAACTAAAGATTTAATTAATTTTACGTCACAGAAAATAACTATATTTATAATAAGCTTTTTGTAACAACAGTTTTGAAAAGCCTTCCAAAAAAAGTTATATTGAAAATGTATAGCCAACGCCAAGTAAAAATAAAGTCGGATGTAATCTCGATCTAATAAATATATATAGTTACCAAACCTAGTAACAATTTCTTTTTAGTTTTAAGCTTTATTCTGCATATATGGTAGACAGAGGAAACCGAAGAAACCATGGGAATCTAGTGTTTAGACACTCCCTTTATTGTGTGTTATGTGGCATATCTCCTAGACGCAAGAACGTGACGCAAGAGTGAAGAAAATGTAAACAAAAAAATCCATTCTCCCCAAATGGGAATCGAACCCACAAATCGTCTTGATTACAGGCAGACGCTTCAAAATTTTCTGCTTAAAAATGTTAATACAGAATTTCCATATACATATTTCGCCATAACAAACTAAAGTAAAGTAGGGTAAGCGGCACTATTACGACAAACGTCACCTGCCATTAAATCGAGCGCGCATCATTGACAAAACCGAAATTGAATGCACACCCTCCGCTCTCCGCCCTCCGCCCTCCGCCACGGCATCGGAGCGAGCGTCCGTCCGTCCGTGCCGCTATTGAATAAATATTGTTTCTCGCATATTGAATTATGTTTTTATATTGGGGACGCTTTGTATGGAAAGAAGGTTGGATAATATACATATATACATGTGTCTATTTCTTTATTATTATAATAAATATGTCAAAGTTGTAAATTTAGAGAGCCAAGTACATAAAAAGTATGGCACAAATAAAAATTATAATTAAATTATATGTTCGAAGAAATAAAAAAAACACAAATACATGAAAAATTACAAAACAAGTCTTTATACACGACTTTACTTAACTTTGCAGCAAGTAAGTAAGTCACGATTACACTTGTACGCTACACTTGTCGACAAAGTGCCTAGTAAATGTAAAATGATGAAATCACTTCTATACACATCAGTAGAAAGATTTAAGTTAGATAATATGATACTATATGGTCAGAGCTTAAGCCGGGTCAACTTGGACCACGAGGACCTGTGGACGAACTTTAAGGAGGAATATTAAAGAAGAAGAAGTTATAGTATGTAATTTAACTATGCGTGATGGTTGAATCAAATCCTGAAAATTGTCAGTAACTTTGTTCAGAGAGAGAGAGAGAGAGAGAGAGTTCTTTGTATTAGAGTTAAGGAAATTGAATGGTTACAATATAATAATTCTTCAACGTAGCAATTGAATTGAAATATATATATTCCCTAGACTTAGTTAATTTGTACCAAAAATTAACCTCAAAATAATTTTAAATTTTTAATTATATAATGAAAATCAACATGTAAAAGCAACGCAAGGCGAGCAAGTTAACTCACCCCCTACCAGCCGTGTATGGGAAGCTAGCGCTAATAAAAAACAAATATTGGTATATCAAATAATCATCGAACCATCAGTTTTAATAAATTAAAAGTGTCCTCGTTAAAATTGTTGCCGAAAAGGGCGGGGTGGCATTAGAAGCGTTTTGTTCAAGTTCATTAAACAATTGTCTTCACGTTTATCCCGCACATGGCAGGGTAAGCAGAGGGAACTTCAAGAACCATAGGAACCTAGTGTCGAGACACTCCGTGGTTTAACCCCTGCTTTCTGCCTTTTCGTGGCATTGCGTATTGAGTGGCGGAAATCAACGCCGCGCTTTGCCTAGTTTCCATAGCGAATAAAATGTTAATAGAAAATCTATCTTCCCGTCATGAAAATCGAACCCAACCGTCGCGTTTACCTGAGAGGATATGCCTCTGCGCCATGACGGTCCTCGTAAATACAAACTAAGACGGGGACGAAGATAGTCTCTATCTACCTTGTTATACATTAATGGCAGAAGTTTGACTTTTGCTGCATAGTACATAAAATATGTACACATCTAGAAATATGTATTCTAAAAATATAACTCTAAATAAATATCTCATTGAACCATATTTACTTTCTAACTTAGCCAAACGCAAATAGAAAAATCAAAGAAACAAAATATTTAAAAACAAACGCTACAAGTGGATCCATACTCGAAGCTTAAAGGCCGCAGGACGGTGCGCGGTACCAATCAAAAATGAAGAGAACATTTTAATTCTGCAATTTGTGGGCGTGACGGTCGGACGACATGCTGTCTAATTATAATGCGGCTCATTGGCTTTTTGATAATCAAAAGCTGGGGACCAGAGCACTGTGACTTGACTACGGCATGTTATTGTTTGCTTTGCCCTATAGTCATTACGTTAAATAATTAAAGTATTGAAAATTCAATGTTTTTTGTTCTATAATGATTATTTTCAGCATTTAAACGTGAAATAGATTTCAAGAGATTTAATTACACGCAATTAGTGTAAACGATTAGTGTAAACGACTTCTACATACATGCGATGGAGGTTGGTTCAATTCCTTTTTGATGCAATATGTTATAATTATATGTATTTATTTACTTGGCACTGAATATAACATATTATATGTTGAAAATGACATAGTAAATACATAAAGAATATATTATATATATATATATATATATATATATATATATATATATATATATATATATATATATATATATATATATATATATATATATATATATATATATATATATATATATATATATATATATATATATATATATATATATATATATATATATATATATATATATATATATATATATATACATATACATATACATATACATATATATATATATATATATATATATATATATATATATATATATATATATATATATATATATATATATATATATATATATATATATATATATATATATATATACACTCAACAAATGTATATATATAGAGCAAGTGGAGTGCTCGAACACTCCACATGTATAAACATAGAAAAACCAATCATTCCATAGCAATTACAGACGTAAAAGGGTACAAGCAAGTGCAAGTATCGAAAGCTCTCGATCGCGTACAATAGAGGCGAGTGCTGGAATTGTATTAAGCACTCGATTCAATTACCTCTTACCTCGATAATGGCATTACGCTCTTAGCGATCTTAGCATCTGAGATTTCAAGTGAAAAATTAGAAAAAGTGCTTTAAGCTCGCAATTTTTGTATGATTATTGTTATATAAGGTTGTCAGTTCTAAGATTTTGTATTTATGCAATTATTTACAGGTATGAATCGTCCGCTCAGATAATATATTAGGGAAGAAGATGAATAAGAATGTGCAGCGTTGAGTTCCGCCACTTAAAATGTAATATCTCAAAAAATGAGCACAAAGTGAGTTTAACTAGTATTATTAATGTATCTTTAAGTTTATTCGCAAATACTAACAAAGCAGCTTAGTCACTCAGCCCTTAAAATAAGAATTTAAAAAGAAATATTTATTATTAACAAAAAAAGACTTTTCTAGTTGCAATATTTTACAAGTAAGCTATAATAACTAAAGAGAGTTAAATAGCAAATTCTCTTACAAAAGCAAAACGAGCTTAAAACATAATTGCCGTTTCTACAATATCTCCCATACAAACTACTAATAGTGATGTGACGTGGATACTCGGAGCGAGTTAAATGCATCCGATTAATCGATAATCACTTGTAATCTGGCGATTATTGATACATCATGGGGTCGCACAGAGTAGTTTGCAGAAGCTGTTCCATTTTATATACATTATACTATGTATAGTGAATGTTATATAATATATTATGTATGTCAGTATACAAATAGTCATTAATAATGACGTAAGACAGGTATACTGATAGGATTTTATCGATTCTATAGTGCCTTGTTAAAGTTACTATTAAATTTTAATTTTAACATATTTATTAATTCATATATAATATGATATATAGCTATATTTAAAAGGTAACTTAACATATAATTCATTGCATAGTTTGAAACATAAACTACTTAGTTATGTTTAGTATGAAATAAAGTTACTTTCAAAAATTGAAATTTAAGTACAAGTCGGTATTAATCTCTTATACACGCGCACATGCGCTTCGTTTTATTAGCCGAACATTTTTTAGTGGTCGTAAAGTTATGTGTATAGATTCGATTCCCACTTGGGGAAGATGGATTTTTCTATTTCAATTTTCTTCGTCCTGGCAACCAAACCATACGCGACGTTGAGTTCCGCCACTGAATATGCAATGCCTCGAAAAAGGCGAAAGGAAGGGATGGAAAAAGCATATTTTTCACCAATTAACCTTTTCCACATCTTTAAAACGGTACTAAAAAAATTCTAAGTGAAAAATCTCCTCTCTAATTGTACGCAATTAAAATGCTTCCACAAATATATATATATATATATATATATATATATATATATATATATATATATATATATATATATATATATATATATATATATATATATATATATATATATATATATATATATATATATATATATATATATATTAGTGGAAGTACTTTAAATGATAAGCCAACTAAGAATAAAAATATTTATTTAATATGTATATTTTTTGCATAATTTACATGATGATATATGATATTTCTATATAGACAGTAATTTTCAATACATATAGTGTACCCATATCTCTTTAAAAAAACAATATCACTAACTCTCTAAATTCAAGGGTTTCTGGAAGAGATACGTCATCCTTTGCACAATTGGTTACTCCATTATATATTTACTGCATTTTTTGTCATGTGGCACATAAATATATTACAAAAAACCATAAATACATAGTAAATCAACACCTAACCGTCTACTCTGTGCCAGTGTACACAATAAGGTAAGTGCACCCGTATATACACAATGAAGTGACGCCGCGTCGCGTCGCTGTCACACACATGCTATACTAACGTAAATATTGCATACTTTACTTAATACTATAACAAAGATGTACGATGATATCGAAGGTGGTTGGAGAAACCTGACGAGTCGAGGGGAACTTATCATTTGTTAGCAAACATTTCTTCTTAAACAGGTTAGAAAAAGAAATAAAAATCTCAATACTTTTAAGAAAAACACAACTTAAACGCAGCGGTATTTGAACGAGCACCCTCTTGCGAAACGTGCAAGCGATTTCACCAAGCAATAGGGTGTGGTTTCAAAATTTTTCTATCCTCAGTATGGATTAACACTTTAAAAATCATAAAAATATTTAATAAAAGAAATTATAATTCACAAACGTATTGAGCAAATACTCAAAAACACTTTGTCATAATTTTCCAAACAATTTCGAGACTTTAACTCAACACTATATCTATCAGAGAAGAGAAATGCAAGTAATGAATACCTGCTCATATAACATCCCCTGAGTTGGAATCGAATCTAGAACCATCGCGCTTACCAGCAAGAAGCTATACCACCGCAATATGACGGCTTTAATTATGTTGCCTTTGGCAAATAACGATCATAAAGAGATGATTAAAGAATAAAAACATAAATAAAAGATCATATGTATCGAGCACAGAAATCTAACGTATGACTACTAATCTAAAAGCTTCGAGTATCCCAGACGAGTATTAGGCAACGATTGCTCGAAATTTTGGAATAGACAAAACTAAATTCTACGTTTCATAGTTCACGTAGGACCGAAAGCCTTTCTGATCACAGTGTCACGATATAAACGCGAAGGTTTATGGGTTCGATTCCCAGACAGGTAGAATTGATTACTTCATTTTCAT
The DNA here is from genome assembly GCA_037178615.1 of Dione vanillae. Classification (NCBI taxonomy): domain Eukaryota; kingdom Metazoa; phylum Arthropoda; class Insecta; order Lepidoptera; family Nymphalidae; genus Dione; species Dione vanillae. The sequence continues at coordinate 76,835 of JAZFAU010000248.1, forward strand.
TTTCATCGCTTTAGCTACTAAGCAATCGCTTAACACGCAATGCCTCCAAAAAGCTTTCCTCGGAAAGCAGGGAACGGAGTGACTTAACACAAGGTTCTCATGGTTCCCGAGGTTCCCTCTGCCTACCCTGCTAGCTGCTGCTGCTAGCAGAATAATGCGTGAAGTTAAAAAAAACTTCACGCAAACTCTCTCTTAGTACAATTGAACATAACCCAACACGCCACGTTAAACAATGAGTCGTCAACTAAACTACAACAAAAGCCTGTACTGCAAACATGTGGAGATTATAATTAAATGGAACTTTTGTTGAGTGGAACTTTGATAGGGCGTTAAATTTTTTATTTGTATTGACAGGTTTCATGTTTTTGTTTTTGTTCCAGTGACGTAGCGTAGATGGGGTTTTGTTTTTTTTTTATTTTAGAAAAAAATACTCGTCCTTTGACATATTCGTAGTCACGTTAATATACGTAAGTCACAACACTTTATGCTGTACAATAATAAAATATGTAGGTAGTTCTTTTTAACCTTTTTCGTTTTCTTTAACAATCATGTATTACAAATTCTTGAAAGTAGCTCGTAAATATCAAAAGTTTTCTATAAAATACGTTTGTCCTTAGTGTTAAATAACTTCATAAAAGAAATATTGTAAAGTTGTCATATCTCAAAGCTTCGAAGTCAATTTCATTAAAAAAAATAGAAATATCTGAGATATATAATTCTAAGATTTCTAAAATTTGTGACAAAACATACAAACAAGTCAAACTCATAACCTCCTTTTTTGAAGTCAGTTAATAATAGTTTGGACATGTAGCCTGTCGTTAACACGTTTTTACTGTTATTTTATTAAATATCATTACAATTGTCTTAGAAAGTCGATAAAACAACAAAACATACCTACATTGATGATAGGTGTATATATACCTACATACAACACATACCTACCTACATATATATGGGCGCAAATCAATATACATTTTATGATTTTATTGTTAGAAAGTATTTAATATTGTAATTAATGTTTAATTATTTAAATGAGTAAAACCTATTTCTAATGTAAAGTTCCTTATGATGTTAATTTTGAAAATTGAACAAATGTCAGCTGTTAAATAAATAAAAGGACTGAATTATGTATTGTCACTCTCTTCTGTATTAACTATTGTACGAGAATAAACCAAATGCTACCACTCTGTTATTTTATTCTGAAAAATGGACTCTGAACAACGAAACCCTGGCCTAGCGCTGACATATACCTACCCATAAGTAAGAAAAGCATCGAGCCCTATGTTCCTTCTACCCTCTATAGTAAAGGGCGAGTGCTAGTGCATTAGAGAAATTAAATTATTATAGACATTCACGTCTATCGAGGTAGTATATTATATCGTGACGTCACAAAACTTTGTGTACAACACAAATATTTATTTGTATATTTTTGTTTCAAATTTTCATAATATAGCAACTATATGTAGAAATTGTGAATGCGCATCTCAATTGACAAAAGGCCATAGAATATAATGCACTTTAACTATATAAGTCTCGTGGATAGTCATATAAAATAACAATGTGGATGGGTCTGACAGGCAAGAGAAGCAGAGGAGGACCAAATACGGGAAGAAGACCTACATAAAATTGCAGGATTGGAGACAAGCAACATTAGACAGGAAAAATTGGGCATCTTTGGAGGGGGCTTTTAGCCTGATCTGGGGACCTTGCAGGCCAGTTTTAATCATATTCAAGTTAAATAAGTAGTTGAGTTTATTTTTGTTATCAAGATAGAATTAATAATAACAATAAAATAAAAAAAATGTATATAAAAAAATGTAAAATGTTAAAAAAGTAGATTGACTAACATTTAGTATTTACTTCAAATGTAGCAGCAATAGTCAATAACAGGCTATATATACCTATATTAGCTTAGGCTTATATATATATATATATATATATATATATATATATATATATATATATATATATATATATATATATATATATAGATATATATATATATATATATATATATATATATATATATATATATATATATATATATATATAAACCTAAAAAGTAGTGTATACGTTCTATTAACATTGCAAAAACTTTACTGAGACCATAAGATAGGCAAAACTCGAGTGTTATATTATTTTAAAATATACTTACGAAAAGAAGCCAAAATTTCATAAAACACCACGAAATAACAATATAACACAGACTTCTCAAAACAACCAACAAAACAAAATCAACTTCCAATATATGAAAAACGTACATTTTTACCTAAAAAACTGTTAAAATTAAGTTTCATACTTGAGCAGAGTACTTAAAAATCGTAATAGCCTCCCGTCCCCCTTCGTACCCTACGAGGGGCGAGCGCTAGTGCATTACACAAATTAGATTATTACTAAGGCAGTGTATCTATCAAAGGAAACGTCGTGCGATACATTAACTACGTACCCACTAAATGTATGTATGTATGTATGTATATGAATACATTGTAAATTATATTTGCGTGCTTTGATGTATAGCTAGACTAAATTGTCTTGGGAGTAGACGGTAAAGTAAATTGAGGCTATCGTGGCACAGTGTAGCTTTTAGATGTGTAGGTATGATATCGATAGACAGATATGGATCGATAGATGGATCGATAGACACATAGATAGCTATAGTGCAACTAACAAAAAGTTCTACAACTCGACACTCATGTGCTACATCGCATGGGAACGCGGAAAAAAGCTTAAAGTTTCTATAATTAAGTGTAATATTAACCCAATTTATGAAAAAATATCAAAATAAAAACAGTTATTATTTGGACAGAAATTTTTAACTTATGCTACTTGTGATTCCTTCTTACTACTCATTATACCTAACATCCACATCAAAGACCACAAAGTAATATGCGTAACATTTCAACAAAGATTACACACAGAATACAAAAATACATTTAAAAACCTACTCTCCTCGGTAGCGAGTTCAATTCCCATTCGGGAGAAAACGAATTATTATAGTTTTCCTAAACCTCATAACACAAAACGCTGCGTTAAGTTACAATACCCAACACGCAACGTTACCAATGTACACAAAATATATAGAACTTAAGGTGTTTAATATATCCTCAGTTCCATATCAAGTTGCAAATGGTGGAGCCAAGCTAAGCCAACACCAGTAGCTCTAAAGTGTCAAACTCGAACCTGGCACCACCCTCTCACAGAACACCGTCGTGACACAGTATTGTATTAATGCTGCTGTGTTTCGTCAGGTGAGTGGGAGTTCCGGAAGCCCATACAGGATTAGTCTGGGTATTAATGATCTCAAGAATGCCGCCTTGTGAATGAAATCTATTATCTAGCTCTTGTAAATTATTGGCAAAATAAAAAACAAAAAAAAAAAGAAACAGAGAAAGTCCCGCTAAGTTTCTTGCGCCGGTACTTCTCAGGTCTGAGGCATTAACTTTAGCGAACCGGTGGCAAATTAAAATTAAAATATTTGACGTTTAAAAAATGAAGCGTGTAACTGCTTACATTGAATAAAAACGAAATAAAATTAAATTAAGAATTAACTTCTGCTCGTTAAAAAAAAGAAAAGCCAACTAACCTTATAATCTGATGTGCTCGATTCCTAAGCAATGCCAAGATATCCTGTTCCTCTTTGGCGTCATCGTTCTCGTCGTCGTGCAGTCGACTGGCACACAGTATGGAGTCCAGCGCTACAGACAAGCTGTCTGCCAGTTGTTTAGCTAAATCCATCTCCCTTGGATCCGATTGAAGATCTTTTTCCTAAAATAATAAGCAATAATTAGTAGTAGTTAATAATTAAACAAAAAAAAATTAAAACGTGTAAAAGCGACGTTTTGTGGGTTCGATTCCTATGGGGGGAAGATGGATTTTTTCTATTTTCATTTTATTCGCTCTGGCAACTAGGCAAAGCGCGGCGTTTAGTTCCGCCACTCAACACGCAACGCGCGTGCAAAAAGGCGGAAAATGGGGACGGAGAAAGCAAGGGACTAAGCAACGGAGTGTCTTAACACTATGTTCCAAAATATTCAGAAATGTATACAGATTTTGAATATACCAATATATTGTGGAATAACTTTGAAGATATTAAAAAAAAATATTAATTATTTGCATTTTTATCAAAATAATTAAGATATCGATAATTGTGAGGTCATCTTGGCAAAGCTTTGATTGTGAATTTTCACTATTAAGGGAAATACAAATTTTCATTTCTCCACAGTGGCAAGACGAAGTGTGGCGTTTTAATTCGCTTTCAAGAAGCCTTGAACTCAGGCGTTAAGCGGAAAACAGACTATTCACAAAGTTATGCGACGCCAAAATGTCTTCAGTTTTAGTAATAATTGTAAAATTGTAAAGAGTTGTGTATTAGAAGAAGAATCTATTTTTTTATTAAATTTTACAAATGTTTAATAATTAATTAAACATAAAAGATAACAAGACAGACAGAATTATATATTTTTCGTATCATAATAACTGCTAAAGGCAAACCAAAGTGTTAGGACGCGCTGTTCTAAATTTTTCGTTACATTTTTGAGTCCAATTCCTTGTTCAAAATTAATATAACATTTTATAACATATATATGTATATCCAAAGAATACATATATATGTATATCCAAAGAAAATACGGCATTGTAAAAATGCAACGCACGCCGACCATTAGACGAGGTTACGTACGTACTGTATCAGAGCGATAGCACATTAGGGATCGCGCGCGTTTGTGTTGGGGCGAGCCACTTGCTTAATTTACTTGGGGGGTAAATATTATATCGTTTTTTTTTTAAATAATAATAAACAGTAACAAGTATAGTATTTTGTAATAATCTTAAATATGATTATAAGCCGATTTCTAATTGTATACTTAGAGTAGTGAATACTTAATACTTTTCAAGGAGCAAAATAATATTTTAAAAAGTAATATCCAAAATAAATAATTTAAAGCGATATAATGTAAACTATCTTCATATTAAAATTCTTAAACAACTGATATCTGCACAACATGATTAAATAACAAACACCTGTATGACAAAAAGCGTTAATAATAAGACTTAAGATTTAGATATTGGTGCTAAAAATGCAAAATTTGTTTAAAATAACAAATTTAGCTTACATCACGATACTATCTGATGGAATTCGAATTCGAATCGAAAACTCGTAAACAAGTAGATTTACTGCGACGCGATAAAAACAAACAAAAATCAAAGATGGTGTCAACGATAAACGCAATTAACACGACAACTGCGACTGCCCCACAAAATACATGCTAATTAATGCGATATTATGGAATTGGAACAGGAATGAATAGGTTTCTTTTAACTAACTGATTTCGCTTAAGGTGACCTTAATTATTATGCGTTTTGCAAATTTTCGTGATATACTTTAAAAAAATGATAATAAATTATAAAGTAATGGACAAAAAAATAGTGATTTAAATGAAAGTCGAATTATATAATGAATTGCGATTACATTTCATAAATAAGTAATTTATAAATGTTAAAATAAGTTATTTTTACTTGAAAATCATCATTTAGAGTTTTTTAATGTCACAAGTACGTAATCTGAATCTTAACCACAATATACTATCATAAACTATTGTATTTAAAACTTCGAAAGAAAGATTAAATTATGAATCACATCAGTACTGTAAAGTTATTAAAGTAATACCCTCATTTTATAAAGATAAGAAAATCAAGAAACTCGCACATTAACATACTGTACCAAATAACTTGCGATTCAAAGATATACCAAAGATAACATATCGATGGTCCATATTTTGTCAAACAACCATATCAGAAAAATTATAAATGTATAAATCGTCAATAATACGATATCGCTGCCATGTCAATTAAGAATATGACCTCATAAGATGACATTTTTATTTAAATTCCCCAATTTAAGTAACAACGTTTTGGATCGTTTATTGCGAAAAATTATCTCGTCAATCACGCGTTTAAAATCGATAATTTTTTAATTAAGCAATATCAAACACACGACCACAATGACCTTATTTAAAAAAAGCTATGTTAAACAAAAAATTATTAAAATGAATATATTTTAAATAAAATGCATACAATAAGCAAGTAGAACCTAGAGCGTGAACGCTCCATCTGGATGCATTAGCGCCGCTTTTAAGGCGCCCGCCCACTCACCGCTACCGGGAGCGCTCAGGGCTACCACACGATACATTTCCCATACATTATATATATATATATATATATATATATATATATATATATATATATATATATATATATATATATATATATATATATATATATATATATATATATATATATATATATATATATATGTATATATACGTATATATGTATATATATATATATATATATATATATATATATATATATATATATATATATATATATATATATATATATGTACATAAAGAAAGTAATAGAATTCAAAATAATGATTTTAAAAAAGATTTGTCTGTGTGTTGGCGCATTCATACACCATAATCTATTTAACTGCTTAACCTAACCTTTCAAATGCGATTTTCACCACTTTATACAAAACATTCAACAAAAATAATTATATGTACGCATAAAATATAAGTCTAAATACCTCAAAATCGATCAAGCTGACCACATGCGAATCTCTAGTCGATAGATTATAATTTAATAAATAAAAGCAAAGTAAAACATATTTAGTAGTAAGCAACTCCCATCCCTGAACACGCAAAGACGCGACGTGTACTTTATATGATCGACCCGCGATGTTTAACCGCAACTTACACACACACCACGTTTTGTATGTACGTATAAATACAACATATATTTATGTATATATATGTATATCTTGTTAGAGTGTGTTTCTGACATATATTATGAGATACAAGGTCACAATATATCAAAACTTGTGGCAAATTAGAATTCCTTTGTCTTATACACCTACTACTACTTTTTTATAGTAATCTAAAGGCGAAGAAAACTAAATTAAAATTAAATTAGATTTACGCTTTACTCCCACACTTAGCAGGGTAGGCAAAGGGAACCGCAGGAACCGTTAGTACCTAGTGTTAAGACACTTTGTTCTCCTTTTTCCCCCTATCAAAGCATTGCGTGTTGAGTTGCGAAACTCAACGCCGCGTTTGTCTAATTGCCTGAGTGAAGAAAATAAAAAAAATAATTCATTCCCCCCTAATGGGAGTCGAACCCACAAACTCTTGTGTTTGCATCCAATCGCTGCGCCACTACCGTCCTCCATAGAAATAAGTAATTTCCTAGTTTCAACACCATTTATAACCTATTTTTTTATTTAAATCAAAAATACTTAAAAAAATATAGAGAAAGTATTATAAAATTATATATAACCATATACTTACAGCTTTTATCCAATTTAACAGAAACAGAAACCCGTGTAAAAGCAAAAACAACCCTTCTTCTATAAGATCGTAAAACACGCAAGCCTAACTACGTCTACTGATTGAAGGCCATCAAAACTAACTACCGGAAGATCGGTACCCTTTATGCTTAATATAAAAAAAAAACTTTTAATTTAGGACCAATATACGGTACGTTTGCCCCAAAATTGAAAACTTTATATATAATTTAGGGCAAACGTATCCAAATAAGTTAGATATTTACGTTTATTGCAAGATATGTTACGGGTATGTTGGACCTTTTTTTATTTCTATTTCAATGTTTTATAAATTGTAATAATATTTCGGGTAGCCTTTTGTGAAGGTGGTGATCGTAGGTTTGATTACCAACAGAGGCATATTTTTTAGCTTAGCGCTACATCCTATAGAGAACCTAGTGTTAGGACACGCTTATACACGGAACTAAACGCTGCATTTAATCTTATCACTAGAGAGAATTCTCTCCTGATGAGAATTCAACTCACTACGACCTTCATACTCAGACGCACCGATGCGCCACAACGGCGTAATGAATGAAAACGCTAGTATATTTATATTATATTCTATTCTCTCTTCTAATAGACTCTCTATGGCGTTGAATTACGCAACTCAACGTTCAATTCTAACAATTGAACGGTCTAGTGTATAAAGTATAGTGACTTAACACTAAGATCCCTTTAACTATTTTGGTATAATCTGGAGGCGTAAAGACGAAGGATTTACTTAACTAAGAATAAGAAAAGAAAATCAACGTTTTTTCAATGCAGAATCGCTCAAAAAATGTAAACTTAAAACTCAGTAAAAATAAATTATTTTATATTTAATGATTAAAATATATAAATGATGTTCTTTTCCAAGAAACCTAACATATTCTTTATTTTTCTTTTAAATAAACCTTTCACAAACATTGTCTGAAAATATTCTTCAGCCTGAACTAATTACAAAAATCTAACTTAACGCCATCTGTTATCAAAGCCATAGAACTTTTAAGAACTTTTTATTCATTATAGTTCGAAGAACTAAGTTACGAAGTAATAAAGTCTGCCGATAGATGTCGTTATTTTATAATTATTTCCTTTTATTTTTAGTTTAAAACTTTCCTTTTATTTACAAAAATTATCCGTAGATGATAATTAATAATAATAACTTATCCTTACTAACATTATAAATGCGATTGTATGTCTGTTACGCTTACGCTTATTTTATTTTATTTTATTTATTTAGGACAACCAACATTTGTACATATGTGAAAATATACCAAATACGCTATATATGTACGCTTACTCGAAAACTACTCAACCGATCATGATAAAACTTTGTACACATACTTTTGGACGTATAAGAACGTATTCAGAATTAGCGACTAAATGAATAGCCCGGGGACAGAGAAAGCAGGGACTAAGCAACGGAGTGTCTCAACACTAGATACCTATGGTTCCTGCAGTTTCCTCTGCCTACCCTGCTATGTGCGCGATAAAAGCGTGAAGCTATATAAAAAAATAAAAAAAAAACTAAAAAAAAAAACAAACAGAACTGCTCACCAGCTGTCTCGCCAGCAGCGTGGCGTGGTGCACGCAGGTGTTGGTGGCCAGCAGCTGCGCCGCCGTGGCCGCGCACGACACCATCACGCGCGCCGTCAGCGCCACGCCCGCCGACAGGCACCTGCGGGCGACGACAAGCGGCGGTCATTACACGAACTCGGTACTAATTGTACTAGCCTTTGGTGAATTGTTGGTAACTCTTGATAGCGACATTGGTTGAGGGATGAGAGACTATTAACTATACCCAAAGACACGTCAGAGGTAAGATAGTCACTTCAGTCTATAAATATATTTCTTAAACCTAATAAATTTAAAATGCATTAAATTATCTATAATTGAAGGCTATTTATTTATTTTTGATTGACATTATTCAAACGTCATTTAAGAGCGAAAGGACTAGCATTCGCAAATGGCAGAAATATGATATTTTTCTTAATATGTACATATTTTGTGACTGAAAAGCCTTTACTTTAATATATAAGAACTTTAAAAAAAATTGTGAATTACAATTATTTATATACAAGAATATATTATGTAAAAATTGATTTCTTTCAAAAACAAAACTATTTTTGTAATATTTATTCAAAATTATAATCTGTTTTATTTCTTTCAACCGAAGACACATTAGCAAATTTCAACAAAGAAAAAGTCATATACAACATAAAATTACATATATATACATTACGTTTAATATTGTTCTCAATATACATATGTAATGGTAAAGGGTTCAATTCCTTACCCTAGTAATACAAAATACTATGAAATATTTCTATAATATATATACATATACTAACTTGGGAGAAATAGGCGGGTTGAGGTTCTCCTTCTCAGCGGCAACTGTCAGCATCTGAGCTATTACTTTCACAGCTTGGAACCGTTGCACTGCATTTTTCTCCGTCATATTTTGCTATATCAGAAATAAGTATTAATTAATAACATATATTACTTTTATTTTTTATGTCTTCACGCTTAATCCCGCCGTTTAGTTATAATTATTACACTAATACTTAGAAACTAGTAGTTTGAATTGCATCAACATCATTTAAAGGAAAAAAAGGATGGCTATAGCTTACATCAAGTTATTGTTTTATATTAACCAATATAATAATTTTTATATTTTGTTATATTTTATTATTAATAAATATATCTAATAAATGTTTTATAACCATTCTATATTTTTTAAATGATCGTTTAGCTTTTATATACAACCTTAGACTTACATTTGTACAACTATTATTTTGCAGTACCTTTTGTTTGTACGCACATCTATTAATCTCGAGAACTAGTGTTTTGAATTGAAAACAAATATTTAAGATAATCTATTAGTCAATATGAGGATCGTCGTGGCGCAGAGGCGCAACGTCTGCCTTTAAGGCGACGGTTACTGGGTTCGATCCCCACTCGGAGAAGATGGATTTTTCTATTTCCATTTTCTTCGCTCTGGCTAACTAGGCAAAGCGTGGCGTTGAGTTCCGCCACTCAACACGCAATGCCTCGAAAAAGGCGGAAAGTGGGGACGGAGAAAGCAGGGGCTAAGCAACGGAGTGTCTTAACACTAGGTTCCCACAGTCCCTGCAGTTCCCTCTGCTTACCCTATAATAAAAAATATACTTAAAAATACGACAAAAAAAAAGAAAATACCTTTTCGTATCTTTCCATTAATCTGTACAACTCATTCATCTGCCTTTCCAGAAACGGCAAATCTAAATCCACCTTTGCATTTTTATTGCTCTGACTCCCCTTATTTAAGTCCACAGAGGAATTCATTTTAGCTTTTTCTTCTGCGTTCTTCTTTTTTCTCTTCTTCTTGCTCTCAACTTCTGGAACTCTCTCTGAACTGATACTCGTGTTTGCTTTTTCATGGCTAATCTCATTATTATCATTATTTTTAGACACATCTTTGTGTTTACCGTTTCCATTATTGATTAAATTCGTTTCTGTATTTGTATCACTTTTAACTTTACCATTATTTAGTTTAACTTCTTTAACTTTCTTTATTGCTCCATTATCTTTTAGATTATCACCAATTTTTTTACCATCACCTCTTTTACTCGTATTATCATCACCGTTCACAATAATATTACCCTTATCAACAGTAATATTATTGCTGTTATCATCTGTTTTTACTTCTTTAGCGTCTTCTTTGGCTGTTTTAGCTTTCTTTTTCTTCTTACCAATTTTATCTTCACCGTTCTCCACGTTAGCCACATGAACTGTTACATTTAGATCAAGTAGTAAAGGCGCTATTATATGCCTTATTGAACTGATAACTCTATACACTTTGCTCGTAACCGGATTTAGAAAGGTATCGGCCGTTGTGATTGTATCGTCGAATATCGGATTTGAATTGCCACTATAACAAAATTTGTTTAAATTAATATTTATGCCGTTGGTCAAAATTTTGGTCACCTATCAAAAAAATATATTTAATAATGCACTCGTAAAGTGGAAATATATATAATCAGTTCAAAAAAATATTTGTATAAACTTCTAATTTATTTATATCAATATATAAACCAAAAAATATACACAAAGATCCTTAGCTTAACTTCGTATCCCTCATTTAGCAACATATTAAAGAACCTAGAGTGACAAAATTAAATAAATCCAATTTCCCCTTATCGCAACACAGCAAACCTTTTATTAACATTATTACTATTTAATTGTAGCAAATTAATAGGCTTTTCAATGACTTTTTTTTAAATACAACACCAATATTAATTATTGCCACCAACTCACGTAGCTAACAGCTTCTGTTTAAGTTTCCTCGCCTTCTTTTTGATCGCCTTCTGCTTTTCTCTCTCTTTCCTCTCAAGTTCTAGTATATTGACCTCTTCTATCTCCTTCTGGGTTTGCTCCTGACTGTCTGAAGTCGTCTAAAATCATATAAAAATAGAAAAATTAATAAAAGATTATTCTTTTTTTTGTCTTCACGCTTTATCCCGCACATGGCAGGTTAGGCAGGGAACTGCAGGAATCGTGGGAATCTAGTGTTAAGACACTCCGTTTACCATTCTTACACAACTCTAATATCTAAAGGTTGCCTGGAATTATTTTATTATTTTTTTCAATTGGTATATTATTTTATTAAGTTGTGCAATAAAAATAAGTACAGAGTACTATCGTGGCGCAGAGGCGTAGCGTCTGCCTGTAAATGTGACGGTTTGTGGGTTCAGTTCCCATTCGAGGATATTAGATTTTTTTGTTCTGGAAACTAGACAAAGCGCGACGTTGAGTTCCGCCACTCAACACGCAATGCCTCGAAAAAGGCGGAAAGCAGGGACAAAGCAACGGAGTATCTTAACACTAACACCCTATAGTTCCTGCAGCTCCTTCTGCATATCCCGTCAAAGCGTGAAGATTTAAAAAAAATAGATTATTTTTATTATTATTACTTAAACCCGTCGCAACGCACTCACCAGCAGCCGCCCGCTCGCGGTGGTAGCGGTAGCAGCAGGGGTGGTACCAACCGTGGTAGTAGCGGTGGTGGCGGGGGTGGTACCACCGGCGGTGGTGGTGGTGATGGCGGTGGTGGTGGCACGTTCGCGTATCGCCTGCAGATGCGACTCCAGGCGCTGCTGCGACGCGTCCTGCTTGTCGCGGATGCGCGAGCGCAGCGCGTCCGCCTCCAGTTCGGCCGCGGCCGCCAGCGCGGACAGACGCGAGCGCACGCCCTCCGCCTGATAAATTTAATTTAGATATCCTATTTTCATAATTAGAATCAAAATCAAATATTATTTATTAACCACAGATACACATCTACCATTTCTGAAAGGTGGTCAGTTGAGCATGACTATTAACCTCAAGGTCGCAAGTTCAAGTCAAATTTATAATAAAATGAAAGCTCACACCCTCCGCCTGTCAATTTTTAAATTAGTAATTATTATTTTAAAATATTTTCTTAGTCTAAATTAAAATCAAAAATCATGCAAATATCACAGATACACTTATACGCGTCAACTTTTTATATACTTCCATTTTGGAAAAGTGCTTTGTCATAGAGAAGAAGAAATGGCAAAAGAAAGGCTGGCTCAGTTTGTAGAGCATATATTGTATATATATGTAATGCATGTATTATTATAGCTATTTTAATTTAGATATCCTATCAAAAATCATTTATTCATGTAGGTATCACAGATTCACTTATACACGTCAACTATTTATCTAGTACCAATTCTGAAAGATGCTTTGTCATGGAGGAGGGGAAATGGCGAAAGAAATGCTCGCTCAGTCGTTAGAGCGTGAGACTCTTAATTTCAGGGTCGTTGTTTCGAGTCGCGCTTTGGACAATATTTTTTCATATTTAATACTAAACAATGCAAAATTCCTTCTGCCTAGTATGAAGGCATAAAAAAATAAAAAAAACAATGCAAAACAACGTGACTATAAATTTAAGTATTTAAATTTCGAACGTTCACCTTCTCTCGCGCGGCGTCATCTATAATTTTTAATATTCAAATTTCGAATGTTCACCTTCCCCGCGCGGCGTCGCCTACAAATTTAAATATTTAAAGTTTGAATATTCTCGCACGCAGCGTCATCTATAAATTTAAATATTCAAATTTCGAATGTTCTTTACTCACGCGGCGTCATCTATAAATTCAAATACTTAAATTTCGAACGTTTACCTTCCATGAATTTAAATATATAAATTTCGAACGTTTACCTTCTATGAACTTAAATATTTAAATTTCGAACGTTCACCTTCTCCCGCGCGGCGTTGTCTATAAATTTAAATATTCAAATTCCGAAGGTCACCTTCTCGCGCGCGGCGTCGTCGCGCTGCGTGCGCCTCAGTCCGCGCAGCTGCTCGGCGCGCGCGCCCCGCTCGCGGCGCCGCTCCAGCAGCGTGGCGACGTGCGCGCGGCGCGCCGCCTCCAGCGCCTGGCGACGCGCGCCCACCGCCGCCTCGCGCGCCGCCTTCGCCTCCTGACATTTGTGGATATAAATAAATGTTAAATGTAACTTAGGGATTATTTCGTTTGCAGTTTCTTCTCTCTGGCTACTAGACAAAGTGTGGCGTTGAGTTCCGCCATTCAACACGCAATACCTTGAACGCGGTTCGTGGTGGTGGTCGACAGAGTGAACCATAGGAACCATAACTAATGTTACCCTCTGTCTACCTACATGTGCAGGATAGAAGAGTGAAGCCATAAAAAAAAGTTTATCCTAAGATATGTTACCCTGGTAAACCACCGTTGTAAAAAAGTTACCGTGGTAATGGTTTGGCCCACCACAACAACTTGTGCACAGTGCCCAAGCCTATGCATTTCAAGCAATCACATAAAATGTATACTATGAAAGATCCACTACAAAGCGTCACTGTGCCACGACGTCCTCAAAATCAATCTTTTGTATTTTCTATACTTTCTCTCTTTGTGAGATAAAATAGTGTTTATAGAGTCGAAACTTTGTCATAAAATAGCAACTGGCAGAATCTCCTGAATCGTCTTATGTTGTTGTGAGCTTCAAAGGTGTGGTAATTATTGACATGCTACTACTAACAACTAACAGCATGTATTTATATAATATAGGTGATTATTTTTTTGTGTCCCAAGTATTTAGCAGTATATTTCCTACTATTTGCAATGGAACATCCGACTGCTGCACTTTCCACAGCACAGATCTCTCATTATACTTCATTTATAAAGCAGCACTTATTTGTTTCAATAATCAAGTATACAATGAAGCCAGTACTTTCTATTTATCAACTAACCTAGTCTCAGTTTCCATTTAACTTGCATACAAAACATTTTAATCAAATAAACTCATTTTTAAGCTACCACTCTTCGCCACGACTAACCACTTATAGAATCTCTATGTACATAAGTCCCATATGGAAAAACTATTATATAAGAAAAAAGTTACCAATCAAACCATCTCAGCACTAACCTACAGTCCCTGCAGTTCCCTCTGACTACCCCGCCACGCGCGGGATAAAGTGTGAAGCAAAAAAAATACCAAAAAAAAAATCTCCAACTCCTCACTCACCAGCTTGTGCAGCCTGTCCCTCCTCATCTGCCGCAGCCTGGTCGTGTGCGTCCTGCACTGTTCCAGGAACTCGTGTCTTCTGTTTTCAGCTTCCAATTGTTTAATGAAAGCAATTTCTCGAAGCTTCTCCTCTTCGTCGTGCGCTTTGCGTACAATATCCTGTAAATTTTGGGAAATCATTTTAAAGTTTAATAAATATTTAATGTTTATTTTATATTAATAAAGTTTAGAAATATAATTTATAACCATCGTGGCGCAGAGGCGTAGCGTGTGTCTGTAAACGCCACGCTTAGTGGGTTCGATTCCAATGTGGGGAGATGGATTTTTCTCTTTCCATTTTCTTTGCTCTGAAAACTAAGTAAAGCGCGGCGTTGAGTTCCGCCACTGAGGACGCAATGTCTTGAAAAAGGCGACAAGCGGGGACGGAGAAAGCAGGGACTAAGCAACGGAGTGTCTCACTAGGTTCGTATGGTTCCCGCAGTTCCCTCTGCCAACCCAGCCGTGTGCAGGATAAAGCGTGAAAACATAAAAAATATATTTTATAGCTGAAATTATATTTTTCATATATAATTACTAACTTTTAAATGTTGGTCGCGATTCTCCGCCGCTTTCTGTAGTCGCCTCTCCATTCGCATTCTCTTCTCCTCAATCAGTTGGTTTTTTGCCACCTACATATGAAAAAAAGTAAAACAACATACATACATATATTATTTATAACTTACATATTATATTCTATATTTAGACTAAAAATTTTAAATTAATAAATTAATATAAGAATTTTTGATCTTAATCACAATAACTTTACAGGAATACAGACATTAATCTTCGATTGTTAAATGATAAAACCTAGCGATGTCAACTTACCTTCAACGATAGAATGCCATAGATTTTTTTTAAAACAACTTATAAAATTTACTATGAAATAACTTTATACAGAATGCAATTTTAACCTCTTATCAGTCGTCATAGAGATAAATTGATTTTAAATATCAAAAATACAATCCGTCGATCCAAATTAAAAAAATAAAAATATTATATAGATCTAATACAAATAAGCTAAATATATCAATTAATAATTAAATGAACTCGAATAGTATAAGAGTCAACTGCTAGTTAAGTTCCGAGTTCCGACACGTAATGCCTAGATAGACGGTAAGCGGAGAACAGAGTGTTTTAACACTATGTAACCACGGTTCCTGCGGCTCCCCCTACTTACCCTGCCACGTGCGGGATAAAGCGTGAAGTTAGTTAATAATACTGTCATTTTTCATCATTTTTTTAATGTAATATTACAGATAATTTAAAAATAATATATCCCTCTTGTGTTTTCATATAGAGCAAATAGTCACCAATGTACTTTTAAGTTAAATTGTAATTCTTAATAAATAACTTTGAAACTTAGGATTTTTTTTAATCCTTCGCTGTCGCTATATTTAATTCATACATTATTAAATACATTTAAAAGATATCTTCCAAAGAACGTACTCATAATACAGTACATTAGATGTATACACACACACGTACCTTCACCTCCTCCACGCGCGCCAGCAGCTGGTGTATCTTCCTGGCTCTTTCCGTCTGGTACTCCCTCCGCTGGCGCTCGGCGCGAGCCTGCTTCGCTTGAAGCCTACAAGTTTTATATATATATATATATATATATATATATATATATATATATATATATATATATATATATATATATATATATAAATATATATATATATATATATATATATATATATATATATATATATATATATATATATATATATATATATATATATATATATATATATATATATATATATATATATATATATATATATATATATATATATATATATATATATATATATATATATATATATATATATATATATATATATATATATATATATATATATATATATATATATATATATATATATATATATATATATATATATATATATATATAAGAATTTTTATATATTCTGTTTATTTATTTAATAAGGTAAGAAGTAAGAACAAATAAAGATGATACAAATGTGATGTAAAGGCCGCTCTATCTATCCTTGTGAGGTGATGTCCTCCAGGTATAGTAGGGGTTGTGGTTCATAAGATAAATATAAACTAAAAAATATAAAAAGTAAAAAAAAATATTTAAAATTAAGTTATTAATATCAGCAATAAGCTCTTTTTTACCTTCTCAAAGCGTCTTGTAAGCTCCCTCGTCGTTTTATTCCTTGTGACAACTTGGCGTGTAGCTGTTGGGCGCGGCCTGAAACACGTTCAGTTCTCAATATAGTTAAAATATTTAAAAGTAGCCCTTTAATAAGAAGTGAAAGCAAATAGGTACATTCGAAATGATTTAATTACGGCGTTGAGTTCCGCTACTCAACACGCAATACCTCGAAATAGGCGGAAAGCGGGGACGGGGAAAGCAGGGACTAAGCAACGGAGTGTCTTAACACTAGGTTCATATGGTTCCTGCAGTTCCCTCTGCCTACTCTGCAATATGCGGGATAAAGCCTGAAGCTATAAAAAAAAATGATTTAATTAAAATTATTTTCAGTTTTATCCCACTGGAAGACAAAGCGCGGCGTTAAGTTTCTCAATATGGAGAAAAAAGTGGGGAAACGAAATGACTAAGAAAAAAGTTAAAAATTATTCTGTGATATGTAGAGACAAGCATGAAGTTGCTTTTTAACCAATATATATCCAAACCAATTCAGCTAACATTTTTATATAAAATACCAAATAAAGAATAGAGCAAAGGTAAAAATAAAGAATAGAATAAAAACGCTATCCCACCCGGGTCCCTTGCCACTAGAGCCTCCAAAACGACCAGAGTGTCGACTCTCTCCGCCCACGACATGCCGGCGAGTGCCGTCTCGTACTGGTCCTCCAGCGACGCCGCCAGCGCGCCTAGATTCTCCGGCTGACACACCGCCGGAGGTTCCTCCGGGAGAATCTCCGCGTCCGTCTGCGGAACACACTCCACTTTTGTAATAACTATTAATTAATTTTCATGATTTTTAAATATTTTATTTACAATAGAAAAATACTTAAAGAAAACATATGTATAAACATTTTGAACGTAGCGGGATTTAAACCCGCGCAATCTTGAGAACCGTGCAAGCGCTCTTATCACTGAGCCATGAGTTCTTTGTCACGCTGCGTCGAAATTCTTATATGCTTTACACAACTTACTAGCGTCTTTGTAAGTAGACCCAAAATCCGCTGAGTTCAAATTTTTAATTTTTTTTTTTTTTGTTTTTTGTTTTTTTTTTTTTAGCTTCACGCTTTATCCCGCACATGGCAGGGTAGGCAGAGGGAACTGCAGGAACCATATGAACCTAGTGTTAAGACACTCCGTTACTTAGTCCCAGCTTTACTCCGTCCCCACTTTCCGCCGTTTTCGAGGCATTGCGTGTTGAGTGGCGGAACTCAACGCCGCGCTTTGCCTTAGATGCCAGAGCGAAGAAAATGGAAATAGAAAAATCCATCTTCTCCGACTGGGGATCGAACCCAGTAACCGTCGCGTTACAGGCAGACGTTGCGCCTCTGCGCCACGACGGTCCTCTAATTCTTATATAATAATTTTTTTTTTTAAGTATAAACTGTTAACTTGTTTGCATGTATTTTAATTTTTCGCCTTAAATGGTTAAAATATAAAATGATTTTTAAAATAATTTTCTGATAGTAAATAATCTGTATATACAAGGAGTATCTGACAGCGCGGCCTTTGTCAAAACTGGTTATAAGGTAAAATATTTTAAAAAAAATAGGCTATACACAAAAAATAGTGAAGAACTATCAATAGTTTGGACACAAGGTCATTTTTTCCATCACGATAT
Source organism: Dione vanillae (assembly GCA_037178615.1). Lineage (NCBI taxonomy): Eukaryota > Metazoa > Arthropoda > Insecta > Lepidoptera > Nymphalidae > Dione > Dione vanillae. The sequence goes on from JAZFAU010000248.1 coordinate 95,588, forward strand.
AAATATCGTTATATTATTTAAGTCATTTGTATTATCGTGTGTTACACAGCACGTATAAATACGTGCTGTGTAACACACGATAATACAAATGACTTAAACAATAAAATACCATTAAACGTTTTCACATTTCATTCAAACAATAACCGAAAGAGAAAGAGATACATCTCTGTGCCGCTCTGACAAGATAGAGTACGTCTGCGTCATACTTGAGAAATGGCGTTTTATTTCAGAACAATAATTTAATTATTTGCTTTGTTTGAACAAGACTTACTTGTTTTATAATTTAACCAAATTTAGAAAGACTAGTTAATACTATGCTTTAAATTAAGGACGCGAGTACATCCACACTCTATATATTAATATATTAAGTTACTTCCGTCCATCGTGGCGCAGAGGCGCAACGTCTGCCTATAACGCGACGGTTACTGGGTTCGATCCCCATTCGGAGAAGATGGATTTTTCTATTTCCATTTTCTTCGCTCTGGAATCTAAGGCAAAGCGCGGCGTTGAGTTCCGCCACTCAACACGCAATGCCTCGAAAAAACGGCGGAAAGTGGGGACGGAGTAAGCAGGGAATAAGTAACGGAGTGCCTTAACACTAGGTTCTTATGGTTCCTGCAGTTGCCTACCCTGCCATGTGCGGGATAAAGCGTGAAGCTAAAAAAAAAAATGAAAAATAAAAGAAAGTTACTTATTTTCTTATAAGCGATATTCCAAGGTATTAAGAAATATTTTAGAAATATAAGACAGCCTCACCTCTGTATCATCAGTTTCGGTGTCAATATCGATATCGGACACTTGCTGCAGCTCCAGTATCTGTCTGTTCAGAAGGTCCTCTTCCTCGGAAAGCTTCCTCTGATCCACTTCACACTGGAAATCTAAGGCCAGGCTGATTTTACGCTCGTTTTCCTCGATTTCTGATGTCATTGCTGCTATTTCGGACATCTCGGAGGGATCCGCCGCTTTCAATATCTCATTTTGATCCGGAATTTGGTCGTCGTCATCTAAATATTTGAAAGTTGACTTGAACTCAGCCTTCCACTTGTCAAAGTCGAAGATTTCTTCGGTACTCTCTTGAGATCTCGCCAACGCTGAAGTCAAACTTTCCAGTGAAGAGTGTAAGCGGTTTTTTGTTAATTCATGGTCATCAAAATTTTTTTGGCAATCTTTATTTTTTTCCACCCGCTTAGTCAACACTTTGCTGCGCGAAGATTTCGTTCTAAGTCCAGTTACATCAGATTTCTGTCTAATCATGGATGGGTCTTTAGGCTTACTCTCACTTTTTAATACTTGTTTTTCTTCAACTTTGACAATTTTATCAGGTTTTACTTTCTCAGGACTTTTAACTTCAACAGTTTGTTTTTCATCAGCCTGAGGTTGTTCGGATTTAGCGCGGTCTTTGTCATCTCGGCTTTCTACGATTTCTTTGGATTCCTCTTTCGGAGATTCCAGCATGTTTAATGTTGGGAGACTAGTAGTGGCCGATGGTTGGTGAAACCTATTAGCCCAGTGGGATTTTGAATGCTTTTTAGATTCACGACTTAACCGCCTTGATTTGACTGTGCGCCAACCTTCATTGTCATGCTTGCTGTTATCTACATTTAGAACTTCTATAGAATTGGCAATATCTTGATCTAACTGATTCTCTGGCACAATTGTTTTCAAACTCTCACATGATTCTATCAGCGACATATCTATTTGAGTCACCACTGTGTCTGAGCTGCTGTATTCTTTACAATCTTTATTTTTCTCCAAATTTGAATCAACTTTTTCTTTTTTGTCGATTTTTTTGTCAACTTTTATTGAAGTTGGTCTTGGCGGTCGTTTTTTGAGGACTTCCTTAGTTGACGTCTGTTTAGTATCACCTGAAGCCAGTTGCGTGTTCCTTACAGGACGTTTTGGTAAAGCTCCTTTACTTGTTGATGGACAAGGGGTAGTGTCGAATAGACTAGTACGCCCAGTCGTCAAGTTAAACGGATAACTGCATTTATTTGATTGACTTTTTTTTTGAAAGGATCTCTGAGTTCTTGGGACTGTAGTAGGTCTAATTTCCATAGCTGTGGAACTACGAGATAGCCTTGTAGGTGTTTTTGCTTCGCTCTTATGTGTAGTCGTTAGTGGTCTCACTGGTGGTTTGGCAGCTGCTTGTGAATATGCAGGTTTAGCTATTTGTTTTGAATCTGTAGATGATTTATTGTCTGTTTTTTTACAATCTTGATCTTTTTTTGATTCATCTTTATCAATTGGGGATTCTTTTAAGTCTTCCTTGACATTTTTTTTGGATTTATTTTTTTCTGTATCTTGCTGATTTATATTACTTTCTACAATTCTATCAATATTATCAACCATATCAGTAGCTTTACTTTCATTTTCGTTATCGTTAACATTACTATTTACATTCGTATGTGATTTCTCAACTGGCATATTCATTTTTGTATCATTATTGTTTGTACTAAATTTGGAGCTTTCTGAAATTGACAAATTCGAATTTTCTATTATCATGGTCTCCAAAATACTATTCATGTTGCTCATTTCTGAAGAATCCTCTTTATCTGAAATTTCTGCATCATTTTCTTTTGAAATTTTGTCTATATCTATTTTGGGTGAACTTTCACTGGATATATCAGCGAAGTTATCTTCGGATTTGGTCGGAGACTCACTTAAAAAATTATCCTTTTCTTCAACTTTGTCTACTTCTACCTTTTCATTTTCTTTTTCAATATCCTGGTTTATCATATTTTCATTTTTGGCTTGATTAGCGGTGAGCTGCTTCTCTAAAAAATCATTTTCCATAGCATCCAATTGCGCTATCGTAGCTTTGGCTTGGCAAGAAATGTGATTAGTATTGTTAGAATTAATTGCGCCTATTTTGGAATGCTTAGGGGACTTTATTATAACTTGTTTTGGACGAGCGTTTTGGCATTCCTTAGCAGTACCAAGTTCTATCGATACAGACTTCACATCTTTTGGGACTGAATCTTTCAATTCTTCTTTGGGCAATTCTTTCACTTCTTCTGATGTTTCTTTCATATCTTTTTCTTTAATATCAGATAATCTAGAAGATTCCTTAGCAACTTTGGGCTCTGGTTTGGCTGTTATTTTAGAAGCAACAATTTTATTGCTAAAGAATTCTACAGCGGCCTTTGGGCTTGTACTGGAATGAGAGGATATTCTTGGACTTATTTTGCCACTTCCCGGACTCGCTTTTCCTGTTAGATTGGGACTATTTTTACCACTGGGGGTATTATGTCCTGACAAGCAAGGGCTATTCTTGCCAGATACGGACGGTGAGCTTTTAACAGAATATGTGCGTCGTGACTCCGGCCTCACAAAATCAGTCTTACGAATCTCCCAAGCTAAGCTCTGTGGCCTCTGCGGTGGGGGTGTATTATCATATTCCCATTTCAGTCTAAACCACTCTCCTAAAGCTTTAAAATCACGCGTGTAGTTCTCTAACACTAATATAACTTCTTGGCACTCGTTTAAATTTTCGTGGGCTTCTACGGTATTGTAAATCTCACCAATCTAAAATTAAATTAAATAATTAATAAGTTATTGTTTTTTATATTATCATTTAAATATATTTTGCAGAATTAAGTTAATTGAGGGAAAAAAAATATTATAAATTAAAACTCACGGCTCTTTGCAAATCACCGAACAACAGAGCCCAGTAACGAGCTCGCAACTCAGATCGTTTGTCGCGACCAGCCGATGCTGATCTTAGCCGAGACGCCCGAGGTACTACCCGGCGGGCGGGCGGCAAGGCGCGGGGTGGCTTGCGAGACACCCGAGCTATAAATGAACATAAGCCAAAGTTTTATAGATATGTATATATATACATATATATATATATATATATATATATATATATATATATATATATATATATATATATATATATATATATATATATATATATATATATATATATATATATATATATATATATATATATATATATATATATATATATATATATATATATATATATATATATATATATATATATATATATATATATATATATATATATATATATATATATATATATATATATATATATAAATATAAAGTCCGTAGTAATATTCGTCCACGTTAAAGGTTCACGTTTTACGTCCAAATAATGTTTAAACACAGTATGAAAATCATATATTTTTTACATAGTATTCACTTCAAAAAGATAGAAAATGGTAGTCATATATCTCTAGAAAACAATATTTCTCCGCCTTAAGCAATAACGCACATGCGCTTCTTTTATTAGCTTAGCATCTTTAAGGGATGGCAAAGCTAAATTGGCTAGGATAAAGCTTCGCGCTTTATCCCGCACATGGCGGTGTAGGAGCTGCGGGAATCATAGGAACCTAGTGTCAAGGCACTCCGTTGGGCAAGGGTATAGAATTTGTTTAACTAATATAAATTGAACCGTTCAACTTCGAACATCGGCTATATTTTTCCTCAATCCCCTTTTCTATAAAAAAAAATCGCCTCTCTAAGTGTGCGCAATTAAAACGCTTCCACAAATAATAATATGTATATATGTTCTAATGATTAGAACAGCTGCATATACTCGTGTCAGCCGCTAAACAAAATATGACTCACATTTTTTCCTAAAATGTAATCAAGCGTTTAACTTATACAAATGCAAAGTTTTATTGTCATAAAACTATAATTAGATGAATTACGTCAATTACGTACGTTATACATAGTTTTAAATAATAGACAGTAATAAAGACAGAAAATCATATCACTATGTTAATAATTTCCATATGCATCTACCGTGTATAGCAGAGAAAACAGCCGAATGCTGTTAAGCCGAATTTTTTTACAACCACGCATTATCCCGCATACAGCGAGTATAGCCCGCATATAGCGAGCATATCCCGCATATATGACCGGACCCGGAGTGTTAGGGTGTTACGTTCCCGTTTTACCGCAAAATTTTTGAGACATTCCGTATTTAGAGGCGAAATTATTTATTCCCTCGACTGGACATGGAATCCACGACCGTTTAAAGTCACACTCTAAGCCGCTGCGCCGCGTCGACCTCAACTAACGATTACTTCATAATAGCCTAGCCTAAAAACTCATAAATATCGAAGCTTACATAAACTTTGATATTAGAGATACATATAAAGTGCTAGCTATCGAATCATAGTATAGTGATCAAAAATAGAAACGTAGACTACAGACAATCAATATATTCTCTGCAACCGAACACACGGCTGTTTCACAACGTTAAATATTTAAAAATTATCGATTCGTGTTTGATTGGATTTTGAGGACTTGTCTTACATATAGTTTATAGGCTTAAAGTATATTGTCCACATTGATTTTCCTTAGTTGCAATAAAAGTGTCAAAATATTCTGACACCGTTGTAAATTTGCTTGCAAGCTTTAGACTTGATTGAGCAAACAGCAGAGTAGGTAGAGGAATCTTTTTAAGGAACCGCAAGGAACGTGGGAACCTAATGTTAAGACACTCCTCTCTCTGCTTCCTGCCTTTTTTCAGGCATTGCGTACTGAGTGGTGGAACTCAACATCGCGCTTGCCTAGACGACAGGGTGAAGAAATAGGAAATAAAAAATTACACATTCACCAAGTCAGAATCGTACCCACAAACTGTCGCGTTTTACAGACAGACGCTATACCTCTGCACCATGATGGTGCTTATGAATCACTTGAAGCAAAATTATTATAAAATAATGATAAATTATATATGAAAAACTGACTGGTCAGTTGCATTATAATAAGTAATTGGAGAAAATAAATTAAATTATTTATAAAAGGTAAGAGGCAAAGATTTATCATTAGTAATATTGTTGTTTTTAAATTCACATTTTATCTCGCTAGAGCAAGGTATACTGAAAGAATGTATTTTCAATACACTCTCTTCTCAGTTTCTTAGTGAAATTTGACATATTTGACATAGAGTGAACTGCATTATGGTGGACTGGACTGGACTGCATTGACTGGATATCTGAAGTGAGGATAGAGCCCATTCTGAAGTGAGCCCATAGACAATATTCTTGTTTACAGCAACACAATTTGTCTTAATCTCTCTTGTAGAAAGGCAAACAATTCTTACTTACAATATCATTGCATATGCTAGATGCTGGCACTTTATTATTGTTTAAATATTTTGTCTTTATGCATAATTTAAAAAGAACATAAGAAAAATGGATAACAGAGTGCAATAAAATATGTTATATTTTTATTGTTTTTAATAAAACACACTACAGACTAAGTCATCTGAGATTTTCTAGTTTGATTTTTTATAGTTTCCTTATATATCTACTGTACATTGTGTTTATTTACTTCTTACAATGTGTATGTTGTTTAAAAAGTTGTATAATGGATCAAGGAGGAAGTAAATGGCTAGAGGAGGCCCTGTTGTAGTGACTTTCAGTAGCATAGCACTGGAATATATTAGGATTATAAAATATTGAAGGGATTTGTAGCATAAAACTTAATTTTCTGTACATAAATAATGTTAGAACAGAAGTAAAAATCAAGTTTATAAAGAAAGATGGTGCTATGTAAAAATATTTTGTTAAGATTATGTTTGTTTTGCATTTACCCTCTAAGAAATGAATTAATACTACAACACTTTCAAAGTAAGTGATGTATGTATACAACCTTATATAAAATATACAGAAAGAAAATAATAAGCTGAAATATAAAAAGCTGTCAGTATATTAAAATACAGAACACGGAAATCATTCTTTTAATTATTATTTGTATTACATATACTCACGCCCACGGTTAATAGCATCTTACACATAACATAGTATTGATAGATTTCATATTTTATATCGATTTACCTGGTGTATCCACAGCGACATGAAAAGCTACTAGATTTCTCGCCTCTCTGCCTTCCTCTTGCACCAGCTGCCTTACTTCTTCCATACTATCAACCAAATATTTTTCTGGCTAACGAAAAACAAATGGTAAAACAGAACACATCGCTCAAACAAAAAAGTCTGAACGGAACACTATTTAATGATAAAAGCTAAATAAAGTATAATAAAAAAGAAATAATACATATAAATTACTCTATAAACAGAAATATATTCCTCAAAAGCGAATTATTCGAACGTTAAATATTTTCATAACAATTCACACTTTGACAAGTTGAATATTTTTTTAATCATACCGATCAGATGCACGTAATGGATTATATATTTAGCCTACTATTATTTACTGTAATAAAAATTATATATATTATTACACATTTACAATATATTATTTCATGTTTATTCCAAATATTTATATATAATAAATTACTCTAATAATATAAATGGGAAAGGAAAATTTTATTTTGTTATAGTACATATTTCTTTTAATTTGTTTTCTAATTATATTCTAAGAATGTTTTTTAATATATTACTTTTTGTTTCAGTGAGTATCAATTTATACTAGTTTAGCAATTTGTGAGTCAATTTATGTACGGGCATAAACAAAATTGAATACTATAAAATAATATATTGTAAAGTTATCTGTGGCGTAGCTCTAGACCAAAGTTATTGTGTCTGTGATATTTCTTTTCATTGTCAAGCAAAATGGCGGATCAGGTATGTGCCGAATTTATTGTTAAAAAAATGTGTTTTCTACAAGTTTTACTTTAATTTTTATCGTTATTCGTAATTACAAATCTTGTAAATGTATTATCGAATTTAGTTTTAGTGATTGTGTCCTTAAATTGGCTCAAAATGTGTTTTTATATATCCACGTGGGGTTCTGGTATTGTATATGAAACATTATGATTTTATTCATTTTTAATTAAAAATTCATATTTTTACTCTATATTTAGTTTCATTATATTTTTTAAATATATGTATAGTGTAATTTTTTAATTATTAGTCGCTAACAGGTTAACTTGAATAGGTTAGTTTTATTCATGCCTAGACTAAGATTCCTCAGGTCTAAGATGTCAGGGTATGTTATTTCCGAATAAACAAGTTGTTTTTTAAAGTTATATTAGTTTATTTTGTTAAAACTTTCGTTTTACATTAAATAATTCCACAATGTTTTTGTTCACAAAATATCATACCTATTTAGTCTTTATTTTGAACTTCTGATTTATTTTCTATGATTTCCGTTACTCATACGTAAGTGATCAGTATCTACTATTTCTAGTTGTGTAGTTTAGTCTAGATATCTAATGACACTTGCCAATTCCAGACCGAACGTTCATTCCAAAAACAACCTACGGTCTTCTTGAACCGTAAGAAAGGCATCGGTGTGAAAAGGAGCCGTAAGCCACTCAGATATCACAAAGATGTGGGGCTTGGGTTCAAAACACCGCGAGAGGTAACGCATGGTGTGATCTAATTGTGTGAATTTTTTGTTTAGACCGAGAAAGCGTTTCAGAAACAAGCCACGGTTTTCCTCAACCGCAAGGGGGGATTGAAGAAAAGGGATATGCGACATCATAAGAATGTCGGATTAGGTTTCAAGACGCCGAGAGAGGTTTGGATATAATTTTAACATATAGGTGGCAAGGGGCTTCGTCGTCGCTAACAACTACAGAAACAGATTAGAGTTGTTAACTTGGCAATTAAATAAAGACAATAATAACAATAACAAGTAAATATAGTAAGTTAAATACAAAGTTAACTGCTCTATCTGTTTAGGTGCTGGTTCCATTAGTCATGAAGGCTCAATATATATATGTAAGCTAATATATAAGTTCACATCACAAAAGTATTGATTGCAAAATAATTTTAAAAATTATTTACTTAAGTTGATTATTTTGTGACTTTTTCATTAAAATGCTAAAGGTAAGTTTGCCAGCTATATATATTTATTATTGAGATTCAAAATGCATGTTACATACAAACTCGAAAATAAGCTACGATCACATAAATGCTTGACAACGCTGAGGTTTGGTGATGGTATTAACACTGGAAAAGCTATGCAAAATTATATGTTATTTGAATAAGCTATACAAATATATTCAATTGCTACAGACATATATATATGTAAGAAATAAAAGCTTGGTGATTTTATATGTGTATATTAAATTATTATTGTAATATAGATATTGTTTGTTTTGAATATTATGAAAATGATGATATCCACACGACGGTCTTCTGATTACCATATGAAGAAGACAGTGTTTTAAACCCAATTCTGATATATATTTAGTTGCTTAGAAATTGTACTTTGTAAATAAATTCAAAAATATGCAAAATTTTACCTTTTTATGATATTGTAACATAAAAAGCTGAAGCTGCAAATGGTTCTAATTCTAATTTTTTTATATGTAGATATTTACTTAATTAAATCTATAAATAATAGAAACAAAATAATTGAAATACAATTTACTAAGCAACTCTAGGAATAACCATTATAAATGCTATAACACTTGTAACATTGAAATATTTATCAAGATCTAATATCTAAATTACAGGCAATCGAAGGAACTTACATTGACAAGAAGTGCCCTTTCACTGGTAATGTGTCAATCCGAGGTCGTATTCTCACTGGAGTGGTACAAAAGATGAAAATGCAGCGCACTATTGTCATCCGTCGTGATTACTTGCATTATCTCCCTAAATATAACAGATTTGAGAAGCGTCACAGGAATATGTCTGTCCATCTGTCACCTTGCTTCAGGTAATATATCATTTTAAATAAATATAAGATATAAGGCGCAGAGGCGCAACGTCTGCCTGTAACGCGACGGTTACTGGGTTCGATCCCCAGTCGGAGAAGATGGATTTTTCTATTTCCATTTTCTTCGCTCTGGCATCTAAGGCAAAGCGCGGCGTTGAGTTCCGCCACTCAACACGCAATGCCTCGAAAACGGCGGAAAGTGGGGACGGAGTAAGCAGGGACTAAGTAACGGAGTGTCTTAACACTAGGTTCTTATGGTTCCTGCAGTTCCCTCTGCCTACCCTGCCATGTGCGGGATAAAGCGTGAAGCTAAAAAAAAAAAAAAAAAAAAAAATAAGATATACACAAATTATTTTGACTTTTGCTTATGACTTTTTTTATTTAATAATATCCAGAACTGAACATCTTCAATTTTTGTTAAATAATTTAATTTAAAATGATTTGATGATGAAAACATTTGGGATATTAAATAAGTTTTGAATATTCGCTTTTATGTTTTCATCAATATTTAATATTAAGTAAGTTTCAACTATTAAAAATATAATTATTTTAACTTGAACTAATCCATATGATGATACTCACACGACGGTCTTCCGAATTACCAATTGACGAAAGACGTGTTCTAACCCAACATCTGATTAAATATCCCTACAAATAGCAAATCTTATTTTACTACTTCATATAATTAAAAGGCTTTTTTGAATTTCAGGGACGTGGAACATGGAGACATTGTGACAATCGGTGAATGCAGGCCGCTGTCTAAAACAGTCAGATTCAATGTACTGAAGGTCTCCAAGGGCAAGGGATCCAAGAAATCCTTTAAAAAATTCTAAATAAAATTACTTTATAAGTACTCTTTTGTTTTATTACTTATGTTAGAATTTTAGTTTATTTGATTGTTTTGTTGGCTTATATATAGAAATATTAATCAAATGGACTTTAGAAATATCGATTTATAGAATATTGTGGTGGAATGATAGAAATACAAGTTTCTTTTCTCTTTACGTCGAGAGTTCAGTTTCAGTAACTTCGAATTTTGGATAGTACTGAAAAATATTTTCGTCTGCTTAGATTTCTAATACTGGATAATGTGAAATATGAAGAATGTAGGTCGTTAAACGTTAATTGATGGTAATTTAACATTAAGGAATGCGTAGCAAATTTTCTATTGATTTAAAACAATTGGCAATACTAATTATGTACTTTTAAATTCTTTCTGCTTGCAACGTACGTTTTGCATTAATTTTATCGATTAAATTATCGATTCTTTTAAATCTCGAAAGTAGAACAGTAAAGCAATCTTTTATTCCTAGATTTTTTTAGATAAAATGAAACTATTATGCACATAATTACTTAAATATTTATTATGTTATAATATTAGTATGTAACATTATATATATTTAAAATAAAATCTTATTAAAGAATTGTATATGTATTACTATTTTGCTTTTTTTGTTTGATACTAGACAAAGGCGTCCCCTAAAGATATGTAAAGTGATTAATTTTGATCAGATCAACGCTCCACTTGATAGTGGGTTGGCACTGAGCGTTGCCATGTTTATCGCTATTATTCGTTAAACTATACAATGATATATGAAAAATCGTATTGCCCATTCCGTAACGTTGACCCTTCTTGTGAGATACATAGTTAGTTTCTTTAGCATTTGTCGTCAGTAGCAACATACACTGATAAATGATCTTGAGATACATAAACAATTTCAACACGAAAATTGTCATAGTATGTCAAACTGTTTACATAACAGAGTAGATGGTAGTAGCAGCTTTTACGGCTGTGCACCCCAGCATATTTTGATTTTTTTCGTTAGGAAACCTTTTCACTGGTACACAATCCAAAGCGGTTCTCGTAAGTGTTATATAAGCTGCTTAAAAAAGAGCCAAATATGAATGCTATAGTGAATTCCGTTAACATTCATAAAGGAAGTCAGCTAAGCACATGGAGTCAAGGCGACCCTGCTATATTTATGATATAGGAAGAAAAGTGTCTATACTACAAAGAATAAAAAATTATCTTAGAATAAAATTATTAAGTGAAATTTCAAAATAAAATATAAGGTAAAAATATCAAATAAAGTATTTTTCGTTTTTTGTATAGTAAATAATTTTAATATTTTGAATTTAAAAGTATTAAAATGAATTATGCACGCACTGTAAATAAAATTTGAAGATGGAAATCGATTACAAGTACTATTACTCTAATGTTTCGATTAATTGACATCGATTACAACTAATTCATAGTACATCACTAAAGGAAAAACATGTCCGTCTTATGAACTTGCACGTAACATTTTATCAAAGAAGATATGATATCGTTCTTCTCAAAGCTTTCTTTGAAGAATTCAGAGAAGCCGGACAACGGGACGCCCGCGTATATGGACAAAAGTGCTACATTACAGGAGCTCGGTTACAAAGACGACAATGACTTGAGAGAAACAATATACGGTTTGTTTTGAACTTTTTTTAAGTAACAAAAATTTTGAAGTGCTTTTGTTTTGCGTGATATTAACAGTGTGGTGGTGTTTTAGACTTTTTGCGGACTATCCGGGACCCGGAGAAACCTAGTACGTTGGAGGATCTCAAGGTGGTTTACGAGGAAGGGATATTTGTTAAAGAACCAACAGCTGATAAAGTCCCTGTGTTGCGAGTTGAGTACAATCCTACTGTGCCTCATTGTTCCCTAGCAACGCTCATCGGACTTTGTATTCGAATCAAAATACAGAGATCTATACACCATCCTGTTAAACTGGATATTTATATAAAGAAAGGGGCCCACACTACTGAAGATGAAAGTGAGTATTCAATATTTTTGTTTACATGTGTTATTTTTTCTTCTTTCGTGAGTTAATTGATCTTACGATTAAATTGTAATATATTAGTTACATTTATCAACACATTATTTACAAGGTGTTATTTATGTCATTGAAATTATTAAGATAGCAAAAAATGTATATCGTATTGACTTTAATCAGGGTCAGTTAATTAACTAAGTCACCTTAAACATTGATTGTAACTTAGTAGTTGTAGATAATCCTAGCAACAGCTTTAATAATTTCTGAAATACTAGAATTAAACTTTAAAAAGTGAAATTGATTCATTCTTTTTTATAAATGATTTTCTTGGTATGTAATTTATGTTAATTGTGACAATTAGGTGTAGTAATTAAAAAATTGTTTAAAATTATTTCAATTTGTGAGAATTAAAAATCTATTTTTGATAATTCTATGCATCACACATTTTTTTTAAAAACTTAACTTAATTTAAATATGTTTATTACAAACATATTTATTAAAAGTTTGATGTAATATGATCTAAAAAATATTTAAAATTCATAACTAAGTATCTAAGGTAAATTTAACTTTTAAACTACAAAGAAATCTGTAATTTTGAGGTAATTATTTAGCTAATTAATTTTTTTGTCTTTTCTGTTGGGAAATTCTTAAGCATTTTATGTGAAAAAGTGCTATTTAATAATTCAAAAATGTAGAAGATGTTGTATGATATTCGCTCCACTGCAACACACTCAGAACACTATGTTAATAATAACTAAATTAAACTGAAACATTGTGTAGACATAAGTTTGTTCCTTGAAGTGAAGATTGAACCTAACAATTGTTTAGTGTCGGACACTGTACTGCCTTCTTGTTGCTTATGATTTATATTTTAAATATATAGTAAAAGTACTAAAAATACAAATATTCTTCATATTAATGTTTTTACATATATATTTAATATGCAATAACATTCTTGTTTACGATTTTACTAAGTTGTTGAAATTATGAGTCAAATGTTATGAAAATATTATTAAATGTTTAGTATTAGGGTTATCATCAATTGCGTAAATATGATATATTTGTTATAAATAATTTATGATGCATTGAAACAGAAACTTTCTCTTTTATACTAGTGCTTTGATCTGATTTTAATTGACAATATTACACTTTCTTTACTGAAAGTAACTTCATTTTGCTTTTTCACAATCATTAAGGTAAAAGCACCAATGGTGGACAGTGTACCAAAAGATGACACTTTCAACAATTATATTCCATATTAAGAATATTTTTACTTGTATGTCACAATTATTAGTACCAGAAAATGCTTGCTTCACCTGTTAATCAAATAACACAATCATAACAACAGTCTTTTGCTTAAAAAGTTAAAATAGCATCAATTATTGCGAGCAATGTGACAAAGTCACACGTCTTAGCCATTTCTTATGAGTTTAGCTAAGGACGCCTCAACGATACAAGTGATCTTAATTAATTTTATAAAGATATTGTTCTGTTATTTTTTATATTTTGTATTGATATTTATATATTCTAAAGATTAGAACAACTCATTACTTGTTCAGACATTATTTTTCTAAAAAATCATGAGTGTCTACTATTGGTTCCGAAAATAGTCAGATTACCCTAAAGATGACATGCAAGTTTACTTTTGGTGCAGTAACGAAACCTAAGCATAGGTTTATGCAATTGTCAACACTATTTTCATCAATATAAGTACCTACTGTTAAAATTGTGACAATAATAAAACACTGTCAACTTTTGGGGTATGTTTTTTGATGGTCGGATTTTTCAAGATGCCACCTATAAAAGGCCAGAAGTTCAAAATCAAGGAACTAGAACATGACTAAAATTTTATTTTTATAAAACTTTTGATACTTAGTCAAGGATTTCAGTTAATGCTAATAAAAAGAATTTTATAATATTCAGTTATGTCATTTTAAGTTTATTTTATTATATATTTGATGATTATTATATTCAAGCTTGCGTGTCAACTATTGGTACAAATAAGTGTCAACTATTGGTACAAATAAGTGTCAACTATTGGTGTTTTGATTTATGAATGTGTCATCTTTAGGGTCATTTAACTTAATTAATAAAAATAGATTTTTTGTTTTAATTTACGTTGATTCGGTGGGTATTTAGCTTAAAATATACTTTTGTATTAATCAAGGTGCATTTAAATGCAATTAATTAAATCTTGTGTCATCCTTATAGTGTCTACCATTGGTGCTTTTACCTTAACAGTTTCTTTTTAATGATGACAAATAAAATAAATTTGTAAAATCAACAAGTATGTAATTACTGATCTTTTTTATTACTATTAAAAGAATAGAAAAAATATATATTTTATTTTTTTGTACTGTAGGTACAGTGTTTAAAATGTAAATTCAAAATAATTTAATTTGAAATTTATTTCTAAATGTAAGTTTCTATAATGACAAAAGAAAGAAAAGTATATATATAACATTGTGTTACGTATGTATAGTATTGTGAACTTAATGTCCTGGCCAAGGTAATCAGAATAATTTTGCATTTGATTTATGTTAATTGTTTAATCAAAATATTAAACAAAAAAAAAACAAATTTGGAACATTTATAACTAAGAATTATAATGAATAGTTAATCAACAGTAATTTTAAATGTGAGTTCAATTCGGCATCTGGTAGAATGAAATATTTTCATTTTCCTCGAATAAGGCAATGTGCGACATTGAGTTTCGCTTCTCAACACCCAATGTCTTGAAATATGGGGAATGAAGTGTAACTTCTTTCTGCATATTTTGTTATACTTGCTTGCTTTACATTGAAGCCTAAAAAATTTTTTATCGGAAATCATATTTCTTTTAAAAACAATTATATCTACCAACTTGTGTAATCTTACATCTGTTACAGTCTTATCTGTAATATATCTTAGTGTAGATATATTATCTTTTGAAGTTTACAAAAATATACTCTTTCATACATAGTATACGTAATTTATGTTTTTAAATCTACAAGACTGATGTCAATGAAAAATGGCTGGTTACAGATTTGATATGATTTTAAAATATTTTTTATTTGTTTTCTGTACCATAAATAATTTTATATTGTAAACACTTTGCTTGAATGTAAAATTTGACATGCTACCTATCCTTTATTAGTAATGGAATACAAGATCTGATAATATCTTTATACTAAGATTTATTTGTCTGTTGATTAATCTTCTAACTCCTGGCCCTTGGTGTTAAATAATTATAAATTTATAGAAATTTTAATTCTTAATATTTTAAATAATAAAGTTACTGATTTAGTAACATTTCTTATTAAGTCAATCTACCTAAAGATTAAAGATCTGTTGACAACTAGTATAAAGCATTCAAATGTAAACTATTAATGCCACAATGCTTGTTGTAATGTAGGTATGTACACAATATGCTATTGAGGTCAGTGATTTCTTTTATTGAAGCAATGCATCATTTATATATATATATATATATATATATATATATATATATATATATATATATATATATATATATATATATATATATATATATATATATATATATATATATATATATATATATATATATATATATAATATATATATATATATATATATATATATATATATATATATATATATATATATATATATATATATATATATATATATATATATATATATATATATATATATATATATATATATATATATATATATATATATATATATATATATATATATATATATATATATATATATATATATATATATATATATATATATATATATATATATATATATATATATATATATATATATATATATATATATATATATATATATATATATATATATATATATAAATAGTTTAGTTATGTTTAGTTAAGTAAATGTTAGTATTTAGTTATATACATATATGATGTAAAATTAAATAGATACTATGAAATTATTTAAACACAATAATTATTTTCATACAATATTAATGCTTGTTTGCTTGAGCGCGTTTATCTCAGGAACAGCTGGTCCCATTTGATAAATTATTTACGTATTACATAGTCCATTTAGGTTTTATGCTTTAAACTATATACTGCCATATGCTATTAGTATATGTTTTTGTTATTATTTCTATTTTTATTGTTTATATCACTAACACTTCTCTTCTCTATGTACTGTGCCTTAAGGTTACCTGGAAGAGAACGCTATTTTAGTGATAAGGTCGCCTTCGGTACGTCTTTTACTTCATATGTTATTTTCTTTTTGTTGTTGTAACCTTTAAAAATCATAAAAAATATTTAATAAAAATAGCATTCTCTCTCGCCAAACGATTGTTATTCGTAGTAATCTTTGGGTAGCGGAAATTTGTAAAACTCTCCCTACAGAGATGCTAACAACGAAATAAGTTGTATAAACCATATAAAAATTCCGGCGTAGCGTGACAAAGAACGCATGGTCAGAGCACTTGCACGGTTCGTAAGAGATCGCGGGTTCAAATCCCGCTGCGTTCAAATTTTTATATGTTTTCTTTAAGTAAGAATAAATGTCTTTGAAATATGACCACCTATATGTACGAATGTATGTATACATTACGGAAGTAAACAGTCTACAAAATTAACCCTATTGTTAAGTAATTTACGATAATGTGCCTATACGAGATTATTATTTTATTATCTTGTTTTGTATTTCCAGACGTGTTATTAATATTTATATGTATTTATAGCTACTTGCTATCAGATTGAATGTTGTTTATCTGAACACTGTGTTTGTGTCATCTGTGTAATTGCTTTGTAAATGTTAGTTTAGTATATAGTATTTGTATTGTGATTTTTTTTAGCTTCACGCTTTATCCCGTACATGGTAGAGTAGGCAGAAGGAACAGCAGGAACCGTGGAAATCTAGTGCTTAGACCCTCCGTTCCACTTTTTTAAGGCATCTGGCAATTAGTCAAAAGCGCCCAGTTGACAGAGCGAAGAAAATGAAAAATCTATCTCCCCCTCATGGGAATCGAACCCACAAATCGTCGCGTCTGCAGGCATACGCAGCGTCTCTGCGCCGCGACAGATGTTGATTAGAATTGGGATGAATGCGCAACGGTCGTAGTCTAGATATATATTCTGTGAAAAATTGTCTTTTTTTTTAATTTTTAAACCTTGTTATACAACGTTCGGCCAGTAGGTTATTGTTATATTTACTTGTTAGAAAGCGAAAATTAACACTTCAGTTCTCCACTGCTGTATATGACAATTGTTCAATTTTTTTTACATTTTATTTTCGGCCTGGCAGTCTGACGTCTGGCTGTAAATGCGAGGGACGTTCCCCAATTAATGAAAACAATGATTTAGATTTAAACAATTTAAGCGGATTATCCCCGTGTATTATAATTTTATGGAAACCTAACGTTTCGAACATTTTGCAGTAGTCTGTGGTCACGTGAGCAAAGAATGAATCTATTTAATATGTTTTATTTAAAATGTATACAAATTGCGAAGGTCTTAGAATAATTTACCTTTCTTACTCTGTTAGATTAGCGTTGACTTAAGCTAAGTGACCGACGAGGCTAGACGGTAAATCTTTTTGCCACTTATAAATAAGTTTGTTTTTTAATTACTTAATTATTGAAGTATCAATTATACTATTTAAAAGAAGATGTAATGACTGTACATCTTATATTATAAAAGGGTAAAGGAAATAACAAGCTTTGTCACTGATTTTACTGTATTCAAGCCAAAATTTAGTTTATATCGCTCAAAATTGATTAACTTGACAACGTACGACGTTATGTTTCATAACTTAGTGCGCAATATCTCGAACTTAGAGAACAGCATATATTGACACTAAGTTTTCTATTCGTATTCAGACTTGACAGAGATATATAGCATTTGATAAAAACATTTAAAGAAATATGAGGTCTGCCTTTAAACGTCACGGTTTGTGGGTTCGATTCCCTATCGTAGAAGATGGGTTTTCTATTTTCATTTTCTTCTCTCTATCAACTAGGCAAAGCGCGGCGTTGCGTTTCGCCACTCAACACGCAGTGCCTCTAAAAAGACGGTAAGCAGGGAACGGAGTGTCTTAACACTAGGTTCCTATGTTTCCTTCTGCCAACCCTGCTATGTGCGGGAGAAAGCGTGAAGCTATTAAAAATATATATATATATATATATATATATATATATATATATATATATATATATATATATATATATATATATATATATATATATATATATATATATATATATATATATATATATATATATATATATATATATATATATATATATATATATATATATATATATATATATATATATATATATATATATATATATATATATATATATATATATATATATATATATATATATATATATATATATATATATATATATATATATATATATATATATATATATATATATATATATATATATATATATATATATATATAATGAAAGTAAATTTATATGTGTTTGTGTATTTTAATGTATATATATATGTAACCTGTATTATAATCTATGCATTTCAAGTGAAGTTTTACAAGGAAGTGTAATATTTTTCCTTGACCTTTCCGTGGGAATGTAAGATGGACAAGATATTGTTATTATACACCGCTATTATTATTTTGACAACTATTTATCTTTATTATTTTAAAACATTTTATAAGCACTTGTTTTTTAAAAATTCGTTCATTATATTTATACGCCTAGCTTTTTATTATTTTAAAAATATACACACACAGGGAAAGAATAGAATAGGCTACGTTTATCGATATAGTACAGTTTTATGTTTCCGGAAGTTTATATCGTACTTGATATAATAATTTTAACCCATTCTATCGAAAAGTGCCAATACAAGTACGAAAAGTTTATTTTTGAGTATGTGATTCTATGAAAACTATATGTTTATATGGAATATATAAGATAAAATTGAAGTTAAGTTCAAAATACGTTTGGAAATTCATTAGTATCTCTCGATTGTTTCAGTTAACAAGCAAATTAACGACAAGGAGCGAATTGCAGCCGCAATGGAGAACCCTAATCTAAGGAACCTCGTCGAGAACTGCATCGCCGACGAAGACTAACTCAAAAACAGTAATAGAACTAGTTAATTGTAGTTTTTGCTCGTATTCCTTTCAAAATGGCGCCGGACGCAGCTTTCTCCAATATAAGCGACAAAAATGAGTTCACAAAGTTCACCAAATTCCTCGCCTACAAAGGTGTTCAGGTCATCGTGGAATCCAGGAAAGGTGTTAAAATAGAACCTAATACGAAACTGCAAACTTCAGACTCTGATTGGTTTAACTTACAAATACCGGATTCTCCAGAAGTCAACCAAGCTACGAAAAATGCTCTACCATCGGATAAAATATTGGAAACTATTAAATCTCAACTTCACGTAGAGATATCGGTTCAAACGGAAGACGGGGATGAAATGGTACTAGAAGTTTGGACTTTAGAATTAGATGACACTCAATTTGACACGTCTTTAAAAGCAATGAACACTGTGTATTTTAGAATGGGCATTCTGTTAAAGTCTCTCATCACAGTAACCAGAATAACTCCGGCATATCACTTATCTAGAAAACAAAGGACTGAATCGTTTACGATATTCTACAGGGTGTACAACGGAGATGCTAAATTAAAAGCTCTAGGTGATTCCGTCAAGAAAATCCAAGCTGGTATACTGAAAACTCCTTTAGGTGGACTATGTTTCACGGTTTCATACAGAACCAATTTTTCCATTTCTCCCAATCGTTCGGAAACTAGTAAAACTTTGCTGTTGAAAAGTGATCACTTTGAACTTAGTCCGAAACATGTCATCTTTGAGTCCAAAAAGAAGAAAGAAAAAGACCAAAAACCAAGCACCCCTGTAGATTTAAACAAGCCACTTCGATTAGCCGCTTTCGTGGACGAAACTATTATAGAGAGAGTGGTAAAAGAATTCTTTGAAAGAATGCCAGTGCCAATCTGCAGAGCACCTCCGAGGACACCAACGCCTCAAGAAGTGACACTCATAGTTGACTGCAAAAGTACACAAGACCTGGATTTGAGTACAATATCAAAAAGCCCCACAATATCTTCAGAATCGCCGCCTAAAAAGTTTCCAGGATTCCGAAGTGAAAATGAACCGCCCCTTAAGTTGTTACATTTCCCTTTTGCCGACGATCATCCTATACGAGAATTGGCGGAGTTCTACAAGGATTTCTTCAACGCGCCCCATTTGAAGCTAACAGATGAATATCCCGAGAAGACTAAGAGCACAGAATGTATGGATGCAGAGGATAAAGTCGACGATCTTACCAAAGATCTGGCGTTACACGAAAGTTCGGTTTTGGAATTTGATGAACTTTTGGCCGACATGTGTCGGTCGGCGGAGTGGAGTGGGAACTAATGGGAAATGTGGTGTTGGAAGACTGATATGTACTGGTTATTGAATAAATCATATATTTAATAGTTTATATTGTATTTGTTTATTATTTTTGTGTTTGTTGACGCCGAGCTATGTTATCTGGTACAGATTTGGCAAAACTAAAGTAAAAAGGGATATTATGAAATATATGTTATATGTTGTTTTTTTGCAATTTCTTATACGATTTGGTATTGCACTTTTACAGTTGGTTACTTAAAAATAATTAAAAAGACAAATTTTAATATTTTTTAAAATTTTTCATATAATTATATATGAGAAAATAAAAATTAATTTTAAAAAAGGTAACCACTTAGTTAAAATATGTATGTAATATTAGGGGTTATTCTACATTAGCTGCAGTAAATAAATGAATAACCCGACGAATAAATAATTAACCCAAGCGAGAATCGAATCTAGCTTGCTTGCGTAGCTTGGCGTTGACTATAAATCCTTCATATATTTCATTATATAGGTACCTGATCTTATTATCTGTAATTATAATGCAAATATCAATATTAGTAATAAAACAATGTGAAAAAAATATCTAAAATGTATATAGAGTATTAATTTACTTTGTATAATAATATCTTTTCTACAATTCGATTTTTATATAGTTTTAACGTTTGAAATTGCATTGTCATTTTTTTTAATTTTAAATACATCAATAGATGATTACTATAAAAAGGCATGTGAGTTTAATCTATAATTTCGAAGTAGAGCTGAGCTATTTTGTATTAATTTAAACATATATATATATATATATATATATATATATATATATATATATATATATATATATATATATATATATATATATATATATATATATATATATATATATATATATATATATATATATATATATATATACATATATATATACATATATATATATATACATATATATATATACATATATATATATATATATATATATATATATATATATATATATATATATATATATATATATATATAAAATCTATACTTGCCTAAAGTAATGTATGTGTGATATAAAATTAAGTAATTTTTAAATTTAGTTATTTTACGTTAGATATAATTTAGAACTGCAGCTCTTAAATTTCTTAATAGTTAAGAAAGACTTTCAATTCATTTTTATTTGGATTTGTTGTGTGACTTCAGACAAATTATAATTAAAATATTTTACCTTCAAAATTACTTTTTTTTAGGCTAATTTTATCGCTGAGGTAGCTATTGCATAAAGTTACTTCTAGTGCACTTAATTTAATCTATATTAATAGATTATTTACATTTTGGTTCCTACCAGGGTTGAAGAAGTGTAAATGCATATTTGACTTACTCTAGAAGTAATGTTATGTAATATTGCCATATTGAAAAACGTCTACCTTTTATAAATAAACCTATATCAATGGTATTACAGTGTAAAGCTTTTACTTATTTATGTATCGCTTGTCCCTAATGTTTCATTACAATATATGTGTGTGTAGAACAGATTACATAATATATTATTAGACAAATTAATTGAATTTATTAAATTTTAAACAAATTCTTATATTTGTCGCTATAAATGTATACAAAAAATTCTTTGTTATGTGGAAATTGCACTTTAAATAAGGAATTCTGACTTATAAGTATAAGATAGGGTCTACATGATGTATTGAGGTAAAATTGCCGTTTTAGGTTTCTCATCTTTGAAGTTAACGAGTAGATGGTAGAAAAAAAAATATTAGTAAGTTATATTAAAATAACCAAGTTTGTAGTATACTAAATATATTTTAGCATCCCGTGTATTTTTTTTGTGTCTACTCCGTTCAACCACACATAATCTATGCAAGCATTCCAAATTCTATTACTATATACTATTGTTCCCTTGCTTAAAAAATGTTTTATGATATCTTTAATGTGTTTTAGAATAATGATTTTTTCGTACACCTGTATATACCTTTTTAAATAAATTTTCATGTATACTATTTTTGTTTTCTTTTTAATCCTTATAGTTTTAAATTGTTAATTTTTTTTGTATTTATCTGGTGTAATTTTTAACGGTGATATAAAGAACAGTTAGAAAGACTTGTGTATATGCGTATTATTGTATAAAATTTTGCAAAACACGTCTAACTCAATGCATTTTAAATTCGCTTTAACCTACGACTGAAACTCTATGGTTTATTGGAAACATACAAAATCTGGGTAGCGAATTTATTAAACTGCTATAAGTTCTTCAAGTAAAAATAACCGTAACTCATTTACTTATTTAAGTTAAATGTTCTATGGTGAATAGGTAAAAATACATTTTTTAATTTAAGCCAGTAATTTCTGAAAACATCGTGCTTAAATAAATTAAGAAATGTTTATATTCATTAATTAAAAAGGTAAAACAGAGAAAATGAATGCCTCCTTTTCCTAATATAGTAAAAAATAATTAAGATAGCTTATTTTGTTGTTGAGAATTAAATTCGCAATAATTTATTTATAAACATGGAATAAATATATTGAATAATTGTAAAGTTATAAATAATAACATATAAGTTATAAATAATAACAATAACGACAAGAAACAGCACCTACGCATTTTAATTGCAATAATATGTTATCTATAAAAAAAAAAACAATATAGTATATCTGTAATCTATGTATTAGTTATCTGTGACATGTGATGTTGTTATGGTACATCTGTCAATAAAGCGACATTTATTTTAATATTGTTGCTTGTTCCAAAACTATAATAATATATTTGAACGAAAAGTCGGATTTTAATTAATAATTAACTCCTACTACTCCTAACTGATAATTCACTTGAAACAATAAACACTATCATGTAATTATTCTACATTACAAATCAGTAGAATTAGATGTAAATTAGTGTTATAAGTGCCTTTTTATATATAACCTAAAGTGCATTTAATAACAAAATGTATTCAATCTGTCGTCAAACTCATCCCGCCACAGGGATAGAGCACGCCATAAGTTGTTGTTTCTTCAACAATGACGAGGTCTGCCTTGTAACCGCCGGCGCGAATATTATCAAAGTTTTTAGATTACTTCCCGATGGTCACACTAAAGAGGTGAATGCCGGTGAGTTTCTTTTTATATTTCTGTATAAAACCTTAAAAATTATTTAAAACTGTTTTTGCAATATATTAACTTCAAATATTGATATTAAGTATTGTTCTTTTTGAAAATTAACAAGAATATACTCACATTTGTATCAAACACTAATACACATATATATTCTTTCATTGACATTTTATTTCATATAGTATAACTATTTGTATAGAATAATTAGTTTATCAAATTATTTCCTTTATTGTAGCTGGCCAACCAATTCCGCCTAAAATGAAATTAGAATGCTTAGCTACATACACACTATGGGGTAATGTGATGTCGATAGCTTCAGTAAAATGTCCCAGTGCCGGCCGAGATTTGTTACTTGTGTCCTTTAAGGAAGCAAAACTGTCAGTATTACAGTATGATATACAAACAAATAATTTAATTACATTGAGTATGCATTATTTTGAAGAGGATGATATGAAGGTATTAAGTTTTTTATATTATATTTTTTTAAATATGAAAGATTATTTATATAAAATTTGTTTTAATTTAAAAAAACCTATAAGCTTGTTAAATGTATAGTAAAATAAACCTAATTTTAATAATTAAGCACAAATAATTGATATACAAGTGGCTATATATATATAAGTATAAATTATCTACGATTTTTTCTCAACAAACTAAAAAGAATATTTGTAAGCAAATTGTAAAATCTTAACAGTAATTAGAAAGAAATAGAACTAATTTCCTTGTAAAACGTTCCAGGGTGGATGGACAACACACCCTCATATCCCATGGATAAGAGTAGACCCGGAGTTTAGATGTGCTGTAATGTTACTTTATGGACGAAAACTTGCAGTGCTGCCATTTAGAAAAGACATAACTTCTGAGGATGGCGACCCTTTGGAATCTAAACCTTTGGATAGTAAGAAAAATGTAATAAATTTATAATTTATATTATTTACATGTGTTATTAATATTGTAGTGCAAGAGAAAAATAAATATAATTACCTTCATAAAAAAAATATTTCGTAATGTTAAACTTATTTGTACAATATGCAAAGATATAAATTATTGACACTAATTTAGCTTTGAATATTCCGTCTCTAACATAGCCATACATAATAATCTACAATCTATTAATATTTTTAAATAATTATATACTTAAATCACAAAAACTAGTTTTATTTTTACTACTGACAAAGTGATTAAACATTTTTTTTTAACTTTCTGCCTACTTCTTTTTTCTTCTCTCTTCCATTTGTACATACCACTACACTTACATTTCTATATATATTATTTCTATATATATTATTTCTATATATATTATTTCTATATATATTATTTATATATATATATTATTATATATATATATAACTTGAAGAAGCGTTGAAGGACCTAAACTGGGATATACTGGGAATTAGTGAAATGAGAAGAGTAGGAGAAAGTATAGAGGAGCACCAGGACTTCATACTATTCAACAAAGGAAACATCGAGGGGCAAAGAGGGGTCGGATTCATAGTTAAAAAGCATCTAAAAGAACACATAATAGAATTTATTGGAGTTAACGACCGAATTGCCATACTC
The DNA here is from genome assembly GCA_037178615.1 of Dione vanillae. Lineage (NCBI taxonomy): Eukaryota > Metazoa > Arthropoda > Insecta > Lepidoptera > Nymphalidae > Dione > Dione vanillae. The sequence continues at coordinate 121,023 of JAZFAU010000248.1, forward strand.
AACTTCAAGGTACCTAGCTTCAAAAAAACATGGACAATTATCCAAGCCTATGCTCCTACAGAACAAGCAGATGAACTTAAACATGAATCTTTTTACAACGACCTATCCCAAGCTATAATAAGTAGTTATTCAAAAAATATAATTGTACTAATGGGAGATTTTAATGCCCAAGTGGGAATAAAACAATATAAAGAAGAATATGTGTTAGGAAACTTTGGATATGGCAAAAGAAGCAAAAATGGGCAAAGATTGGTTGAATTCTTATTACAACATAATCTTACCCTCCTAAATAGTATTTTTAAGAAAAACAAAAGCAACAAGTGGACTTGGATCGCCCCAGGTGGGAATCATAGAAACGAAATAGACTATATTATGAGCAGCCATCCAAATTTATTTACAGACACAGCAGTTATATCTAAACTAAACTTTAATACTGATCACCGTATGGTAAGGGCGTCACTCAAGACTATACCACCTAAAGGATCCAGAAAGTTTGCTACACATAACACACTCCTGACAAGCCGTACAGAACCCAACAAAACAATAGGGAATTCCTTGTTAAAACTCAGAACAGAACTTTTAAAAACCAATAAAATAGATGTAAAAACAAGTTACAGCAAACTACAAAATGAATTAATATGTCAAAGAAACCAAAAAAGTACACAGCATAAATACAGTTTAAGTAACTCAACACTACAACTTATAAAAGATAGGAAAAGTTTATTTGACTGCAAAACAAGGAAACAGAACATTCAAAAAATAACGGACTTAAGCAAAAAAATCAAAGAAGGCATCAGAAAGGATAGGAAAGTCAAAAGGTTGCAAACACTAGAAAAACATATAGTGAGGACAGGAGGGACTAGAAAAGCTCTAAAAGAACTCCGAGAATCAAACCAATGGATTCCAAAATTGAAAAACAACCAGAGAAACGTAACAGGCCGAAAGAACATAAATGAAATTGCTACAAAATTCTACCGCAATCTATACTCCAACCAAGACACCACTACATATGTAAATCGAGAAACTTTAAATTACAATCGGCTCTTGATGAACCCAGAACCTGACATACTAACCAGCGAAACTAGGAACGCCATACTAAGCCAAAAGTTAGACAAAGCACCAGGTCCCGATAAAATCACAAACGAGCTCCTGAGAGGAACTGTAGAAGAACTGGTCCCCATTTTAACTCAAATTTTCAACGACATCCTGAGATCAGGACAGATCCCCGAACAATGGGAAACATCCCACATCATTCTCATACACAAGAAAGGACAACAAGACGACATAGGAAACTACAAACCAATAAGTTTGATGTCTAACATGTATAAAATTTTCTCCAAAATTATTTTAAACCGAATAAGCAACACACTTGATGAAAACCAACCAAAGGAACAAGCTGGGTTTAGGAAAAACTTCTCCACGATAGATCATATTCACACAGTCAAGCAAGTTATGGAAAAATACAATGAGTACAATAAGCCGCTATATATGGCTTTTATCGACTATTCTAAGGCATTTGACAGCATCAGCCACACAGCTATTTGGGAGAGCTTACGAAACCAGGGAATCCCTATAGTATACATAAACACCATTAAAACATTTATTCCAACAGTAAGGCAAGAGTACAACTGGAAACCTTGGGGGAGATATTCCAAGTAAAGAGAGGCGTCAGGCAGGGCGACCCAATGTCCCCAAAGCTGTTCTCAGCGGTGCTTGAAAACATATTTCGACAGCTAATCTGTGACCAATATGGATTAAATATCGATGGACAAAAACTAAACCATCTTAGATTCGCTGATGATATTGTTTTATTTGAAGAACAACCAGAGATCCTAGGAGCAATGATACAAGATCTAAATAGAGAGAGCGAGAAAGTAGGCTTATCTATGAATATAAACAAAACGAAGCTATTAACGAACTCAAATAAGCATGAAATAAAAATTAACAACCAACCTGTTGAATATGTGGATGAGTATATCTATTTAGGACAGATTATCTCACATACAGACACAACTACAAAAGAAATTAAAAGACGAACAGCTAACGGATGGAAACGATATTGGTCACTGAAAGAGGTTATGAAATCCACAGATCTCAGTATTGGTATCAAAAGGAAGGTCTTCAATACCTGCGTTCTCCCATGCATTACATATGGGTGTGAAACATGGGCAAACAAACTCTTACGAAATATCACAGAAACAAACAAACTCTTACGAAATATCACAGAAACATGCTGGAGCAATGCCAAAGAGCTATGGAACGAAGTATGATAGGTATTAAGAAACAAGATAAGATACGAAACACCGTCATAAGAAGCAAGACAAAAGTCATAGACATACTTTCTAGAATAGATAGTTTGAAGTGGAGGTGGACTGGGCACATGCTGCGCGGTACACAAGACAAGTGGAGCAACATCATAACAGATTGGTACCCTAGGGATGGGAGAAGAAATAAAGGAAGACAAAGCAAAAGATGGGAAGATGAACTAAAAATGACTGCAGGCCCAAACTGGAGGAGGGTTGCTAGAGATCGAGCACAATGGAAATTGTTGGAGGAGGCCTTTGCCAAGAGGCACACTGAACTCAGAGATATCTTATAAAAAGAAAAGAAAGAAGAAAACAGTTCAGGATATGAGGCTTATTATTATTATATTATTTATATATATATATATATATATATATATATATATATATATATATATATATATATATATATATATATATATATATATATATATATATATATATATATATATATATATATATATATATATATATATATATATATATATATATATATATATATATATATATATATATATATATATATATATATATATATATATATATATATATATATATATATATATATATATATATATATATATATATATATATATATTACCAGATTTATAATATATATTTTTTTAATACAATTCAATTTATTTCACAGCAACCTGCGCAACAAATGTCTAGAGCACCAACTCTAGCATCTTACGTTATCGTGCTGAAGGATTTGGATGAAAAAATAGACAATATCCTGGACATACAGTTTTTGTATGGATATTATGAACCCACTTTGTTACTTTTGTATGAACCTGTTCGGACTTTTGCTGGGTAATATAATTAGTTTTTTAAATATTAATATTATAATTATAATTTATTAACACTATGATTTTGAGGCTATTGTGGTACTAGTACACATACATTTAGAGTACACCAGATTGCATCAGAACTATTGTTTTTTATTTGTCTTCATGCTTTATCCGACACATGGTAGGGTAGGCAGAGGAAATAGCAGGAACCATAGTAACTTATTGTTAACACACTCCGTTGCTTAGTCCCTGCTCCCCGCTTTTTTCATAGCATTGCATATTGAGTGGCGGAACTTAAAGCCACGCTTAGTCAACAGACTGAATTGAAATGGAAAAAAAAATGGAAATTTCCTCATGGGAATTGAACCGACACCTTTACGACGTACTACCGTACCGTACCGTATATATTATACATAGAACTATTTTTAATAGTCAACTATAGTGGGTAACATTCGTCCCGTTGCACACGGCCCGAAACAAAGCCGCGCTTTGCCAACTTGCCATCTTCCCTTCATGGGAATGAACCGAGACCGCTACGACGTACCACTAATATCATCATACGTAAAGCTACACACACACACACATCTTCACGCTCTATCACTAGCGGGGTAGTTAGAGAGAACGGAGCGCCAAACGCTGTGGTATCTGCATACCTCTCCCGCCTCGTCCACTGTCATTAACCTCTTCATACACACTCTCCGGGGAGTCCCCATGCTTTCCACGTGACCTTCCTCCAGTATCTTCGATACCGTGTTTACGAAAGTCGACCGAGGTCCCCCTTACGTGCAAGTAGTGTGACAGTGTGTGTCCATCTCCCCGCAGCCGCACGGCGGTGCGCAGCGACACGTGCGCGATGGCGGGCGTGTCGCTGAACATGAGCGCGCGCGTGCACCCCGTCATATGGGCCACGGCCGGCCTGCCCTTCGACTGCCTGTGCGCCGTGCCCGTCATGAAGCCGCTGGGTGAGTGGCATTATATATATATATATATATATATATATATATATATATATATATATATATATATATATATATATATATATATATATATATATATATATATATATATATATATATATATATATATATATATATATATATATATATATATATATATATATATATATATATATATATATATATATATATATATATATATATATATATATATATATATATATATATATATTATATATGTGTATATATCTTTTTATCTTTGTATATATCTTTGGGTAGAGGTAATTTACTAAAATCTACTTAAAGAGTTGCTAACAATGACAAGTCGTATAAAGTTTATAAGAATTAAGACACAGCGATGAAGAACGCATGGCTTAGTGTTCAAATCCCACTGCATTGGAAAAATTTATATCTTTGTTTGTATTGAATGTAAACAAAAAGTATTGGATCGTATTTTCATGAAGTTTGAAATCCAAAACAAAATATATGTTAAAACATAAAAGTATTGTAATCATAATAATACAAAAATTATCACAATTCCAGTGTCCAGCAATTTCACAACCTAAAACTAAAAAAAACCTTTTTTTTAACAATTTCCAGGTGGCTGTCTCATAATGGCAGTGAATTCGTTGATATATCTCAACCAATCTGTTCCTCCGTACGGAGTATCGCTTAATAGCATAGCTACTCATTCCACTAACTTCCCTTTGCGTAAGTGTTTTATGAAGATGTTCTTATAAATTAATAATTAATGATCATTTAAGCATTTTTAGCAGCAGCAAAAAGTTTAATTGCAGCTTTTCTTTTTTAATTTGTTAGATTTTTATTTAATAAATCAAAGATATTGTTTGGGTAGTTCAAAAACACCAATAACTTTAAAATGAAGACCATCGCGGCGCGGAGGCGTAGCGTCTGCCTGTTAACGCGACGGTTTGTGGGTTCGATTTCCAGTCAAGCAATATCTATTTTTCATTTCTATTTCCTTCCCTCTGGTAACTAGGCAAAAGCACGGCGTTGAGTTCCGCCACCCAAGACGCAATGCCTCGAAGGTGTTTGGTTCCCTAAAGAAATAGAAATAAGCATTAGTAGCTTAACTTAGGAAGGTCATGGATCTAGCCGGGCCTGTTCCCAATTAGTACACACACACACACACACACATACTCACTGATATTCTCACTCGTTCACTTACTTATTCACTCCCTCACCCCTTCACCCACTCACTTCCTCACCCTCTCACCCCCTTACTCTCTCGCTCGTTCATTCGCTCGCTCACATACGTGTGTGTGTGTGTGCGCGCAGGCATCCAGGAGGGCGTGTGCATAACGCTGGACGGCGCGCGCGTGGCGGCGCTGGGCGAGGCGCGCTTCACGCTGGCGCTGCGCGGCGGCCAGCTGTACGTGCTCACGCTGCTGTCCGACTCCGTGCGCAGCGTGCGCAGCTTCCACCTGGACCGCGCCGCCGCCTCCGTGCTCACCTCTTGCGTGAGTCGCCTCTCGGCCTCTCGACCTCTTGTGTGTCGGTGGCTGCAGTTTAGTCTTTTGTGTAAACTCGAAAGAGAAATTAAATAGACTAGTTAAATTATACACAAATGCCGGTGTTCTTTGTAATTAGTGGAAGGATGTGATCACTACTTTTTTTTCCTCTTTTTTTTTTTTGTATATAATTTGTTCATGTGTTATAATGAATAAGAATAAGAGAGTAATCCAAAATACAAGTTAAATTATGCACTAAATGCGGTCTTGTTGCTAATTGGTTTAGAATGAAAGTTAATTCATGTTGTAATAAATATATAGCACGGAGACAAAAAGGTAAAATTCAATTTTCACAATATCGTATAGAGAGAACAAAGTGTCTTAACACTTTTCTTATAAATCAAATAGATATGTCACACAAAATATATAGCATAAAATACATATAAATATTAATTTAACCTACATAACTATTTGCGGGATAGTGCGTGAAAGTAAAAAAAAAATTTTTTTTGCGTGTTCCATAACAGATGTGCGTGATAGAAGAGGATTTCCTCTTCCTCGGCTCCCGCCTCGGCAACTCTCTGTTGCTGCGAGTGACGGAGAGAGAGAACCGGATGCTTTTCTCCGTCGACAAGCCTCTAGAGGCCACGGTCGATCTCACTATGGACGGTGAGTGTCTTTTTTCTCTTTTTTTTTTTTTTAAGAAATCTCGTGTAAAAGTGGAATAACATAAAAAAAAGGAAATTATAATAAACTTCTTTTGTATGGTCTCAAGTAAGTGATATCTTTATGTGTTTTTTGAGAATAAAAGTCCCAAATCATAAATATGTTTTGCTTATTAGGAGGATAAGTTTTAGTTGCTGTTTACTTTTGATTATATTATATTTTGTGTACCACCTAATCACATTATTTACTTAAAGTGTTATTTAAAGTGTAATAATACGTTGAAAATATCAACAGTTAAACCCAACCAAGGAATTATACTAGTAATATTAAAATATTTTTTTTTTTAAATTTAAGTTATACGTCCAGATATAAGTCCGCTCGAACAAAAACCTTTTTAAGTTTATTTTATTAAGTATAAAAGTAAAAAAAAAACATTTAAAAAAACCAGAAGAAACATTGTGCCAGAAATATTTGGCAAGAATGCTAAATGTAACACCAATTATTTTCAGCTTCTTAAAGCGATAACTTTTGAATTCACTATACGTACATACACACACATATATATATATATATATATATATATATATATATATATATATATATATATATATATATATATATATATATATATATATATATATATATATATATATATATATATATATATATATATATTTATTTATATATACATATACATATATAGAAATATGTTACATACGTACATACACATATGAAGACATGAGTGGATGAAAAGGTTATTAAACATTTTTTGTAAAAACCGATATTTATGCTGAATGAAGGAGTTATGTACATATTTTCTTTAATAAATAGTAACTCGTATACATTTATCTAATTTCCCCACTCCATATTAGTAGTTCATTATATTAACTACAATTTGACGTAAATAGTTATGTACATATATAACAATAAAATGTCCATTATCTCAACATTTCCAAATGGATCATATCCCCTTCATCCACTCATGTCTTCATATATCTTTACGCTTTACTCCTAACGAAGTAGTTAAAGAGAACGTTCCAATACTAATAATTTAATATTTTCCTATGTCAAAGAAAAAGACCAAAACCAAAGCAAAGAACAACAAAAAGATAAAGAAAAAGAGGCAGAAAAAGAAACGGAGCCTACGTCGAAGAAAAGGAGAATGGACACTATAAGCGATTGTGTGGCGACCAACGTGGTGGACATCAGCGACAAGGACGAGCTGGAGGTGTACGGCTCCGACATCAGGACGTCCACGCAGCTGACTAGCTATGTGTTCGAGGTGAGGAGTTCGAATTTGCTTGTGTCTTCACGCTTTATCCCGCACATGACAGGGTAGGCGGAGGGAACTGCGGGAACCATAGGCACCTAGTGTTAAGAAACTCCTTTGTTTAGTCCCTGCTTTCGAACTTAGAATGAGTTTTCTATTGATTTTGTTTGATTTCTGTTAGTGTAAGTTGATTTATGAAATAGTGAATATCTTTTTTTTTATATATATTGTCTCGTAAATATAAAAAGAGTAGAGGGTAACATGATACGGCATTTGCATATTTATAGTAGAATTCATATACGTGGTATGTTTTTGATATATTTTAGTGTGGTTGTAGTTCTATGATTTTTAGGGATGGTTGGTTAGTTTTTCTATTTGGGATCGTAAGAAGAACTTTGTGACAATACACTGTTTCACGCTTTATCCTGCACACGGCAGGATAGGCAGAGGGAACTGCAGGAACCATACGAACATAGTGTTAAGACACTCCGTTGCTTAGACCCTGCTTTCTCCGTCCCCGCTTTCTGAGCAAAGAAAGTGATGATGATGATGTGATCCTGTTATTCCTCATCACGTATATAGGGCTCGCAGAAGGGATTTCCATTTTCGGCGATTCTTGAGCGGCAATCTCCAATTTGCTCTAATCGAGACCAATTGACGCAACTTCTTTCTCAACTGAACGCCTTCTTGTGCCTTGCGACTTGAGGTCTTATTTTGCTGTGACTGTCTGGTCTACGCAGTATATGCCCATTCCATCGCCATTTCCTTATAAGTGTTTCTTTGTAGACTGGTTCTTGATCAGAATTTTAAAAGATTGAACTCCCATAGCCTCACATTGGAGATGGATTGTGACTAGTAAATTCCCACTATGCGGCGTAGGCATTTATTAATAAACACCTGCAGCCTGTTGGTCACCTCTTTCTTGACGCGCCACGTCTCGCACCCGTACAGGAGGACCGACTTAACGTTGGAGTTAAAAATTCTCACCTTCGTGCGCTGCGTGATAATACGAGAGATCCACACGGGTTTTAGCTGAGCATAATATGCAGCTCGAGCTACCTTCTTTGAGTTTCAGTAATAATTTAGTTTCGGATATACAGGTTATAAGCGCATAGTATTCTAGACGACTAGCAGGGCCGCTACTTCAGAGTAGTCTTTTGGTGGGTATTTGCGCCCCCAAGGGTCGCGCTAGCCACCTTCAGCCTCGACTAAGTGATTGGATATACCGCCAATGGTCGGTCGCCATAGCCCCGTTCGTTATCTAGCAGGGAGCACCGCGGAGTCCATATTGGGCGTCGCCGCCATTCCGCGCATGCAGTTGACGTTGAGGTCGGATGAGATGTTACTTTCGTTCTTCCTTTGCTTCCTACAAAGAAAGTGAAAATAGAAAAAGCCATCTTTTCCGAGTGGGAATCGAACTCAGAATCCGTATATGTTTATATATATGTGTGTGGTGCAGGTGTGCGACTCGCTGCTGAACATCTGCCCCATCGGCGACATCTCGATGGGCGAGCTGCAGC